>JARYZH020000004.1:3882500-4482500 GCA_030021035.2 Notholithocarpus densiflorus
CAAATTAATAAACAGCCTTTTGAAATTATAGTAGATGAAGAGGAATAGTTCCTAATCAAAACCTTAATTAAAACAAAATCTAACCCAATTACCTAAATCAAAACCAACCAATCAAAATACTAAAAACTAAATCCTATTAAACCCCCAAATTTAAAATAAAATTTTACTTTTTAAGCCTCTATATGTTTTGATGAAGATTCAATCTTTCAAAGATGGAAAACTCATAGCTTGTGTATAATTATCTTATGGGCAACATCTAATATAACAAACAGTAACTAACTGACATTAACTCCCAAAAATCTATTATGTATTTAGAACCTTATTCAAAAGTTTTGAATTAAAAGAAGACAATGTAAAAATATTATTAAACCAAAGTGTCAAATTGGACCTAAAAACCCCGATTTCACTCCCATTAACAAATAAAGATATCAGGTAAGGAATGTGGGGGCCTTTCTGCGTTGATGGGCCTAGGCCTGTCTGCTATTCCAAGGCCTGTGTGTTAATGGGTAAGGGAGTCGGGACTAGCCTCTTGTGAGTTACATCGCAGGCCAGCTTGTGCGCAAGCCCGACATGCCCAATGTTGAGACAACTTTGGTGATGGTATGGCAGGCTGGACATGGCAGATATGGTCGGAATGATATAACTCTCTTACACAATAAAAGGACATTGTAGCAGAATGATTGATATAATAAAATATGCTAAATGAAAGGGTTATAGCAGAATAGTTAATCCAGCGAAAAATAACTGATACCACAGACAAGATAACTAGTACGGCAGAACGACTAATACAGTAGATAAAAAAAAAGGGTTACTACAGAGTAGCTAACAGAAACTAGCTAATACCAAAGATAAAATAACTAATACAATAGAAAGAGTAAAATATATCACAGCAGGATTGTCATTAACATAAAACATCGTAACACAAAAAAAAAAAAAAAAAAAAGGAATAACGACAGAGGTGTCAAAGAAACTAAAGGTTGCTCGGCCGGAATAGGTCCAAAAAGGGAACTGAACCCCAATACGGATAACCTCATTACAACCTCCTACCGTTGAAGTTAACCGTGCTGGAGAAAGGGCCTAAATGGTTTTAGATTCCAATTTCACAGAGCTTTAAAGAGTGGGAATGTCTTGAGGGAGAGAAAAGATGATCAACTGATGCATGCCCTTATTTCTACAATGTGTTCTCTCTTCCTTCTTTCTCTCTCTCTTTTTTTTTTTACCACTTAGTTTTCTTTTTAGCTTTTTGGTTCTCAATTTCTCTCTTGTTTCTTTTTTCTCCTCCTCCTTCCCTTCCCTTCTTCCTAGCTACCTCTCATCCTTTTTATACCTTTTAATTCTATGGTATTTCTCCCTTTTGTCCCTAGGGCTTCACCAACCATTTTTGGTTTCTTGTGGGCATCTCTCCAAGCTTGCCTACTAACCCATTAGTTGCTTGGCCACTACCTCTGCTCATAGTGTGCTTGCAACACCACTCTCCATTCCTTGACAAAATTCCTTATTTTGTTACTTCCCCTCCCCCATTTCTGCCTTACCTTCAACAAATAAGGACTGAAGGCTCTCACTACACTTACCCCTATGGCATGCATCAAATGGCCCCAACCATGCTTACCTCTTTTGGGCGAAATGCCATCCCAACAGAGCATTTCTCCCAAAAGAAGCCTTGGTAGGAACCTTAAAATAGACCTCTTTTCTCCCTACCGCCAAACCACACCCTCTAGATCCCCTGACCAAGGGCACACCTCTCCTGTATTGGCTAGGTATAAGTAGATGGCGCCCTGGCCTTTGTGTGCGTTCCACTACCCTCTAGTTTTCCTTCTTTTATTCTCACGTCATTCATGCCGTTCTTTCATTGTCTTATTCTACTATAGGCATTGGGTTTGTGTCTATCTTCCACAGCATAGAGGATGTGTGGGCTGGGCATTGTTGCCTCCCGTTGTTCTCCCATGGGCTAGGCATTGCTTGGGTAGAAGCTCCTATCCATTTAGCCCATTGGACTTCTACTTTCTGTTGTTCCTCTTCTTGCCATGCCTATGGGCCTAGTGGCTGTCATTCTTGCCATGTTGGCCCATTGGGTTTACTACTTCTATCCTTGGGCTTCCGCGGCCCGTTCGCATTGCCTTTACCTCTTATTAATCCCATGGACCTGCTGGTTGCCATTCTTGCCACGTTTGCCCATTGGGTTTATTACCTCTTTCCTAGGGCTTCCCCGGCCCATTTACATTGCCTTACCTCTTATCGATCCCATGGGTTTGTTGGCTGCCATTCCTGCCACGGTGGCCCCTTGGGTTTATTACCTCTTTCCTTAGGCTTCCCCAGCCCATTCGCATTGTCTTTACATTTTATTGATCCCATGGGCTTGTTGGCCGCCATTCTTGCCACGTTGGCCCATTGGTTTTATTACCTCCTATTGATCTCATTTTCTCTCCTTCTCCTTATTGTTGGGCTTTATCTGTCAAAAATGGGCCTCAACATTCAGCCACCTGAGTATGTGGATTGTTCCTGCAATTCACATGCGAATATTCTTGAAATTTTCTTTCGCGGTTTTTTTGAATAGTGGTCCCCATCTTGTTCACCTTTTCTGGTGTGAACAGGCTTGTCTTTTCAAATTTCCCAGTTTGTCAATTATTCCGAAGCACCGCCTTTGCTTCATTTAATGTTGTAGACACCGTATTTTGTTCGCCATTGATTTGTGTGCTAGACCCTGAAAATTTTAAAAATATTATCTTTTCTCTATTGGGCCATGGGAACATCTAGATTAACGTGGTGCAATCCGTTTGGGCATTAAAGCACTCAAAGTGCTATTTTAGGTCGAATTGACCAAAATGCCCCTGGTCAACCCTAGGTTGACTAAAAGTCAAAGTTGGGTCAAAATCATTCTAAAACAACATTTTTTTTTTTTTTTGTGTTTCTACATCAAACCCGAGCTACTGAGTGATTTTTGTCAATTTTGACCAAGTTTGACCCGAGATCGACTCCAAAGGGCACCAGAAACCCTAATTTTGATCTGACCATCAAAATGGGTTGGGACTAGCACCATTGCCAAGATTATCAAATTCCCTTTCCAACAACTATTCATGGGTCAAAGTCAGAGTTAAAACAGTTGAGATATCCAGAAAACAGTAAAAAGCGCGTCAGTATTCTTCCCAAGGCCATAACTTTTGATCCGACCGTTTGATTTTTAAATTCTTTAGTGTTCTGGAAACTAAACATCTAAAGCTTTCTAGGGATACTAAGAGCAGCTCAATCGGTGTCGGGGAAGGCTTTCAAATATTCATCCTAAGTCAAACCGGGAAAAGGCAAGAATTTCTGATATCAGCAAGGTGGCCGGCGGCCCTTTAAGGTGCCCTGGCAGCTGAAGGGTCACTTTTTCAATATAAATACCCCAGACCCTCATTTTTCCCAAAAGAAAAAATAATAATGATTTCTGGGCAGTTTCTATGCAAATTCTCTCTCTCCTCTCTCTCTAATTTCTCTCCCAAACACATCCAAACACATGAATACACCTTGGAACACCTTAGATTCTCACCTTTTCTCTACAATCTTCAAGGTAGTGTTCTTGCACATAATCTTCCTCTCCTTGGTTCCATACTTTGGATTTGTGGTTTAGGGGTGTGGATGTAGGTTTTTAGCTACAATCCACACCCCGTTCTCTTTTTTTGCTTTTCCTAGCTTTATTTGCTTAATAATATGTTTTTATTGCTTTTCCTAGCATGTTTCTTTTCCTAGCATGTTTTATAGCTTTCCAAGCATGTTACTTGCTTTTTGCCATGATTTACCGCTTTGATGTTGTTGGCCTAGCCTTCTTGGACTAGGATATGTCTACTTTTCATGTTTGTACTTAGATCCACATGTTTTTAGGCTCCTTGCCATGTTTATGCTTAGATCTACATGCCTATATGTTCTTTTCCATGTTTATGCTTAGATCTACATGTTAGTGCTTAGATCTATGTCCTTATGCTTAGATCTAAGTGTTTATGTGCTTTTTGCCATGTTTGTGCCTAGATCTAAATGTTTGTGCTTAGATCTATGCGTTTATGTGCTCCATGCCATGCTTGTGTGCTTGGATCTAGGTTGGTTGCTATGCCATGTGCTACAATAGCCCTTTTTGTCCTTTAATATCTCTCTTTCTTGCTTTTTGGCCTTTCCGGTGGGGTGTAGATCTAGATCCTGTGGTCTATGCCTACATCCGTGCACCTAGGCCTATATTAAAGGGTTCAAATCATTTCCTTCATGCATGTCGATGTTTGTTTGCTTGCTTACATGCTTTATCTCTATGTTAGCCTCTCTAGATCTAGGCTTTTCCATGCTTTGTGCCCTCCGTGGGTTTGTGATTGTGTGGTTCTATCCGTCCCTCCTAGGTTTTGTTTGGATGTGACCATTTGTAAGATACACCTCTGAAGTGTTGGTGTGCTTGTTCTACACCTTTCTCAGCTCCGTGCGATGTTGGTATGCTTGCCTTGCTTGCTTTGTGCCACTTGTTTGGCTTTCTTTGCTTCTATGCTTTCTTGTTGCACGCTTGCCTACATGTTCATGCATGAGTTTGTGTGTTGTCCATACTTCAATCCAATGGATCTACGGAAACTCAATCCAAACCTACATTTTTCCTCCTAGGACACCCTCTTTTGTTTGATAACATGTTGTTTGATCTTTCATATGCTTAGCATGCTTTGTTTGCCCCTGCTTGGCTTTCTTTGGTAGTATGTTCTTCCCATGCTCTCCGTATCTCCTTTGTTTGTTTCTTTGCTTGTTTGCTGGCTTGCTTCTTTTTTCTTTGCATGTACACACGTGGAGCGAGGATACTTGGAGCAAGGGTGCGACTTCCCAGGCGCAAGCAAAAAGGGAAAGGATGCAAGCCCACAAAGGTCAATGATCAGTAGATTAGGGGGCCTAGCCCCTCTTGAATGGTCTTCTCTTTCCCTTTCTCTAAGCCTCTTCTCTAGGGCATGTATTAGGGTCCCCATCCACATACACCCTTTTAGCTTCCTACTCTTTGCTTGGGACGCGTTCCCTAGGTATGGCAATGTCTGTTTTATATTTCCTGCACCTTGCTGGGCCATACCCTGGGAATGTTGGTAATGTCTGGTTTACTCTCCCGTTCTGTGTGATAGCATTGTGCATGATGCATGTTATATATATATATATATATATATAAATTGATATTGTGAGAGACCTTGAAAAAAAAGCGTCCCTAAAAAAAAAAAGATTCGGGTACCTTTTGGGGCACCTCTCTTTTTGGGTAAAGTGGTATGGAGACGCCACTTTTTTTTATAAAAATATAAGAAAAAAAATAAATACATGACTGAATTTTTTTCTTCATTGATTGAATTAAAAAATTACATATTTGAAAAATTGAAAATTACATAGCTTTGGGTCCTAGTTACAATCTACCAAAAATACATAGTATTGTCCTAGTTACATTCTACCTACAATAAAAAAGTAAAGACAAGGCTAGATCTACTTAACCAAAAACCTAAATCCGGAGGCTAGGTTACGAAATGGGAAGGTGTTAAGCACCCATTCTGCCCAGACAGAGTCTGGTCTTCTAAACTCTTGTGACCAATGTACTTTTTTATGCATGTCATGAATGATATGTTGAACATGTGACACTAAAATTAAATCATACAAATTTATTTATGAATGAAAGCTCTTCTTTTGTCTAAAAAAATTCAAATCTGTTTTGATTGGTAAAAAAAATTGATTTTGATTTGTCAAAATACCAGATCTATTTTGTAGTATGTAAAAAAAAGGTGGTTTTTGGAGATAAAAATTCAGATCTGTGTTGTGATGATAAAAAAAAAAAAAAAACAAAAGATTTTTAATGACAGAAAAATCAGATTTGTTTTTATTGTTCGTTAAGAAAGAATGGAAAAGATTTTTTAAGAAGAGAGTTTCACTCATAATATGAATTTATGCAATCATGAATTAAAACAAACACAAACATAGTAGTACATGATCTCTTTCTTTATTTCAACAATTTGCATGTATTAAAAAATAAGATTTATATCTTAAGAAAAATACAAATCAGTTTTGATTTGAGAAAAATTAAGATCTGCATCTCATAAAGATGCAGATCCCTTTTTGTTTGAGAAAAAATTCAGATCTACATCTAAGAAAGATGTAGATCTATTTTTATATTGAGAAAAACTCAGATCTACATTTAGGAAAGATGCAGATCTGTTTTTGTATTGAGCACAATTCAGATCTGCATCTAGAAAAGATGCAGATCTGTTTTTATGTTGAGAAAAATCCAGATCTACATCTAGAAAAGATGCAAATATGTTTTTATAGTTGTAGATCTGTTTTATTTTAATAAAAAAAAGTCATTCACATGCAGATTATTGACATTCAAGAAAGAGATTGTAACAATCACATAAAGAAAACAATCATGCTGTAAACAAAACAATAATTAACAATTCATGTTATGGACTTTTGAAAAAGAAAAAGATATAACATGCATCATCACATCATAAGAAAAAGGGTTAAGAAATAACATCTTGCATGAGCACTCTTTGTTCTTGAGAGGATGTTTTAGGATTCAAAAAAATTTATGCAATTCTCTTTGAAACCTAAAAACCCTCATTTAAGCAGCAACACTCAGAGAAGGGATTAGAAAATATGGGCAATTTTAGACCCTAAAACATATGCCTCCCAGAGCATAGAAAAAAGGTGCTGAATTATGGGATTCAGTCTCTATTTATAGTGATCAAAGGGCTCTAAAAAATAGGTACGGACGATTAGGGTTTGAATCCGAACGCATCATTTTAAGAAAATATCAAAAAGGGTGTGCCTTATCATCACCCGAAGGCCGTTGGTCCAAAGCCCAACCAAGGAAAATTTGGCCCTTTTAGAGTGTCGTTCGGCACTCTAAAAGTGCCGAATTGGCCTTTGGACTCCGAACGTTCTTTCACATTTAGGTGCTGTTTAGACTTCTCTTCTTGGGTTTTTTGGCCGGTCCTTGTACCTAGACGCATTTTCATCCTCCGTCTATGATTTTTCAACTCTTTTTTGGATAATTCAAGCTATTTAAGAACAAAAATCTTGTAGATAAATACCTTAAAATAAATCTTGATAAAATTCAGATTATCCACAAATTTATTGTTATCCAATCATCCCTTTTATTCCTATGCATGCATGCAATCCTATTTTAAACACTAATTATCAACTAATCACAGAATTATTTAATTAACTTTACTGGCTTAACCAATCACATTTAATTTTAACTAATCATGTGTGGTCGACAATACCTAGACGCAATGCATGCTCACCGTGCAAACTTGATCATGCGATATCTTTTGTTCCGATGGTCCGATTTGGAAACTAGAAACATTGTTGCAACCGTTAGAATCTTAAGATCATTTTTATGATATGTAATGAATGAACTAATGCATGTAATACAAAGACAAGTTGATGCTTGTAATGCAAGAACCAATTGATGCATGTGATGCAATCATGATTTTCAAGGTACATGTATGGTTATTCAAGTCATTCTCCTTGATTAAATTATGGGTGCAAAATTGAGTGTCTACAGAATGCCCCTCATTGACAGAGCTTGAAAAGTGAATGTCAATGTAAAACAAAGACACTGATTTTAGCGACCATGATTTAATCGAGGTTGAATTTTCAAAGATTACCTAGCCCTCGAACCTAAAATCTTGGAACATAGAACTAGCCTTATCTTTTGACAAAAAAATAATGAAAATACCAGACTTAGCTGGTAATTGATGATTCTGGAAATAATTCTTGACAAGTGGGATAAGCAGGAAACTGATGGAAAAATACATGTTTGCATCGCATACAAACATATGCAGCGGAAAATTAATAGATCTACTTCATTCGCAATTGATAACATAAACTATGTAAATTTCAAAATATAAGAACAAGAGAGTGTACGTTGGTGTGATGAATTTCAAAACAAAGATTGCAAGTTCTTGAGAACACTTTTAATCTTCACTCCAATTCCACTTGTGCCCAAGATGTGTGGTCTCCCAATCAGTTTATATGAATTTGTTCAAGGGAGAATTCAAGAGTGTCCAACACTCACAAACAAACCATTTCATGTAACTTGTTCTTAGTTGTTACAAAATTTTGTATGTTTCTCTCCTTATAACTGATTATCTAATTGGGCTAGCCTTTTAGGCGTTTCCAATTGGGCTCTAATATATGTGGTTTGGAGTGGGACCAAAAGGGAACAAATAAGACACTAGCTCCAATGGGCCTTGGGCTTTTCCAGTCAACTCTTGACAAGTCTAAAGTTACCATAAATTATATTTAATACCACTATATAAATATAATTGCATTTTAGGCCTTATTAATAAATTATATCCCAAGACTTTATTATACATGCAACTCCTTCATAAAATATTCGTAGTAATACAAAGTCATTAATGTAGACTGTCACTTTGTATATTACTACATCTTAATACTTGAGTACCCAGTTTAATCCTTTATGTTATTCATCATATATTTATGAAATTCAATTCCATAAATATATACTTTAGTAATTTCTTACTAAAGTGGTTAGGCCTAACACTCTGAATAACCGTATCCATTAAATTTATCTCAAGGGAATATTTTATATCTCCACTAAGAGACTATGAATTCCATCTTGAGAATATATGTTCCATCAACACTAAATGTGGCTGCCCAACATACTGAGGTTTTGACTGTTACTTTAGATCTCACTCTTGATATATCAAAGCAACCTACACTTCATGATCAGGTCCATTATTCTCTCCGGATTAAGAGTTCATGTAAATAGAAGTCGTGAGATTTATTATTCAATTGACAGTCGTTAGGAGAATAATAAATCTCACAGCGGTCTAGTTCAATATGTCTTAACTCTTAAAACATATCAACATATCAACTAGAAGTCTCCACTTCCATGATCAAGACAAATCATCTTAGTTAATATGTTATAGTCTTCGCAGAAGAAATGCCCAATTTCATCACTGACAACGAACTACAATTCTAAGTTTACAAAGAACTTGTGACTTATATCTTCTATGACTAAATCACATAAATCACATAAATCACATACTATGCATTTCATGGACTATATGATAATGTCTGAATATTCATGTTATCATTATTTTAGATAATAGTAAAACAACTTTATTAAACACAATATTAAGTCATACATAGCATCATACAATAGGATTTAAGGGCACTAATCCTAACAAAAACTTTCCTATCCTGATCTTGAAAATGGAGTTATCTAGGATGACGACCAAAGGTCTTCTTCTACTTTGATCTAGAATTGCTGGAATGACGATCAAAGGCCTTCTTCTACTTTGGTCTGGAATGTTGAGATGATGATCAAAGGTCCTCTTCTACTTTGATAATTTGGAATGTTGAGATGATGATCAAAGGTCCTTTTCTACTTTGATCTAGAATGTTGAGATGATGATCAAAGGTCCTCTTCTACTTCGATCTGTTAGATGGTTCTAGTCTTTTAGCATAAGTCTAAGGGAATTAAGACAAGGCTCTAGTGTGTGTGTGCACATGGCTTTATTTTATTGTTTGTGTTAACAAAAAGTAATGAAGAAAATCTCAAAATCATACTTTTTTTTTTTGGTTTTATTCATTGTTTTATGTTATGCAAAGTTGAAATGACATATTGGAATTTAATGAATGATACTTAATTTTTATTTTATGTGAGAAACTCATGATTATGATAGATCTTTGTATTATCATTAACCTAAGCATATGGCTCTATAAATGAGTGACCTTTTTGTGCCAAGCATATGTCAACTTTGAGTAATCTTATTTATCAAGCAAATTTCATATTTCCTGCCACTTTTAATGTACAATGTATTGATAGATGTGCTAAAAGTTTTTATTTATGATAATTTTATAGTGACCTTTTTATGTAGCTTGTGTCCAATACATTGCAGTTTTTTGTGTGCAACTCTGATAAATTAGTAAAATACTGTAAATATTTTTTGCATTTTGGCTTTAGCTAAAAGTGGCTTTAGATACTTAAAGCGTACTGTATATAAACATGTAATTTTGTTGAATGTAGATAGAGTCAGAGAAGAGTAAGGAGCATCATTCTAAACAGTATGACTTACATACTGCTGGTTCTTGTAGCTTTGCTGTGCACACTGCAAAAAAGGTAATAAGTATGATGTCGCGGAAGCCTGAAGAGAAGCACACACGATGCTCTCTTTGATGGACAGAAACTAAACTGTTAGTTCCTGGGTAATAAACCTCGAATCCATGAGGGGTTCCTTGAATCCACAAGGTGATAGGTCTGGAATCCACCAGAGAACATAATAGACACAAGTCTGAATTTTTATTGATAATAAACTATGAAAAACGTTTACAGACTTAGGGGCCTATTTAAGAGCTCCGTAAAACTTGACAGACAAGAAAATATATTCTAAAATAACTCCTAATTGATACCTAACCATAACAGGAATCAAATTTGACCTAAAAAGCATTAAATGCACCTAAAAACAAGGAAATAAATCACCTAAACCTAAAATAACGTTTTTTACATAAAAATACCAAAAATAATAAATTACAATAATTAAATAGTAAATTGTGTCCTACATCAGACCCCTCCACTTGAAACAAACTCGTCCTCAAGTTCATCTTTGAAATCTGAAATCTCCCATGCCAAGAGAACAAATACTTTGAATACTTCATCTTCTTTGTCTTCTTGCCAAACTTGAAAGTCATTAATTGGGCAACTTGAACTTCTTCTCCCTTGATCTTCATGTAATTGACAATATTCACCAAATAAGAGTCAATGATCAAATCAAATCTTTCCACTCCAATAAAATCAATAAACTTTATTTCGGTGTCTCCCAATAAAATAATAGGAGTTTGAATGTTGCAATCATCTAACTTGATTTCATCGAGATCATTGACAACTTCCTCTATAATTTCTTCTTTAATGGTCTCTACTATCTCAACCTCAAGATCTTTCTCTATAATAGGGTCTTCGTGAATCTCCTCCACAATCTTGACTTTAAGTTCTTTTTCTATAACAAGGCCTTCATTAATTTCCTCATAAATCTCTATATTTTCTTCTTTGACTCCTCCATAATCTTCAAGAACAATATTTTCTTCAACATGTAATTCTTCCTTTAACAGTGGAATATTTGGCTCTTCAAAATAATTCAAGTATGAACTTCTTGGCCAATAATAATCTTGTATTGTATACGACAAGATTTCTTCACAATCCAAAGGATAAAATTTGATAGCAAGCATCTTTTTCATCCTTGTCCATGATCGAATTTTGTCTTTACCTTGTCGGATTCTATCATATTGTACTCGTTCCCACCAACATAAGGCATACTTACTAAGTTTATACAAAGCAAGTCCAACTTTTCTCTCATAACAAATATTCTCATAGTCAAATAAATCCTCTAGATCAAGTAACCAATCAAGAAAATCTTCTTTTAAAAAATAACCATTAAAACTTGCAATTCTCTTATAAGGTCTATATGAGATTTGCTTACCAATAGGTTGCCCGTGAGTTATATCTCCGCTACAGTTATCCCTATTATTCCCATTCTTCAACGACGCCATCCTAGCATAGATATTTGTGAGTGCTTGTTGTACATCACGTAATACTCGCTAAGTTATTCGTCGTTGTTGTGGTGGTGGTTACCGTCTCGCCGGTTAGCAATCAGACCAGGGTAAGTCAAGGCTCTGATACCAACTGATGTCGCGGAAGCCTGAAGAGAAGCACACACGATGCTCTCTTTGATGGACAGAAACTAAACTGTTAGTTCCTGGGTAATAAACCTCGAATCCACGAGGGGTTCCTTGAATCCACAAGGTGATAGGTCTGGAATCCACCAGAGAACACAATAGACACAAGTCTGAATTTTTATTGATAATAAACTATGAAAAACGTTTACAGACTTAGGAACCTATTTAAGGGCTTCGTAAAACTTGACAGACAAGAAAATATATTCTAAAATAACTCCTAATTGATACCTAACCATAACAGGAATCAAATTTGACCTAAAAAGCATTAAATGCACCTAAAAACAAGGAAATAAATCACCTAAACCTAAAATAACGTTTTTTACATAAAAATACCAAAAATAATAAATTACAATAATTAAATAGTAAAATGTGTCCTACATCAAAGTACTATGACTATTTTTTAAATGATTTTGACTTCTCCTAAAGTTTATGTGGAACCAATATTTATCACTACATAAATATGCTGTTCATAATGTAGGCAAAAACGGATGGACGTCCTGTAGAGTGTGCAGTATTATATCCAATACTACATACTCGTAAAGATGGATTTGTAGTTAATCCTGTAGTGAAAGCAAAAATGGTGAGTAATTTTTCCATTGTAGTTGGGGGTAAACAAAATAGGAATTCAATGATAATTGTTATTAATGATTCTTTTAATTTTTAAATTGATATATTTCAATTTGATGTTAGCCAATACATATTCCTTTTTATTATGGGGTCATTTGATTGTTGGATTATATAGCAAACTCCATTTCATTGTGGAAATGTTATTCTTACTGAGTTGAGGCCTCTATGTTTAGTTCCTTTGTTATATTACAGCATACATATGACTTCTTTTTTTTTTTTTTTTTTGGAGAGGTTCATGTGGTGAGTTGCCTGTAGATTGTCAATTTTCTCTTGAGGGTTACTGGTACATATTGGTGCTTGCTTGTCTCATCCTATATATATGTATATATATGTTGTGGGGTCATTTTAACTATATGATTTCTAACTTTTTTTTGTTTTGTTCAAACCCAAATATCAGGACAAAATGAAGGAATTGTTGGTTGATCCTTCGAATCAATTGCAGTCATCTGACACAAGTGGTAGTATTGCATGGTCAACAGATGATGTGTTTGCCAAAGTGATGGGTAAGGAGCGCAAAGGTCGTATTCGTGGGGTTGGATTTGGTCCAAGCCCAAGTGGTCGAAGTAGCAAGAGTGCTCTCACGGACATTGAAATACACTCAAGTCAAGCAAGGGACAACGAAGTTGCACAACTGAAAGCTTCCTTGGCTACTATGGAGGATAAACTTGCAAGTTTTGATGAAATGAAGGAAAGACTTAGTCAATTCGAAGAAATGGAGCAAAGAATGGCTCGCATGCTCCAACAAATACAACAAATTTCTTCCTAGTGCAATCAGGTATATTAACAAAGACTTAGTCAATGTTTTTCTCTTTGTAAGCACTTCGTTGTTGTTGTGAGTGCGTATAAATGTCTTCATTTAACTTGTTCCCTTTTTTTGCCTTGGTAATATTTTCTTGTCATTCTATTCCATTTATATGCACTTATTGAGTAATCATAATTTGTATGTAGGATGTTCCTTTGGCTCAACAATCTCCAGCTCTCCAAAAATCGTCAGCCGCATCCTATCAACCAAGCAACTTATAAGTTTTATCTTGGTGTTCGAGGACTTTTTTGTGTACAAAGAACTACAGAAGAACAACAGCATTTTTTGCAAGTGTTGAAGGATATTTTTAAATACTTTGGAACTTTGATTATAGTATTAGCTTAATTTGAGCAGTTGTTTTATTCAAAAGAGCACATCTTTTTTTGTTAATCTTATAATGGTGGTTATAGACAACGTTATGTATTTGATAATATATTTCTATGTTAATATTACGTTAGTTTAGAGACATTTGTAGTGTTGTTAACACTACATTTGTGGTATTGTGTTAGTAGAGCTAAAACTATTATAGGTTTTAAACTGGTCTGAACAATATATTTGTACAAGTTTGAACAACATATTTGATGCAAACAGTGGTTTTAAAGCTAATTAAAAAAAAAAAAAAAAAAAAAAAAAAAAAACCTATAGCGGCGATCAAAAAGCGCCGCAATAGGTGCAAATTTTATGATTTAAATAAAACCCTATAGCAACGCTTATCACCCGCCGCTAAAGGTACGTACATATAGCGGCGTTTCCACCCACCGCTAAAGGTACCAAACTAGAGTTGATAGCTTCTCTGGATCTCCATACTGATTTCCATCAAAGTCACAACCTATTCGGAATTATGGATTCTAATGCTACTTCTGGCAGCTCAGCGTACCAAAAGGTTCTGTTTGCAACCTTAATGTCAAAGTTAATGTTGGGCTGCCTCCAGATGCAGTATATAATATTGTGATCGATCCTGATAACAAGAGGGTTTCAAAAATATTAAGGTAGGTGGTATCTGTTCATCCACTATTTCTTTCAGATTTTAGTAGAGAGCATCATCTCTTAGGGAAGTGATGAAACATTGCAGCTAAACATGCTATTCATTTATAAAAACTTGTCTTCAATGTATAGTAGGCCTTTTATCTTATGGTACTCTCACTTATGATATGATAGTTCTCCTAGTTTTAAAGTTGTATCATCTTATTGAGATTCTAAGTTTTGTATGACAAGTTAAATATCTTGCTTCAGGAAGTAATATCCAGAGAAGTTTTGGTCGATGAAGGTTTGAGGCAGGTGGTTGAATTGGAGCAGGCAGCTATATGGAGATTTCTTTGGTGGTCAGGAACCATCTCAATTCATGTTTTAGTAGATCAAAACAGAGAGATCACTCGGTAAGAACTCAGTTTTCGTTGTTTGTGTGTGTGTGTGTGCAGGGGCGTAGCCAGGAATAATTACTTGGGGGGGCGGGTTGTAGTAGATATATACTAAATATAATTCATAAATCTATTGAATACAAAATTATCAATTTTCATATATCATCATATTCTTGTACGTTAATGAACATGAAAAACTGTCTAGTTCAATGTAGACATACGAAAAAGAACTAACTTGGGAGAGTGATATGATAAATTATTATATAAAATTCATTCTTACATGAATTATAATATAAATACACCTTTAGTTAAGTAATGGCCTTTTGGGATAAAAAAAAATTAAATAAACAAACAACATAAACCAAATAAATTAACAACACCCTGCTACCTTGCATAATGTAATGGCTGAAAACAAAATACACAAACTCACGGCCCTCATCCCAATTGCCTTCCAAAGATTAAATTTTTTTTTTTTTCATTTATAATTTACTTACTTTACTACCCAACTACAGCATGCAAGCCCCACCCTGCCCCCGCTCAATAGACAAAAAACACAAAAGTCAAAAGGCTAAGTCATAGAGTCAGTGGAGTCAGTGGGTCAAAAATAAAGAATACAATAACAATAAACACAAAAAAACAAAGTCAAATATGCATAAATAATTGTGCTGGCAAAGGGATATCACTCATTCACATACAAAATATTTGATATTTCTATTCTGCTATTCAGACTTCAATATTTAGTTCAGTTGTTGAGAAAAAGAGAGAGAGAGAAGTGAGATGAGAATGACTAAATGAGATACCTTGAGGAATTGAGGTGAGGGCTTGAGGTTAAGGTGATGAACAAGTTAGCGGGCTAGTGGAGGCTGTGGCGTCACGGCGAGCAGGTGAGAAGATTGTTTCCAAGATAGAGGCGTGACACTATCGGAGGCATGAATTGAGAACTAAGAAGGAAAAAAACCAAGGTGTGGGCATGAGAGTCAGATTGCTCTCTCTTTTTTTCAAACGGTGAGAGGAGAAAAAATTTGTTTTATTAAGGATTTGGGGCTGGCTGGTGGGGCTGGATGTGGGCCAATGTTTTTCTTTTATTTGAAGTTGTATTGGACTACAACTCTAAAAGAATTGTTGAAATAATTTTTTTTTAGGGGGGGGGGGGGGTGCCAAGTCAATTTTCCATATACTCTAAGGGAAATTTGAAAAATTTTGGGGGGGGCCATGGCTCCTCTAGAATGTTGAGATGATGATCAAAGGTCCTCTTCTACTTCGATCTGGAATGTTGAGATGATGATCAAAGGTCCTCTTCTACTTTGATTATCTGGAATTATTGATGTCGATCAAAGGTCCTCCTCTACTTCAATAATCTGGAATGTTGAGATGATGATCAAAGGTCCTTTTCTACTTTGATAATCTAGAATTATTGATGTCGATCAAAGAAGGTCCTCCTCTACTTCGATCTGGAATGTTGAGATGATGATCAAAGGTCCTTTTCTACTTTGATAATTTGGAATTATTGATGTTGATCAAAGGTCCTCCTCTACTTCGATATGGAATGTTGAGATGATGATCAAAGGTCCTCTTCTACTTTGATAACTTGGAATTATTGATGTCGATCAAAGGTCCTCCTCTACTTCGATCTGGAATTTTGTGATGATGATCAAAGGTCCTCTTCTACTTCGATCTGAAATTATTGATGTTGATCAAAGGTCCTCATTTACTTCGATCTGGAATGTTGAGATGATGATCCAAGGTCCTCTTCTACTTTGATCTAGAGTTGCAATGTCGCCTGCAAAATGTCAAGATTCAGAATTAGACTTTAACTGATGGGTGCTTAGTGGTCCCACCCTTTTTGAGATGTGTGATTTTCATTTGCTCACTTTTGATTTCAATTTTATCAAGAAAAGTTTAATTGACAAAAGATTTTTCTTTTGAGAAACATTTAATTTTTGAAACTTGGAAGTTTTGAAATTCTTATTTCAAATTCTAGGACTTTGGAACCTAGAAATTTTCATTTGAAATCCGAAACTTAAAATCTGAAATTTTGAGCCTTAGGATTTTGAACATTAAGGCTTGGGATTTTGATCCTGAAATCTGAAATTTGAATTTTTGAAAACTGAAGATTTGAGTTTAAAATTTGGGCATTGAGAATGTGAAATTGAAAGCTTGGGAATGAAAATTTTTGAATTGAAAATTTGGATTTTGAAAGATACTTGAAACTTTGAAAAAGATTTTTTTTTTTTTTGGGTTGACTGAGTCAACTAGTCAACTTAGTTTGACTGAGTTGACTCAACTTTGGTTGAGTTTAAGTCTGTGGGGACCAAAATTCCCCCCCCCCCCCCCCTCCTTGTCTCTCTCTTTTCCTTTTTGCTTCATCTTCCATCAACTTTTTCTTCCTCCATTGGCACTATTCACCTTCTTCTTCCTCTTGATTTTTCTTCTTTATTTCACCATTTCTTCTTACAAAAAACACTTTTCTAAGTTTCTTAACTCTCCATCATCCACCTCCACAAATATTTCTTTAGATCTTTGTGTTTTGAGCATTTTCATCCCACACCCATTTTGGTGAAACCCATTTTCAAAAACCCATTTTCTTTGCATCAAAATGGCTTCTTCCTCCAAGGGATCTTCTTTTCTAGCTTCTCATGGTAAGAAATTGTTAGGATTAGTACCCTTAAATCCTATTATATGATGCAGCGTAGTTGTTAAATCCTATAACATGAATATTTGGATATTATCATATAGTCCATGAGATGCATAGTATGTGATTTATGTGAAAAGTCACAGAAGATATAAATTACAAGTTCTTTGTAAACTCAAAATTATAGTTCGTAGTCGGTGATGAAATTGGGCATTTCATCTGCAAAGACTATAACATATCAACTAAGATGATTTGTCTTGATCATGGAAGTGGAGACTTCTAGTTGATATGTTAATATGTTTCAAGAGTTAAGACATATTGAACTAGACCGCTGTGAGATTTATTATTCTCCTAACGACTGTCAAATGAATAATAAATCTCACGACTTCTATTTGCATGAATTATTAATCTTGAGAGGATAATAGACCTGATCATGAAATGTAGGTTGCTTTGATATATTAGGAGGGAGATCAAAAGTCACGATCAAAACCTCGGTATGTTGGGCAACCGCATTTAGTGTTGATGGAACATATATTCTCAAGATGGAATTCATAATCTCTTAACGGAGATATAAAATATTCCCTTGAGATAAGTTTAATGGGTTTGGTTATTCAGAGTTTTAGGCCTAACCACTTTAGTAAGGAGATACTAAAGTATATATTTATGAAATTGGATTTCATAAATATATGATGAATAATTTAAAGGATTAAACCGAGTACTCAAGAATTAAGATGTAGTAATCTTCAAAGTGGTGGAATTATGCATGTACACAGCGGAAAAATAACGGATCTACTTCATTCGCAATAGATAACATGTGCTATGTAAATTTCAGAATTAAAGAACAAGAGAGTGTACCTTGATGCGGTGAAATTCAAAACTAAAGATCAGAAGCACTTGGGAACACTTTCAATCTTCACTCCAATTCCACTTGATGCCCAAGATGTGTGGTCTCTCAATCAGTTATGTGTATGTGTTCTAGAGAGAATGAAAGAGTGTCTAACACTCACACACATTCAAATTCATCTTCATTACTCAAATTCTGTATGTTTCTCTCTATATAACTGATTATCTAATTGGGCTAGCCTTTTGGGCCTTTCCAATTGGGCTTTAGTATGTGGCTTGGAGTGGGACCAAAAGGTAACAAATAAGACTCTAGCTCCAAAGGACCTTAGGCTTTTCGGTCAACTCTTGACAAGTCCAAAGTTACCATTAATTATATTTAATAATACTATATAAATATAATTGCACTCTAGGCCTTATTAATATAATTATATTTCAAGACTTTATTGTACATGCAAGCCCTTCATAAAATATTAATAGTAACACAAAGTCATGAATGAAGACTGCCACTTTGTGAATTACTACATCTTAATCTTTGAGTACCCGGTTTAATCCTTTTAAGTTATTCATCATATATTTATGAAATCCAGTTTCATAAATATATACTTTAGTCTTACTAAAGTGGTTAGGCCTAACTCTCTGAATAACAAACCCATTAAACTTATCTCAAGGGAATATTTTGTATCTTCGTTAAGAGACTATGAATTCCATCTTGAGAATATATGTTCCATCAACACTAAATGTGGCTGTCCAACATACTGAGATTTTGACCGTTACTTTAGATCTCACTCCTGATATATCAAAGCAATCTACATCTCATGATCTGGTCCATTATTCTTTCAGGATTAAGAGTTCATGCAAATATGAGTCATGAGATTTATTATTCATTTGACAGTCATTAGGAGAATAATAAATCTCACACCGGTCCAATTCAATATATCTTAACTCTTAAAACATATCAACATATCAACTAGAAGTCTCCACTTCCATGATAAAGACAAATCATCGTAATTGATATGTTATAGTCTTCGCAAATGAAACGCCCAATTTCATCACCGACTACGAACTACAATTTTGAGTTTACAAAGAACTTGTGACTTATATCTTCTGTGACTAAATCACATAAATCACATGCTATGCATCTCATGGACTCTATGATAATGTCTGAATATTCATGTTGCCATTATTTTAGATAATAATAAAACAACTTTATTAAACACAATATTAAGTCATACATAATGTCATACACAATGTCATACATAATATTATACATAGCATCATACAATATGATTTAAGGGCACTAATCCCAACACAAAGTGGTAGTCTACATTCATGACTTTGTATTATTACGAATATTTTATGAAGGGGTTGCATGTATAAAAAGTTTTGAGATATAATTTATTAATAAGGCCTAGAGTGCAATTATATTTATATAGTGCTATTAAATATAACTAATGGTAACTTTGGACTTGTCAAGAGTTGACAGAAAAGCCCAAGGCCTATGGGAGCTAGTGTCTTATTAGTCCCTTTTGGTCCCACTCCAAGCCACACACTAAAGCCCAATTAGAAAGGCCCAATAGGCCAGCCCAATTAGATAATCAGTTAAATATAAAGGGAGAAACATACATAAATTTTTTTTTTATTAGAGAAAAAGACACATCATTATGAAATGGTGTGCATGTGTGAGTGAAGCAACTCAATTATTCTCCCTTGAAAACTGATTGAGAGACCACACTTCTTGGGCGTAAAGTGGAAATGGAGTGAAGATTAAAAGTGTTCCCAAGTACTTCTAATTTTTTGTTTTGGATTTCATCACACCAATGTACGCTATCTTGTTCTTAAATTCTGAAATTTACATAATGCATGTTATCAATCATGAATGAAATAGATCCATGTTTGTTGCTTCCGCTGTGTGTTTTGTATGAGATACAAAACCAGATTTTCCAACAGAAATATGATCCAACATTTGAGTGGCATGATGATGATGGACTTCTTCAAGACCCTAGGACCCATGCTCCATATTGTCATGTAGACACCAATGTGAGTTTTTCTTTGGTTTCTTTGCTTGGAAAAATATTTTTGCATATTTCATTGAAAGTTCCATGATGAGATATTTATCATTTGGTTATTTTGAAATTTTGGGGGCATTGTGTGATTGATCATGTTTTGGAAATGTTGGCTTTGTAACATTCTTGAAGTGTTTTTTTTTTTTTTTTTTTTTTATTTTATTTTTTTTATGGTGCAATTTGGACAATGTTGGTGGCTTATGGGAATTTGACAATGTAGGTAAATTGTGATGTTGTTGGATGAACTTTGGTTCAGATTTTGGGGGTATTGGCATTGTGAAAAATTCGAGTTAGACTTATATGAATATGTTCATGGTGTATGTGGGAAAAGTTTATTGGTATATGTAAACTTTGTTTTAGAGACATGACAAAATTTTGTGGGTATGTGCATGGATATATTTGTGGAGATGAGCCAATTTTGTGGGTATGAAATTTTGACTTGTGAAAATTTTGTTGGGTATGTGATGTTGATTCTTGGAAAATTTGTATGGTTATGATTTTGGCTATGCGAGAACTTATTTGTGCATGAGCTTGTGGGAATTTTTATCTTGGTCATGTAGGAATTTTTTTTTTTTTTTGCATGGCTATGGAAAAATTTTGGTAGTTGTGTATAGATATGTCAAAAATTTTGGTTGTGGTAAAATTTGGTAGTGGTGACATTTTGGTGGGGCATTGATTTTCTTTTATGGTGGTGGGGCATTGGTTGTAAGAATATTTTTTTTTTTGGTATGGAATTTTTTGGTCATATGGGTCTTGTTCATAAAAATTGATGAGCTGAACTTTTCTGTTGCAGAGTCTCAAGAGTAAAGGCAGTCTCCAAATGTTGAAAAGTGCATGGGCACCATTGTCTCCTAGCATAAAAAATATCATCAATGAAGCAGGCTTTGGTACTTTCTTCGAAGCTTTGTTGAATCATGAGACACATGAGTACAAAGATCTTCAGTTACTTCTTGCTTTGGCAAAGCGCTTTTGGGACACTACCTGTACCTTCCATTTTCCAGGCATTGGGGAGGTAATGTTGACACCTTATGACTTCTCTATTATCACCGGTCTGAGACTGGGTGGTAAAAGAAATCTTGTCAATGATTCCTTCACTTCAATTGAGCTAAAAAAACATCTAGGTGTAATGCCTTCTAGAATGAGGAGTAACAATATCCCCTTGTCTTGGCTATGTGAGAATATTCCCCAATGTGAGACTGTGGCAAAGGGTTCCTGCATGTTCATGCTTCTTTTTATTGGGACCTTTCTGTGTCCGGATTTAGGCAGTACTATGAATCTGCACTACTTGGGGAGCTTGAGAAAAATTGAACAAATCTGGAATTATGACTGGGGCGGTATGGCCTATGCTACTCTGATGCATTTCATGACCCAACTCTCTAGGCAAAGCCTTTCAAACTTGGGTGGGGCTCCGTTTGTTTGGCAGGTGAGGTTTGGTATTTATTTTGGCTATGTGTTGGTGATGAAAGTTCATTTTGGCTATGTATGGGTTATTTTGGCTATGTGTTAATGGTATTGTGACTTTTTCAGGTATGGATGTATGAGTATTTTGGAGTTGGTCCTGAAATTCGGGAGGAAGTTGCTGGCATTTTTCCTAGATTTCTCCGTTGGTTGCCTAAACATCGTTTGTCTATACCCTCCAGGCGTTCTTTAGAGATTTGGTGCTTGGTGATTGACAACTTGACAATTGATGATGTGAGCTCTTTCTTCTTTCTTCTTTTCAAATCTTTGGCACTTGGTTATGCTTTAGTTCCTTCTCTTTTTGAATTCCTTTTTGTGATTTTTCAGATGAACTTAAATCCTTGGGCTAGATGTGAGGGGTATGCTGAGTGTGAGCGGGCTCTAGAACTGAATGGCCGCCAAGTATTGTTTGAATGTGGGCAAGGAAAGTATTGGTTTCTTGGTTATCGGGTGTTGCCCTAAGTTAAACATGTGTATCCTCCTGCCATGATTCCAACTCCTCCTTGTCGCATTGTTTGGTTGGCTGACTTTCTGGCTGATAAAGAGATTGCTCAGGCCCATGATGGCTATATTGTTGTAGGAGTAGAAGGAAATTATTCTGACTTTGTCCGGGATCACCTGCAAGGTTGCTTGGTTGGCAGAACGGTATTTCTCTACCTTTCTAAGATCAAACTTTTTTTTTTCTGCAAATTCCTTTTCCGTATTTCTACTTGGTAACAATATTTGCATGTTGGACTTTCAGCCTCCATCTTCTGAAGGAGAGGAAGAGGAAGAGGACGAGATTCCCTTTCCTCACTATGCTAGTAGCTCTTCTAGTTCTTTCACAGAGACTTATCCTCATTTTCTAGCATGGCAGTATGATGTGATGAATCTTGATGGAATGTATAGTTCCATGCCTTTGACTAGGCCTGAGCACGTACCAAATGTTCCTTGGTTCGATCTGGTATGTTCTTGAATGTTCAGTTCTCTATCCCTATTTTCTTCTTAACTGGATGAATGGCTCTTAATCTGGTAGAGTTGCTTCAGGTTGATGTGGATCCTGTGGAAGAAAGCATGCGATGATTGGAGGCTTGTAGTTATTGGCTCGCACTCAGTCCTCCCAATATGTGCTCAATGATTCGAACTGGGTATGCCACGTTGCTTTTTGAGCATCTCTTGCTTGAACTGTGCTTGATGGTGAAATTAACACCTGATTTTACTGACTTTTCAGGCACATCGAATGGAAACTGCTGACGCTGCTAGAAGAACTTTAGAGGAAAGGATCAGGAGCCTCGAACTTGAAAATCGTCAGTACGATCCTCGCTTTTTCGCAAGTCAGGAAGGAAATACTGAAGGTGGCTCCTCTAGAGGTGGATCAAGGAGATCCTCATGCAGGCAGACTCAGAGTCCCAATGATGTATGACCTATGTTTTTATTTTCCTGCAAAAGAAAAGGAAGTGTTCCTTAGACAATCTTGTAATATTTTCCATGTTTAGCTTTTTGTCCTTGGTATCACCTCGGATCATGTAGAAACTTTAACTAAAACAAGTTTAGAATTCACCTGATGAGATCTTGTAGTACTAATTTAAACTTATCTTGCTTGGCCTTGTTGGAGTCTGCACTTACTTGAATGAGGTGGAGCCAAATGCCCCTAGTTTAAAATGAATGCATGATTTTTTGGAAATCTTGGTTATGATGATTTTTTTTTTTTTTTTTTCTTTTTGAAAAGATGATGATGATCTTCTTCTTTTTTTGAAAATGAATGGGGCGTGGGCGAATGCCCCTAGTTTGGAACATAAATCCATGAGTCATGAAAAAAACTTGATTTGATCAATTTTGAAAACAATGATGCCGGTGATGATTTTTGAAAACAAGTGACTTAGACACGTCATAATGTCCTAGTTTGATTAAAAAAATCTTTTTGAGTGTCAAATGGTCTTAAAAAATTACACGAGAATGTAAAACTGCATGGAATTGCATGAGTGTAGAACTAAGGGGCGGCGTGCCACTTGGCAAATGAAGAGTGCCATTCGGCACTTTTAAAGTGCCAAATTGCACTTGGCCATGCCGCAATGCTTACGCCATGGTGGCTGACTCCTCACGCTTTTCCAATGCGCATTTCGCGTTTTCACGTTTTTCGGAAGATTTTTACTTCATTTGTGATCATGAAACACTCTCCTAGTTAGCTACAAACTCTCTGAAACCTATTTCAAACCTGATTAGGAACTGATGCAGCTTATTTAAACGAATTCTCCTGCGACAAATCTCTGCATAAAGGTTAGTAAAACATAATAATCACAAGCAAACATCATCCATGGCTAGCAATCATAACTTTTCTCATTCAACAATTCATGATATCAATAGATGGGTTTGTAGCTTTGATTTTAGTACCAAAACCAATTTTACAACCTTCAAACTAGAGGGAATCAAGGCTCTGAGGAATGTGAAGATCAAGTGGGACTTCCTTCATGTTGCTGTGAAATTCTGGGATCTCGAGGATCATGAGTTCCGGTTAACTCTGTCCGACAATTGAAGAATTTTCTGCTATTTTGGGCTATGATCCAAGCAAAAAATCTATAGCGGTTTCTTGTGATCCCTGGCATAAGGAATCTTTGTTTAATGCTCTCGGTCTTCCTACTTCCATTACCGATAGTATGATTAAAGGTCATATGGTGAATCTTCGTGCCATTTGTTAGGATTAGTGCCCTTAAATCCTATTATATGATGCTATGTATGACATTATGTATGACTTAATGTTGTGATTAATAAAGTTGTTTTATTATTATCTAAGATAATGGTAACATGAATATTCGGATATTATCATATAGTACATAAGATGCATAGTATGTGATTTAAGTGAAAAGTCATAGAAGATATAAGTCACAAGTTCTTTGTAAACTCAGAATAGTAGTTCGTAGTCGGTGATGAAATTGGGCATTTCATTTGTGAAGACTATAACATATCAACTAAGATGATTTGTCTTGATCATGGAAGTGAAAACTTCTAGTTGATGTGTTGATATGTTTTAAGAGTTAAAACATATTGAACTGGACCACTGTGAGGTTTATTATTCTTCTAACAACTGTCAAATAAATAATAAATCTCACGACTTATATTTACATGAACTCTTAATCTTGAGAGAATAATGGACCTGATCATGAAGTGTAGGATGCTTTGATATATCAAGAGTGAGATCTAAAGTAACGGTCAAAACCTTAGTATGTTGGGCAGCCACATTTAGTGTTGATCGAACATATATTCTCAAGATGGAATTCGTAGTCTTTTAATGGAGATATAAAATATTCCCTTGAGATAAGTTTAATGGGTTCAGTTATTCAGAGTGTTAGGCCTAACCATTTTGGTAAGAAATTACTAAAGTATATATATTTATGAAATTAGATTTCATAAATATATGATGAATAACTTAAAATGATTAAACCGGGTACTCAAGGATTAAGATGTAGTGATCTACAAAGTGGCAATCTTCATTTATGACTTCGTATTACTACGAATATTTTATGAAGGGGTTGCATGTACAATAAAGTCTTGGGATATAATTTATTAATAAGGCCTAGAGTGCAATTATATTTATATAGTGGTATTAAATATAATTAATGGTAACTTTGGACTTGTCAAGAGTTGACAGAATGGCCGAAGACCCATTGGAGCTAGTGTCTTATTTGTTCCCTTTTGGTCCCACTCTAAGCCACATACTAAAGCCCAATTGAAAAGGCCCAAAAGGCTAGCCCAATTAGATAATCAGTTATAAGGAGAGAAACATACAAAATCTTAGTAACAACATGAAATGGTATGTATGTGAGTGTTAGAAACTCTTTCATTCTCCCTTGAACAAATTCATATAAACTGATTGAGAGATCACACATCTTGGGCACAAGTGGAATTGGAGTGAAGATTGAAAGTGTTCTCAAGAACTTCTGATCTTGGTTTTGAATTTCACCGCTTCAAGGTACTCTCTCTTGTTCCTATATTCTAAAACTTACATAGCACATGTTATCAATTGCGAATGAAGTAGATCCGTTAATTTTCTACTGCGTACATGTATTTATCCATCACCATTATCTCTCGGCTGATTGAGAAACACACCTATGGAATGACCGACAACATGCATAAAAACTTTGATTTGGCTTTATGCTTTGTGGGAGAACTTTTGCTTTGCTCTGGAAGACACGGCTTAGTGGATGCTCGAGCTATAAGTGTTGTGAATCAAATTAAGGTTGGTGATAACCCTGTTTCTTTGATCTTGGTAGAAACTCTTCTAGGACTGGATGCTGTATTTCATGGTGGAGAAATAGAACTTCTTAAGGAGTCCTTTGACTTTGCAAATATGGCTGATGGAGCGACTAGACATGATTGCTAAGCCTACAACCGGTAATTATGGGCCTGGCAGTTTTCTTAGCATGGCTGTAATCAAGACTGAATGCCAAACTGAGAGTGACTGGGTGAAATTCTTAGACAAGAAATCCAGTACCTCAATTCAATGGGATTGTTATTGGTGGAAGTGCCCACCCCCTTTATTGAGGTCTCTAGGATCGTACCACATCTACCTTGTTGGGTTGCGGAGGGCAACTTTCTACAAGGGAGACAGACTCTTGAGGCAATTCAAATATGAGCAAGGAATTCCTAGTGGCAAAAGAAGAAGACCTTTCTTTCCTGTGGACACAAATCCTACTTCTGTACAGAACATGCTATTGGGTTTAGAGATGGCTGACTGAGTGGACCAATCTTTTGTCAAGGTTCACTTTCACAAGATGACTACCAAATACTCTAACTGGTTGATAGACAAGATTGTTGACAAGGAAGCTGAAAGGATTGCTATGAGAGAACAATTTGTCAGAGACAACCAGGAAAGACCTAATGAAGACAACTATGAATTCAAAAGAAGGGACAGGAACGATGAAGTACCTATCAAAAGAAATTAATGACCAACAAAAAAAGAAAATATTGAAGACAAAGTGACCTTCTTATTTTTTGGCTTTAAACATGTTTATTTTAGAAGTTGACGTAAAACTCTTATGTTTAGGAATTATTTAGGATTTGCAGGTTAAGGATTCTGTTTAAAGTGTAGGCTTTTGGGGTTTTGGAATTTTTATGGTTTGGTTTAGGGTTTGGGTTTTTGGATTTTGTGAAATGACATGGTTTAATGGGATGGTTGAATTTTTTGTAATTTGGTTACTGGGCCAATGGTGGGTTTTGGGAAATTGTGACCGAACCAATGCATGGTTGCCTACGTACCCCTTTGATAGAAGGATCAGGTCATCACATAGTTCATGGTAGATGATGATTTTTTACTTGCTTAACTTTTGCCTAGGTTGCCCTTTCGGGTTTTCGACCTAGCAGGCTCTCTCACTCTCTCTTTTTTTACTCTCCTTTTGCGTAGATTGCCCTTTTAGGTTTTCAACCTACCCTTTTTTTTTTTGTTCTAATTTTTGCCTAGATTGCCCTTTCGGGTTTTCAGCATAGCGAGCTTTTTCTTTTTTTTTTTTTTAGTCAAACCTAGGAAGGGAAATAACATAATTTACAACCAATTCAGACGCAATGCTTTCAGACTACCACCTCAGGCGTGATATTTCTTCAATTGATCCATGTTGGTTGACTCAGTGAAAGGGTTTGCATCTAAGACCATCAATCTTACTACTCCACCAGAGTATATCTGTTTGATAATGTATGGGCTTGCCCAATTTTGCTTGAACTTCCCGTTTGCATCTTGAACCGAGGCTCGGATTTCCTTCAACACTAAATCCCCCAGCTTCAAATCTCTGTTTCTCACCTTCTTGTCAAAAGCTTTCCTAAGCCTCCTCTGATAACCTTGAATGTGATACAAGGCTTTGAGTCTTTTATCATCTAGCATGCACAACTGATCATATCTGCTTTGTAACCAATCTTTTTCAGAGATTTCACTCTCTAGTATTGTCCTTAGTGAACGGACACCTATCTCAATAAGAAGGACTGCTTCCATCCCATACACCAATGAATAAGGAGTAGCTCCTATGGAAGATCGAATTGATGTTCTATACCCCCAGAATTCATAGGGCAATTGATAGGCCATAAACTGAATTGACCCCTTGTGATAGAAATTAATTAATTAATTAATCAAGTTATTAATTAATCAAATTACCATGCAAACGCGTGGTAGCATAAACAAATCACCAATAAACTAATTATGCAGCGGAAAATAAATAACACGGTGATTTGTTTACGAATGGGGAAAACCTAACGGCAAAAACCCCACCGGGTGATTTTCAGGTCACCACTCCCGAAACTCCACTATTATCACAACAAGCGGTTACAAGTAAAGAAATCCCAAGTACCTTACCAACCTACAGTTGAACCCTTACCCCAATACCTAATTTGACTTGTTTTGTAGTGACAGTTCCCTCTTTTGATGCACGGCTCCTAAGTACGTGACTAACCAATGCGCAAATCCCAATACGCGACTTCAAACACCAACTAAGAAGGTTGTTGGCTGCAAAGTTCTTCAGTTCATCCACACGATGAAGATTACGAAGATGCTTGGTCACAAAACCCTAAGATGTAAATACACAACAACTTCTTCAAGAGAAAGAGATGAACAAGGGCAAGAACTTTGTCTCCGGTCACAATTTGCTTGAAAAAGATTTGCTCAATACTTGTGCAACTTGTGAACTCCTTGACGGCCCTTAAAACAATCCTTTTATATGTTTAGGGTTAGGAGAAAAGAAAGCCCAAACACATAATCACGGATCCCAAGAAAATCATATCAAGATTCTGAAATTCATAAACCTCGACAGATAGGAGGTGTCGAGTAGCTGTCGAGCAGGTGTTGAGCACACGGGGTTGAAACAGCTTTCTTAAGCTCGATAGATGCAACTGTCAAGCCAGCTGTCGAGGTTTAGTAATTCTGCACTTTCAGCTTGTTTTCTTGGACAGAGTTGAAGGCTTTAACACTTGATCTTGAAACATGGTTTCTTGAAGTATTTAAAACACATCCTAGATCTACCCAAATACAAGTAAAGTGCATTTTGTCAAAGGATAAGTCAATTACATAAAATCATGACATATGTTCCTAACAAGTGAAACACATATGTCCTAACAATCTCCCCCTTTGGCAATCCGTGACAAAACCACAAAAAACAAATGAACATATGAGAGAAGTCATAAATCACTCAACTCATATTCACTTGTTGAATACAATAAAATCTATCCTAACACAAACTCTTGAAAAACTTTGCAAGAAGAGAGTTTTTGACAAGTAGACTTTGACAACCTGTATTTCTGAAACACTTTAAACAAAACTCATCAAGGCATCTTTGTGTGAAACAGAAATAATAGATTGCATACAAATATAAGAAGCATGTGTATAAAGAGAGAAAAGAAACAACACATGAAAATGTACGTGAAAGAAACAACATACACCAACATATAGAAAGAAATAAGTACAGTGTATGTCATAAATATGGTCACAAGACTTAATTTGCAAGAACAATGTATCTCAAATAGAAAGAAAAGAAAAGATACATAAAATTGCAAAAGATACATAATATCCTCACTACATCCCTCAAAAAGAAACAACACTCCCCCTAACAAAAAAAATCCTATACTAACTCTCCCCCTAAGAGTGACTACTCTCATATCCAAAACTACTCCCTCTTTTTGTCACGAGTGACAAAGGGTAAGAGTGTCAAGTAGACATCTCATCAGTAGAGCTAGCATCTCCATCATCATCATCTGAAGCATCATCATTACGAAACCGAAGAGATAAGGGGGCAGAATTTGAAGAGGAAGAGGATGCCCTGGAACGAAGAGGGTTCCGGGACGGAGCGGATTTACGTTTTGGTGCCATAGACACTACTAACATAACCAACAGTAGAGGGAGAAAGAATAAGAGACAATCAGAAAAGTCCCAAAACAGTTTACATTATTAAGAATATGTGAAAAGAAGTACGTATGCATGGAGAATGCATGAGCATGTGACATGCAAAAGTAATTGCGTCATGGGCTCAGCCCAATCCAATCCTACCAGCACACAAACATATAACACACATCTAAATGCATGAAAATATGGTTATAATGCTAATGTGATGCAATGTATGAGATTTCAAACTCATATAAGTGAAAAACCATCCCAAAATTTCAACAAAAACTCATCAATTTTGAAAAACCCCAAAATTTTTCAAAAACCCCAAAAACCTAGGTTTCAAATCATGAAATGCATGAAAATGTAAGAGAATCGAAGCTTACCAAGTGAAGAAAACTTGAAAAAGCTTGAAGAAACCTTGAGAAAGAAGTTTGGAGTGAGATGAGAGTGTTTGGGAGAGGAACAGACATAGATCAATCGAGAGAGATATCGAGAAAATGATAAGCGGATTGCACGAGGTGTTTAAATAGAGCATCAGTAAATCTCGACAGATAGAGGTGTCGAGAGGTGTCGAACCATCTGTCGAGGTAGGTGTCGAGAAAATGGCCTTCGACAGAAGCAAGTGTCGAAGAGGTATCGAGGAACACAACATCAGACACAAGAAGTGAGGCTCGATCTATCCACCAGGTGTCGAGAAGCTATCGAGGAGGCAGGAGCTTTCTCGATTGATCCACCAGGTGTCGAGGTGCTAGCGAGATTGCGATAAGAAAAAGCTGATGAAGTTCGACAGATAGCAAGCTATCGAGGAGGTGTTGAGCTAGTTTTTCAAAAACAGTTTTTCGAGGAGAGAAAAACACATATATGAATGCAATCAAGCATGCAACTTAACCAATGATCCAATCAATATAATAAGCTCTCAAAATCATCTCTCAACAAATAATTTTAAGCACATGGATCCCAAAAACACACGCACACACTAAACAAGTCTAATCGATTTTATTTTTCAAAAACAAGTTAAGATAGTTTAGTGGGCATACATTAACACATGTAAAACCTTGTGATGGCCAAATCACATTGTACCTGCACATGTATCAAGAGTAGCAAAGAGTATTGCGTGTTGTGTGTGAAAAACATCGCAAGATTGTATAAGTGTATACATGTTATGACGATTTGAGATATGAGAAAATCACTTTAACTGACACACAATCATAACTGCTTGATGGGGATTATCACCTTCGAGGTACATCCTATAACTCCCACATCTCCTAGAATACACGCTTGCAACCATATTTAAAAGCATTTTTGATCTTTTTGCTTTTTCATTTTCTTTTCATATTTTATTGAAGCAAATCATGCATGGGCATATAATAGATAGAAAAGAAAATACCCAATTATGTTAAGCATTTGACATTCTAATTTTGCTATGCCTAAGCACACAAATGTCATTGACACTGCACTTTTGCTATGCCGAAGCATACAAGTGTCATTATGATTGGCGGGCAACAGTGGTGAGATAGTTATTTATGCCTTTCTCTTAGGATTTTCTAATCCTTCCTGTCAAAAAGAGTGATACGAGTGTTAAGTATAAGAGATAACTTAATCTTACTCATCACAAACAAGAGCCACAAAGCTCACTTGCTTAGTTGTGCATAGAGATGCTCATCTAAGCTACAAGAGATACAAAGTTTAGAAAACTTTGTTTCAATGGCCATCCAAGGTACACAAGTACCAATGTACACAAAACACACACTGTTTTTGTATTATTTTTTTTTCAAAATTTTTATTTTTATTTTATTTTTATATGAAAAACAAAACAAAGAAAAAACTAAAAAATAACCAAACAAAAACATGTTAAACAAAGCAAAGCATAGAAACTAGACTGACTCAAAACAGTAAAGCAAAACACACAAGTAATGCAAACAAAAACAAGAAGAGAGAAGAAAGTGATAGAACCTTTCCTTTGATTAAACCCTTGAACCGGCGGTGAGGGGGAAGAATTGAAACCATTCAAGTTTGAAAGGAACATGAGGGCTTTGAGAAGATCTCCAAGGGGAGCAAGAGAGGATTGAAGCTGATTTTGGCTTCCAGATGCTATCATGCCATTGCTCTATTGAGTGGCAAGCCATTTATAGCAATTTGGTCGAGTATGACCGGCAGCTTCACAATGATGACAGAGATGCTGCTTCTTCTGTTTAGGCTTATGAGAGTTAGCCTTTTTAGCCCTAGGGTTCTTAGCTTCTTTCTTATCTTGCTTAGGGGGTGCTCCTAAGATAGATTTATTCTTGTTTAAGTTCTCACTAGCTAACACAGTTTTAACATCATTGTTCTCAATTTCAACATTATTAGCAGGAGGAACAAAAACAGTAGAACTAGTAGAAGCAATATTAGAGGAAGAAAGACCATACCCCAAACCTATTCGATCAGAAGTAGATTTCTGAAGATTGAGCATCTCATCAAGCTTTGCACTTGAAGTCCTCTCCAGTTGAGTTCTGACTTGAAACAACTCTGCTTCAAGCTTCTTGGTCTTCTCAGCCAAGAAATTGTTCTTGAATCTCAGTGCTCCAATAGTCTGATTAACTTCATCAAACTTTGTGGAAATCTCTTCATGATCAAGTTCCACATCACTGAGCTTCTTGGTGGCCAGCCTATAGAGTTTCTCATGTTTCTCAGAAAGCTTGCATAATTTCTCATAGGCTGTATGGATATCATCTTGATCATCCATCTTCTTAAACTTAGAGTCCACCAATTCTTCTTCTTCATCCACATTTTCAACAATCCCCTCAGTAAGATTGACAGTGGCGGTGAAGGCATTTAGGATTCCGTCATCCACATTGTCGGAATCATCCTCAAGCTTGGTGTCACTTAAAGTAGCAGCAAGTGCCTTGCTCTTCCCAATGCTCTTGAGATAAGTAGGACACTCATGTTTCATATGACCGAAGCCTTGACACCCAAAGCACTTAGGTCCTGCAGGGACAGTGTACTGACCACCTTCTTTAGCATCCTTCTTCCCTTTGTCTTGGCCTTTAAACTGAGAAGAACTTGATTGCCTGCAGTCCTTGTCGAAGCCCTTTCCATTTGCGTTCTTCATAAACTTTTTGAACTGCCTGGTGATGTAGGACTTTATCTTGGAATCTTCATCATCTGAAGACTCATCTATCTCACTGTTCTTGGCCTTCAGTGCCATGCTCTTGCTCTTGCCTGACTTATCAATCTTTGTTAACCCTAGTTCGTAAGTCTGTAGATTACCAACCAGCTCTATCAAAGGAATCTTGTCAATATCCTTTAATTCCTCGATAGCCATAATCTTGGCATGAAATCTCTCAGGCAGAGATTTGAGCACTTTCCTCACAATCTTGGGTTCAGGAATGGTCTCCCTAAGATTGAAGGCTGAGTTCACTATGTCCTTTAGCTTGGCATAGAACTCATTAAATGACTCATCATCCTCCATCTTAATCTCTTCAAAGCTTGTAGTGAGCCTCTATAGCTTTGAATCCTTGACAGCCTTTGTACCCTCATAGGTTGTCTGGAGGATGGTCCAAGCCTCCTTGGCAGTTTCAGTAGAGGATATCTTCTTAAACTCCTCATTGGTGACTGCACTGAATAAAGCATTCAATGCCCTGCTGTTGAAATTTGCTGCCTTGATTTTCGCATCATCCCAATCGCCTGGCGCTTCTGTTGGCTTAGTCCAGCCTATCTCCACAGCTTGCCACACCTTCTCATCTAGAGATTGCAAGAAAGCTCTCATGCGTACTTTCCAGTATGCATAGTTAGTGCCATCAAATAAAGGAGGTATAATTAATGACTGTCCTCTATCCATGACAAACAGGGGTCAATGGATCAAAGACAGCAAAGATTAAAACCTAATCAGAGTGTGCCTGCTCTGATACCACTTGATAGGCCACAAACTAAATTGACCCATTGTGATAGAAATTAATTAATTAATTAATCAAGTTATTAATTAATCAAATTATCATGCAAACGCGTGGTAGCACAAACAAATCACCAATAAACTAATTATGCAGCAAAAAATAAATAACACAGTGATTTGTTTACGAATGGGGAAAACCTAACGGCAAAAACCCCACCGGGTGATTTTCAGGTCACCACTCCCAAAACTCCACTATTATCACAACGAGCGATTACAAGTAAAGGAATCCCAAGTACCTTACCAACCTACAGTTGAACCCTTACCCCAATACCCAATTGGACTTGTTCTGTAGTGACAGTTCCCTCTTTTGATGCACGGCTCCCAAGTACGTGACTAACCAATGTGCGAATCCCAATATGCGACTTCAAACACCAACTAAGAAGGTTGTTGGTTGCAAAGTTCTTCAGTTCATCCACACGATGAAGATCAAGAAGATGCTTGGTCACAAAACCCTAAGGTGCAAATACACAGCAACTTCTTCAAGAGAAAGAGATGAACAAGGGCAAGAACTTTATCTCCGGTCACAATTTGCTTGAAAAAGATTTGCTCAATGCTTGTGCAACTTGTGAACTCTTTGACGGCCCTTAAAACAATCCTTTTATATGTTTAGAGTTAGGAGAAAATAAAGCTCAAACACATAATCATGGATCCCAAGAAAATCATATCAAGATTCTAAAATTCATAAACCTCGACAGATAGGAGGTGTCGAGTAGCTGTCGAGTAGGTGTTGAGCACACGGGACTGAAACAGCTTTCTTAAGCTCAATAGATGCAGTTGTCGAGTTAGCTATCGAGGTTTAGTAATTCTGCACTTTTAGCTTGTTTTCTTAGACAGAGTTGAAGGCTTTAACACTTGATCTTGAAACATGGTTTCTTGAAGTATTTAAAACACATCCTAGATGTACCCAAATACAAGTAAAGTGCGTTTTGTCAAAGGATAAGCCAATTACATAAAATCATGACATATGTTCCTAACAAGTGAAACACATATGTCCTAACAGCAACTGTAGGTGCTAGTCCTTGTAGTTCTTTGTGCTCTTCTTCAAGATTCGCCCTATGTTTTTATTAGTAGCCTCAACTACTCAATTGGTTTGAGGGCAATAAGGTGAAGACTTGTGGTGCTGAATATTAAACTTGATAGGGAAGCCAAAAAATGATTACTATCTCTGGTTCATCCATAGGGGTCGTCCAGGAGCCAAGAGCCTAGTGTTTAAAGAGGTCATCCATGGGAAAAGTGCTTGGACGATCACCTGACACTTAGGAAATTCTCAATGACGGGATTTACCCACACATGTTGAAGATCCAGACCATAGTGAGAACAAAACCCTTATTTATCGTGGTAACTTCCTCATAGATGCTTAACTTCCAGTAGCAGTTGTAGTGGAAAGATTGGAGGCTATAACTTCCATAGCCGTTTTGGAGGTTATGTCTGAACTTACTAATTCCCACAAATCTTGGGGAAGTTATTAAGCAAATAACCGTTCCGAGACCCTCTATATAAGGACTCGCCTACATCAAATCAAAGTAAGTTTTTTTCTTAAAAAGAATTCCTCAAAAGTTGGAACCTTATTTTCCAGAGCAAAACTAATTTAATCATCGGAGGGTACTTGGCCGGTCCACCTCAGTCGCCTTTTGATTGTGTGTTCTTCCTCTCAGGTCTTCCAAGCGAGTCATTGTTTCATTGAAGCCCGAAACATTTAACCTACTGATTCTGTGCAGTATCAGTAGGCGCTGTTTATGGGAAGATAGGCAAGTTCATCTTTCTTAGACAAAAGGCTGTATGGTTCGGACAAGATCAAGGGCCACAAGCCCAGGCCACCAAGAGAGTTGGGATGCTTCCAGTAATCCCAACTGTGATCGACAGTTAGCACCGGTCACGTAACCACCTTCCATCCAACACATACAATCCATGGCAGCCGCCATAGCAGAGTTAACCCGTTAGAACCAAGAGTTGACTAGGGAGATTGGTCTAAGAAGGCAACACCATGAAAGATATGCGGAAGAGCAAGCCCAAGGTCAAGACAACAGAGGGGAGAGTGCTGTGCCTGAGAACCAGTCAAGAGGTACCGCTTCACGGAGGGTGCCACATTTGGAGAGGGAGATGGATCAAATGAGGAAGGCTGTGGACAAAATGAGGGATAACATGAGAAAGGCGAACCCTATAGACAACTTAGTTCATCAAACAAACTCCCCTTTCACGACTTCCATCAATAGTCACCCCTTGCCTCCTAAGTTCAAAATGCCTTCCTTGGACTCGTATGATGGAACGCGTGACCCATGTGATCATATCGCAACTTTTAAGACTACAATGCATCTTCAGGGGGTTCCAAACGAAATCATGTGTAGGGCCTTCCCTACAACCCTTAAAGGACCAGCACGAGTGTGGTTTAGCAAAATACCTCCCAACACGGTGGGTTATTTCGAAGAATTGAGTAAGCTATTTGTCAATAATTTTATTAGAGGACAAAGACACAAGTGCTCCTCATCCAACCTGTTAACTATAGATCAAGGGGAAAATGAAAGCTTGCGGTCTTTTATTACTCGCTTCAACAAAGAAGCCCTCACAGTAGACGAGATGGACGACAATCTGTTATTGGCTGCCTTTCATAATGGAGTCAATTCAAATTTGTTCATCCATAAGCTCTACGAGCAAGAGCCCCAAACCATGGCTGAGCTCGTCCATTCAGCCCAGAATTTCATGAATGCGGAAGATACCATCATAGCCAAGAAGAGGAAGAAAGCAGAACGTATGGAATTGGATCCCCCTCGTCATACTGAACAAGGTCCTCGTCAAAAGAGAGCTTGGACAGGAGAGAAGAAGGATCGAGATAATAGGAAGACGGGCTCATCCTCAAGAAGAAGTCAGAACTACACGCCCTTAAACGCTCCACTTGATCAAGTACTCATGCAAATCAAAGATGACCCTTCCTTAAAGTGGTCGGAGAAAATGAATGGAGACCCCAGCAAGCGCAATAAGAATAAATATTGTCGCTTCCATAGAGATCATGGGCACGACACGGACGAGTGTTATGACTTGAAGCAGCAGATATTAGACAAGGAAAGTTGAGGCATTTCATAGAAAGGGATCATAAAGATGAGAAATTGAAGGGAAAGATGGAAGAATTATCACGACCCCCACTTGGAGAAATAAGGGTTATCATAGGAGGGACTTCAACGGGGCTGTCTTCCAAGTAAAAGAAGACCTATTTCAAAGTGGTACAGAACGTCTAACTCTCTGGACGGTCACCAAGGGCGAAGGAAACAGACGAGCCAACCATTTCATTCATGGACGAGGAAGCTGAAAGAATCCATCACCCACATGACGATGCAATTGTCATTACCTTACTCATTGCGAATTACACAACTAGGAGAGTATTGGTGGATAATGGAAGTTCAGCAGATATATTGTATTACCCCGCCTTCCAGCAGATAAGGCTGGGACGAGATCAATTTCGTCCAGTATGTTCACTATTGATAGGATTTGGAGGGATGAAGGTGCAGCCTGTAGGCACCATTACATTACTTGTAGTGGTGGGATCATACCCACAGCAGATAACCAAGGAAGTGAATTTCCTTGTGGTGGATTGTTCGTCCTCATACAATGCTATCATTGGAAGGCCAACCTTAAACAGTTGGAAGCAGTAACATCTACCTACCATCTATCAGTCAAATTCCCTACGGAGTACGGGATAGGACAAGCACAAGGAAATCAATTGGCAGCTAGAGAATGTTATTTAGCCATGTTGGCTTTGGATGAGCACGTGCAGACAATGAGTATTGAAGAGAGAAGGATTATTGCAGAGCCCACTGAGGTATTGAAAGATGTTCTTTTGCAAGAATATGATCCTGAAAAATTCACCAGACTTGGGACAGGCATGAAAGAGAAGATGAAGCAAGACCTCGTCCAATTTCTGAAGAAGAGTATCGATGTTTTCGCATGGAGTCATGAAGACATACTAGGAATTGACCCAAGTGTAATTACTCATCGATTGAATGTATACTCTTCTTCCAAGCCTGTTCGTCAGAAGAAGAGGGTGTTTGCTCCTGAGCGAGACAATGCTATCAAGGAAGAGGTTCAGAAGTTGACCACAGCGCAATTTATTCGGAAAGTCTATTACCCGGATTGGTTAGCCAATGTGGTGATGGTCAAGAAGGCGAATGGCAAGTGGAGAATGTGCGTGGATTTCACTGACCTGAATAAAGCTTGCCCCAAGGATAGTTATCCTTTGCCACGAATTGATCAGTTGGTGGATTCCACAGCCGGTCATCAGTTGCTAAGCTTCATGGATGCTTTCTCGGGATATAATCAGATAAAGATGGACGAGGTAGACCAAGAAAAGACGTCCTTCATTACCAGTCAAGGTTTATTTTGCTATAAGGTAATGCCTTTTGGCCTGAAGAACGCGGGGGCAACTTATCAAAGGTTGGTAAATCACATGTTCCGTCCACAGATAGGACGGAATGTGGAGGTGTATGTGGACGACATGCTTGTAAAGAGCTTGGAAAAAGAAAAGCATCTGGAAGACCTCCAAGAGACCTTTGAGATGCTTAGATGATACAAAATGAAGCTGAATCCAAGTAAATGTGCATTCAGAGTGTCATCGGGAAAGTTTCTAGGATTTATGGTTTCACAAAGGGGGATTGAAGTGAATCTAGATAAGATCCAAGCCATATTGAACATGGAACCACCAAAGAACATCAAGGAAGTCTAGTCCCTCACTGGACGAGTTGCAGCTCTGAACAGGTTTGTCTCAAAAGCCACCAATAAGTGTTTACCCTTCTTCAAAGTTCTCAGGAAGTCATTCTAATGGACCGATGAGTGTCAAAAGGCCTTCCAAGATCTTAAAAATTATCTCACCACGGCTCCATTGCTATGTCCATCCGTGCTAGGAGAAGAGCTGTATTTATACTTGGCAGTATCCCCACACGCCGTAAGTTCAGCACTGATCAGGGAAGAAGGGAAGGTGCAGAAGCCCATGTATTATACCAGTCGAGCACTTAGAGGAGCAGAAGGATGATATCCGTTGATGGAAAAGTTGGCTTTTGCATTAGTAACAGCTTCCAGGAAGTTGAGGCATTACTTCCAAGCTCATGTCATCAATGTCATGGCAGACCATCCACTCAAGAAAGCAATGAACAAGTTAGAAGTCACAGGACGATTGATCCAATGGGCTGTCGAGCTTAGTGAGTTTGATGTTAGGTACCAGTCAAGAAATGTAATAAAGGCTCAAGCTCTAGCAGATTTCATTGCGGAATTTACTCCAAGTCATGATGACTTTTAGACGCAATGGAAGGCAGTAAAAAATGGGTCGTCCATGTTGATGGATCATCTACACAACAAACAGGAGGAATAGGAGTTGTTTTACAATCCCCAGAAGGAAGTAAATTAAAGCACAAGGTTCGTTTGCAATATCAAACAACTAACAATGAAGTTGAGTATGAAGCCCTTCTTAAAGGGCTAGAGTTGGTGAGGTCTGTACAGGCAGAGTCAATACTCGTCCTGGGAGACTCTCAGTTAATCATAGGCCAAGTGAATAGAGCATATGAAGCCAAGGAAGAACGAATGAGGAAATACCTGAATAAGGTGGTACGCCTTGTGAAGAAGTTTAAGGAAGCTAGTTTTGTTCAAATCCTAAGGGAAGAGAACATGAAAGCAGACGCCTTGGCTAAGGAAGCCTCAATGAATGAAGCAATAGACGAGTTTGACGAAATTCAATATATGCCCAGCATTGATCTTCTAGAGGTACTACAGGTAGGAAATGAAGAAAATTGGATGACCCCAATAGTATCATACCTGAAGGACGGAACGCTTCCAGAAGGGAAAGGCGAGGCCAAAAAGCTCAGGGTCAAATCAGCTAGATACGTCCTCATGGATGAGGTGCTATACAATTTTCTTAGCCTTATCTAAGATGTTTAGCTCCAGACTAGGCAAATTATGTGTTGAGGGAAGTTCATGAAGGAGCATGTGGTAACCATTCAGGAGCCAGATCACTCGTCCACAAGGTCGTTCGTGCAGGATATTACTGGCCAACCATCCAAGCTGATGCTAAAGCATATGTTAAGGTCTGTAGTCAATGCCAACGATTAAGTAACATCCCTAGACAACCATTAGAATACCTTACCCCAATGATGGCCTCATGGCCTTTTGCACAATGGGGATTGGATATTTTAGGCCCATTTCCAGCTAGAACTAGACAAATGAAGTTTTTGGTGGTAGGAATAGATTATTTCACTAAGTGGGTGGAAGCTGAACCCTTAGCAAAAATTATACAACAAAATGTCAAGAACTTAGTCTAAAAGAGAATTGTATGCAGGTTTGGGGTACCTAGGGTACTAGTGTCTGACAATGGACAACAGTTCGACAACACACCTTTCAGGGATTTTTGTGAGCAATTGGGAATCAAGAATCACTACTCCTTACCCTCCCACCCACAGGCCAACGAACAGGCAGAAGTGGCAAACCGATCCTTGTTGAAAATCATCAAGACTCAGCTTAAAGGGGCAAAAGGAGTATGGCCAGATGAATTACCGAGTGTTTTGTGGGCTTACAGAACAACAGTGAGGACCCCTACAGGGGAAACTCCTTTTAAACTAGCATGGAAGTGAGGCAGTCATACCTGCAGAAGTGCACATGGCCAACCACAAGGTGATGAAGTATCAAGATGAAGAAAACAAAGAACAACTTCGTCTAAACCTCGATCTTATAGATGAGGTGAGGATAGACGCGGAGCAGAGAACAGCAAGGTACAAAAATCTTATGGAAAAGCACTATGATGCCATGGTAAAACCCATACGCTTCAACATTGGAGATCTCGTCCTAAAAAGAGTTTCCTTGGCAACAAAAAACCCGGCCTATGGGAAGCAAGGGCCAAATTGGGAAGGACCTTATAGGGTTATCAACTGTAAGAGGCAAGGATCCTACTACTTAAAAGCTTTGGATGGACGGAGGCTAGAACACCCTTGGAATGTTGAGCACCTAAGGAAGTACTATCAATAAAGGGTGACCACGGACGAACGTGGCCACGGACGAACGCTATGGACGAGTGAAGTAATGTGCTATTTTCTCGTGTTTATTTATGTTTACTACTACTACTACTGTGTGTTTTAAGTGTTTTAATAATCCCCTAAAAAGTGCATTAGTTTTTAACTTTTGTGCTATTCATGGACGAAGTTGTGTTGTATAAATATTTTTAATTCCCTAAGGCACTAGCTTTTAAGCATGTGCCAAGCCTGTGGATGAATGTTTATGAACAGTATGGATTTTCAAAAATATATAATGATGTGTTTTCAAATACATATGATGATACGGGAATCCTTCATTTTTTGTGATTTCATTCAAAATAATCCACTAAAAGGCAAGGAGTTAAGGATGAATAAAATCCCTAGACACAAGGATGTATCGTCTATAAGCTTTCCTTGAAAAAGGATAAAAGCGAGGGAAAATAAACCTAAGATATATCCGTCTAAGCGCAAGACGAGGTAAAACCCAAGGTAAATTCGTCTAACCAATGGACGGGGAAGATGTGCATACAAAATATCTCAAACCTATGGATGAATCTAGCCAGCCAAACAATCTACTTCACGGATGAGCAATGGCTGGGAACATCTTTTACTAAAGACGAATAAATGATCATCCTAAATTTGAACGAATGAAGCTGACAAAAAAGAAATGCCATTCATGGATGGGCCGTCCTTATAAGCGGCAAAGGCTAAGCATGAAGGGTTTATTTTGTTTTAGGATGATGTAAGTAAAGATTCGTCCACATGCAAAAGACGAGATAAAATGTCTCCATAAGTGGGTGAACCCCACAACCACAGAAATAGCATGGACGATATAAATAAAATTCGTTCATAAAGCTTATAACATATTCAAACACAATAAACGATGGAAATGAAAAGCATTCATTCATTCATAAAATTCAAAGAAGGGTAGATGACCACCATCCAAAAACCTTTAGAAGTAAAGCCAATAAGAATGATTGTTCATAAAACTCGTCCATAATTTTGGACGAGAGAATTGTACTTAGATAAATTCAAAAAGAAACAAGTAAATCCCAAAACAACGGGCGTTTCCAACAAGATTAAATAATAAATTTTCTAAGGAGAAAGTAAATTCACTTGGATAAACCACTGGGGGCATTGCCTCCAGACTTTGGATTTTCCTGGGTTACTTCGTTATTGGCATCGTCCACCACATTGACATCCTCAGAACTCGTCGCAAGCAAGGAACACTCTGTGGCGAGGGGAATCTTAAAGGTATCAAAGTTCAGCTCAGGGAAAGCCTCCTTGGCATCAGCACGGAAGTCCTCGTAGCCAACTGTGTAATGACAGCCGCGTAATGACTGTCTAGACGATTCTTGTACTCGTCAGACTTCTTAAAAGTTGCAACGGCTTCTCCACAGGCCTTCTCCAAGGACGAAGTGAACTTTGAGACTTGTCCCTTCAAATGGGCAATGCGAGTTTCTTTCTCAATAGCATCTGCTTTAAGTTCCTCAACCTCGTTTTTCAGCTTTGTCTCTATTCCTTGCAAATGATTGAGATCTTCAATCAATCTGATCACCTCACCCTTTTTCAATAAAACTTCATTGTTCAGCTCTTTGGCCTTCTCCTTAGATGTCTTGGCTTCCTCACAAAGCTCCTTGGCTTGGCAGGATGCTGTGTAAAACTTTGACATAGCCTATGAATGAACGAAGGAAAGTTAGAAATTTTGTTTAAAACTTGAAGAAAACAAAACAAAGACGAATGAAATTTATATACCTTAAAGAACGTTCAAAGTCTTTCACTGACATGTTATAACATGAATTTACTTCATTATCAATAATTATTCCCTTGAACGTCCTCCATGCATAACTCTCGTCCAGAACCAGGTTGGGAGGATGTTCAGACGACTCTGAGGGATGAGCCTTGCGAGGAGCTTTGGTTGGAGGGGGAGGAGGATCAGTCTAGACAGGTGGAATTGTCTGGACGGGCACCACATTAACCACAGGGTCGTCCAGGTCTACCGTCGGAGTAAATTTTGAAACCTTGGGAAGAGAAGCCTTGCTAGATTTTTACTTCTTAGGACCTCGACGACTTGGAAGGTTATCAAGGTCTACTGAACTAGATATGGACTTGGGATTTCTCTTCCCTGTTTGGGCGGCAGGTTTCTGGACGACTAGGGGTACAGTAGTGTCTTCACCACCACTTGTAATGGTCTTTTCCCTATTCTCTTTCATGGTAGCCATTCCTGCTACGAGGAAAATAAAGTTAAAAAAAAAAAAAGGAGAAGAAGGGTAAGAAAGAAAAGAATAGACGATATACAATTCGACAAGTAGTTTCTTCATGACCAAGGTTTTCAGCTGTGGGTACTGGGCCAAGTCCCCAAGCGGCTAGACGACCAAGGGTCACTAGACTGTGGAAGGATCTCCCAGGGAAGGCACGAACCCGGTCAATGCGATCAAAGTAAAACTTGCCCAAATGTGGATGAGCAACAGTTGCATCAATAAATAAAAAAGGTTAGACGACTGAAAGTTAAAAAAAGAAAAAAAAATGGAATGGAAAGAAGACATACCTTCAGGAATAAGGCGACCTAAAGGGTTGGGGTAAAAGGAGGGAAGGGGGCATTACTCACATCGACTGGGTCCCCAGCCCAATTTCCAGAAATAATAAAAAAATCAGTTTTCCAAAGCCTGTCAGACGAGCTACGGCCCTTTATCAAACTAAAGTGAGGGACCCTAGACAAGAACTGGTAAAAACCAGCAGACTTTTTTATCTCTGAGGGCTTATAACAGTAGAGGAACTCGTCTATTGTGATTGGATGGTCCCCTTCCAATGCCTCACACCATAGCACTTGCATGGCAACTATCGTCCTCTAACCATTGGGGTTGAGCTGGTTAGGTCCAATACCCAACCTATGGATAAGACCTCTACAGAAAGAATTTAAGGGAAACCTAAGACCAGCTAGAAGGTAAGAAGTATATACTCCTAAACCAGAAGAAAGAGAACACCATTCTCCTTCCCTGGGAAGACGAGGCTTAAATTCCTTAGGGATCTGGTATCTATCTACAAGGGTTTTTAACTTAAGCGCGTCTAAAGTTGATGCTACTTCAGGGACACAGCTATAAATCACATTCTTCTCCTCCTCTTCCTCATCTTGGGAGGAGCTAGGTGGCTCTCTGGATGAGCTAGTCCCAGCTCCAGAAGCCATCTTACGCTGCATTTCTTGGAATTCCTCTAAGGGAATACCAGGAACCCCAAACGAATAATGCTCGTCTGAGGAGCCACTACCACTACTCCTTGTGCTACCTTCACCACTCTCATAACTACCTCCACTCCTAGAAGAGGCATCAAGGTACTCGTCTATCGCTCTTTCTAGGCTACTACTAGACGAAGACATAACTGATTGGAAGAAAGATTAAGAGGAAAGCCTAACGATGAGAAGAAATACCTAACGAAACTAGGACGAGGCCTAGACGAGGCTCTTGGACGAGATGGCAGAAGAGAAATTATGAGAAGGGTGAAGGGCAAGAGAGAGAATGTACCTATTTACAGGGTCCAGAGACAGGGTCAGCGAAGCGACGTGAACCATCCAAGAAGTGACACATGGCAGTTTCTTCAAAAAATGGAATCGACGCAGCAAGCCAACCAACAAAATCACGACATGTGGCACAATTTAAGTTCTATCAAAATCATAAAGACACGCATTAAATTCCCATAACATTCTGGACGACCCTTAGACGAGGGGGCAACTGATGGGGAAGCCAAAAAATGATTTCTATCTCTGGTTCATCCAAGAGCCAAAGGCCAGGTGTTCAAAGAGGTCGTCCAAAGCAAAAGTGCTTGGACGATCACCTGACACTTAGGAAATTCTCAATGATGGGATTTACCCACACATGTTGAAGATCCAGACCACAGTGAGACCAAAACCCTTATTTATCGCAGTAACTTCCTCATAGATGCTTAACTTCTAGTAGTAGTTGTAGCGGAAAGATTGGAGGCTATAACTTCCATAGCTGTTGTGGAGGTTATGTCTGAACTTACTAATTCCCACAAATCTTGGGGAAGTTATTAAGAAAATAACCGTTCCGAGACTCTCTATATAAGGACTCGCCTACATCAAATCAAAGTAAGTTTTTTTCCTAAAATGAATTCCTCAAAAGTTGGAACCTTATTTTCCAAAGAAAAACTAATTTAATCATCAGAAGGTACTTGGCCGGTCCACCCCGGTCGCCTTTTGATTGTGTGTTCTTCCTCTTAGGTCTTCCAAGCGAGTCATTATTTCATTGAAGCCTGGAACATTCAGCCTACTGATTTTGTGCAGTATCAAAACTGTCGTAGTAGCTTCTCTATTTCTCCTTTGAAGTGCAACCCATTATATAAGATAATTTCATGCGGTACCCCATATCTGCAAATGATATTGGTCTGAATGAATTGAGCAACTTTCTTTAAATTCAAGACTTTGTATGAAGCAGCTTTTGTTGGGTGAATCTTCCCAATAATGTCTATTCCCTATGTAGAGAATGGCCAGCGTGATGTCATAATATGTAATGGCATGGGTGGCATATGTTTCAGATCTCTATGGACTTGGCTTTGATGGCATTTTCTAACATGAGCCGCACAGTCGGCTTCCATAGTGTTCCAATAGTAACCCTGTCTCATTATCTTCCTTGACAGCATGTGTGCATTCATGTGTGGCCCATAACTTGACTCATGAATCTCTTTAATTATTTGCTATGCTTCCTTAGCAGTTACGCAAAGGAGATGAATTCTGTCATATGATCTTTTGTAAAGATTTTCTCCATAAATGATGTAATTAGTAGACAACCTCCGAATGGTTAGCTGATCATTCTTGTCTACAGACTTCGGGTATGTCCCATCCTTAAGGTATTGTAAGATGTCTGAATACCATTTACCTTCCTTATTCTTTTCCTCATCTTCTTCTATTGTCATGCAGTAGGCTGGTTCTTCTTTTTGTTCCAACACAATCGGTCTAGCTTCATCTTCTTTTGGCCCATCCATCATGGATGCCATGGTTGCTAAAGCATCTACGATCTGATTCTGCATCCTTGGCACATACTGATATTCGATCTTGCTGAATTTTGATGCCCACTTCTGAAGACATTGATGATAAGGCATAAGTCTTTCTTCTTTAATCTTCCACTTATTCTGTACCTGAGAGATTATTAATGCTGAGTCACCGTACACCTCCAACTCTTTTACTCCAAGGCCTAAGGCTGCTTGTAGACCCATGATGCAAGCTTCATATTCTGTGGCATTGTTGGTGGCATGGAAATTGAGTTTGCTAGAAAATGGAATGTGTGTTCCTTTTAGAGAAATTAAGAGAACTCCAATTCCACTTCTGTTTTGATTTATTGCTCTATCAAAATACATCTTCCATGATTTTGCTTTAATCCCCATGATGTCTTCATCCGGAAAGTCTCCTTGGACCTCTTCAGCTTCTTCTGGTGAACAATGGGCTAAGTGATCGGCAATTGCTCTCCCATTCATAGATTTCTGAGTCACATACTTAATATCAAATTCTGATAGAAGCAAAACCCATTTAGCAGTCTTTCCATCTTGCACAGGTTTTTCCATTAAGTAATTTAAATGATCCTTTCTTGCAATCAACAAGACCTTATTGGCAAGCATATAATGTCTGAGTTTGTGGGTTGCCCAAACAAGTGCTACACATGTCTTCTCTAATGGTGAGTACTTTTCTTCATAAGGCAACATCTTCTTGTTGATGTAGTATATTGCATTCTCCTTTCTAGTCTCCTCTAGGTATTGAGCAAGTAAAGCCCCCATTGCTGTATCTGTAGTGGTGAGATACAACAACAATGGCTTTTCAGATACCGGTGGGACAAGTATTGGTGGTTTCATCAAATAACACTTGATCTTCTCAAAGGCTTCTTGGCATTGTTCATTCCACATTGTAGGGACCTCCTTCTTGAGCAGTTGGAAGATTGGTTCACATGTCATAGTGAGTTGGGCTATGAACCTGCTGATGTACTGTATTCTCCCCAGAAATCCTCGGATCTCCTTTTCAGTTCTTAGAAGCTTCATCTCTACAATTGCCTTGATTTTGTCAGGATCAACCTCTATTCCCCTTTGGCTTACCATAAACCCTAACAGTTTTCTGGATGTGACTCCGAAAGTACACTTCTTTGGATTCAACCGCAACTTGTAGAATTGGATTCTTTTAAAGAACTTCCTCAAAGCCGGTATATGCCCTTCATGGTCTTTGGACTTCACTATCATGTCACCAACATAAATCTCTACTTCTTTGTGTATCAAATCATGCAACAAAGTGGTGGCTGCTCGTTGGTAAGTAGCACCAGCATTTTTAAGGCCAAATGGCATGACCCTGTAGCAATATGTCCCCTATGGAGTGATAAAAGAGGTTTTTTCCATATCTTCTAGAGCCATCTTAATTTGATTATATCCTAAAAATCCATCCATAAATGAGAATAGTGCATGCCCTGGTGTGTTGTCAACCAAAACATCAATGTGAGGCAATCGAAAGTCATCTTTCGGGCTGGCCTTGTTCAGATCTCGAAAATCTACACACATTCGGACCTTCTTATCTTTCTTTGGTACTAGAACTACATTAGCTAACCACTCTGGATAGTTGACCACTCTTAGGAATCCCGCATTGTATTATTTCTGTACTTCTTCCTTGATCTTCAAAGTCCACTCCAGCTTCATTCTTCTTAACTTCTACTTGACTGGCTTCATGGTTGGATCTGTTGGAATGCAATGCTGTACTATATCTATATCAATCCCAAGCATGTCTTCATATGACCAGGCAAAGACCTCTTTGAACTCGGTCAGCAGTGCCACTAATGCATCTTTTTCTAAGGTGGTTAGGGTAGTGCCCACTTGGATCATTTTGGGCTCATCATCGATTCCCAGGTTAATGGGTTGGGTTTCTTCTTTTATAGGTTTTAGGTATCCATGTTTTAATTCCTTATTATTAAGAGTTTCTTTACCAATTTCAAAAATAAAAACATTCAAAGCCAGTAAATAAGTAGAATAAGAAATCATATTAAAAGGGAAAGAGTTTTTCACAGACTCTATAGACTCAACAGACTCAACTGGAAAACTATCACAAATAGACTTAATAGGAATAGAAACACTAGCAGAAATAGACTCAATAGGAACAGAAACAATGTTCTAGGTAGAAGTGACTGGCTCGGCAGTCTTGATTTTCTTGGCAAAGGTGACTGACTTAACGGTCTTGATCTTCCTCACAAAGTCCTCTATGGGGTGGGCGGCTCCCTCCCATGCCCAGTTCTTTAACTCGGTCGTGGTTTCCACAATGGCAGGTGGCTCCCAGTAAGTTCCTTCTTCCCGCAGCATCAGTACTGTGGGATCTACATCCATATCATCTGTAATTTCTTCTTCAACCTCTATGTTTGTGGGCTTGTCGGTCATAAAAGCATCCAGGTGCTCTATGTTATCCATCCATTCATCAAATAGATCATGTTTGCTTCTATTTCATAAGTCAGTTGACTAAAGGAGATGTCCTGACATACTTTCTTCTATTTTCTCCTCATTACATTCCGTATTCTCAAGTGTCATGATTCTAAGACCGTGGACCATTAGCTTTTGGTCTAGAGCGGCCAGCTTGGCTTCAATGTCATCCTCCTCTTCAGTATGTAGGGTTGGTGTACTTGGTTCTAAATCATAATACGACCCCAATTCTGGAACTTCTCTTCCATGCTTATCATACCTAAGGCCAGACCTTAAACTGACATTGGTGATATCACTCCAATCTGAAAGATGCCCATAGGGATATTCATCATGATACATTTGATTGGCTTGTGCATTCCCCTCTCTTACATCCTTTAACACATTTATCAACCTGTATTGGTCACTATCAATGTCGCTCCATTTGTTAGCTTCAATATCATCTTCTATGTCTTCATCATAATAGTCCACATCACTGTCATATTCCTCATAGAATAGGTCTGCATCTTCATCTTCTCTATCACTAGGGGGTTCACCCCAATCATCTCCATTATATGGGCTATCATAACTTCTACTACTGTTGTCATCACTATTGGTGTTGCTGTCATCATCATCATGTCCACCATCACTGCTGTTGTTGTCACTACTACTATCACTCTTGTCTTCACATTCATCTTCATCATCATTAGGGGTTGTTCCTCCTTCCTCATCTCCATCACTAGCTCTTAGTTCATATGGGCTCTTTAATGTATACTGGCAAGCCTCCCAATATTCTTCTTCTTCTATGTTACAAATATGATCTCCAAGGAGTGTAGTCATGGCGTCAGGATCCATGTGATCAGCCCAATCAGTAGGAACCCATGTTGTATCTTCCTTCTTCAATTCTAGAACCATATTGTTGCAATCAAGTAGTGTCTCGAAACCGGGCACCATTGTCTTTGGCACAGGATCAAATCTCGGTTCCGGGAATCCCCAATATCGTTGACTTTCTCCAACTTTTACAAACTTCCCATTCAATGTAGGAGTGTAGGGCTTCAGAGGTTTTGGAGGACAAGGGAGTCCTTTTGCTTTGGCTTTGGCACAAGTTATCTTTCTCACTTCCATTTCTAACAAATCATCATCAATGGGCTTATAGCCTAGCCCAAAAGGTGGTGTGGCAGTAGGAATCGCCAAGTCTCGAACAATTGGTTTCTTCACAGCTCTCCCCAAATTCATCCCAGGAAGGTAGATCATTCTCCTCATCATTGCTACCACATTGTTGTTACCATAAGGAGCAAAGTCCAGTAGGATCTTCTCAACTTCTTCTTCTCTCTTTTCAAAACTAGGTCTCTCAATCTCAAAGCCATCTTAGGTCAGTGGCTCTTTCTCAGAATCAATACCATAAACAAGTTTAGGTACAGTCAAAGTATCTCCATAGATGGTCACAATGGCCCTTCCATGTGGAAACTGAACCTTTTGATATAGGGAAGAAGGTACGGCTTCTATGTCATTGATCCATGGTCGCCCAAGGAGCATATTGAAACATGAGGCTATATTAAGGACTTGAAAATCCACTTTTTTTACCATTGGGCCTATAGTAAGCTCTAATGTTATGGTTCCCAAGACCTCTCTTCTACTGTTGTCGTATGCCCTCACATGTTGATTAGTAGGCACAAAGTCTTCAACTCTCAGGCCAAGGTAGTTTGCAGTCTTCAAAGGACACATGTTCAAGGCACTTCCATCATCTACCAAAACCATCAGAATTCTCTTCTCCAAGGCATCTACAGTGATATGCAACGGATCATTGTGGTGCTTCCCCTTCTTGGTCAGATCCTTGTCAGAATAGGAAATATCGAGTTCTCTATTGATGGACGCAATCATAGCATTTAGATCCATGGGAGGTTGTGGTTGTAGGGACTTGGATTTGGTTGAGCAAGTCTACTAGGTTTTGTCGGTGTTTGTATGGGGCCATGAGTAAACCCTATAAGGATATATTGGCTTGTGTCTTCTGTATGTTGGGTAGATCTATTCAAAGCTTCCACTGGGTTGTCAGTCTTTAAATGTGGGGGATTGAAGTGTCTCTCCCCCCCCCCCTTGTGATGTGGGCGGGATCATTGGGATCAGTGTCTCGGGGTTTGAAGTGTCTCCCCTCATTTGTGAGTGTTTGGCCATTTATTTAGGGATTGAATTGTCTCCCCCCATTTGTAGGTGTTTGGCTATTCTCTTGGGGTTTGAAGTGTCTCCCCCCATTTGTGGATGTTTGGCTATTCTCTCGGGGTTTGAAGTGTCTCCCTCCATTTGTGAATGTTTGGTTGTTTTCTTGTTCTGGTATTTCATTCCATACGTCGTATCCCGTAGTGGTAGCAGAGGTCCTATCCATTAATTCTTCCCAGGTCATCATGAAGCACTCGGGTAGGTCATAGATCAAGGTGGACGGGTCTTCCTTATTCTCTTCTTCGGTCATCAAGCAATTAATCCTTGGTCCTTTATCAAAATTATGATTAGGCAAGGGGTTGTTAGTGATGCTAGGCCTTGTAGGTGGTGCAATCACTTTGTTGTTTATTAAGTCTTGAATTGCATGACGAAGGGTGAAGCAATGGTTAATCTCATAACCAGGGACTTGGTGGTAGGCACATCTTTTATTCACATCAAACCTTGAGGGCAAGGGTTCGGAATTGGTCTTGGGTCTAAGGGCTTCAGTAACCATTTTTCTTTTAGCTTATCAAACACTTGGCTCATGGACATTTACAACTCATGAAATTCACTCTTGGGTCTAGGCCTTTAGGGTACTTGCACTGGTGCAATGGGTGCAATCAATTGATAAAGATCATTTTTATGAATATTTCAGCCTTAGAATTAGATCCTAAATTCTTTCTAAACCTTGGAAGGTCATCTGTCTTTATACTGCCATTGTTTATAGCATCCTCAATTTGGGTTCCAACAGCAATTAAAGCTTTAAAATTGGGAAATATATTGTGCAAACAAGTATTTATGGTATACAAGCAATAAATTCTTTACAACCATGGCTAACTGTTCTTCCTCACTTGAACTACTCATCATCTGTGTGGCCTTGGCTCTCCATTTGGTAATGAAAGTAGAGAAGGATTCTTTCGGCTCTTGCTTGGTAGTCTCAAGGTCTTTTCTTGTGATATCTACTTCCATATTGTACTTGTATTGCTTGTGGAACTCTCGGCATATATCCTTCCAACTTCTTGCTCTTGCATCATCTAGGTTGAGGAACCATCTAAGAGCGGCTCCGGTCAGTGTATTTTGGAACATCTAAGCAAGCACTTCCTCGGTCGCGCCTAAGGGCTGCATAGCCCTCATATACACCTTTAGATGGGACTTTGGGCAACCGGTCCCATCAAACTTGTCTAGAGTTGGCATCTTGAACTTGGGTGGCAACCTTGTTTTGGGGAATAGGGAGAGAGAATCGTAGTCCATAAGTTTCTCCATCTTACGGGCTCTTATAATCATCTCCTCCATTTTATTCATCCTCTCATTGATCTTCTTCTCATTCTCTAGGGTAGGTGAATCATGATCAGTCGTGTCCTCCTCTTGATTACCCATTGAATTCTGAAATTGTTGCATCATACGATTCATATCTTCCCGCAACTGAATCTAACTAGTTACCATGGTGTTGAGTAGCTCTTGGGTGTTCATGGGTTCCTCTGTGTTTGGGTGTTCTCCCTCTTCTGCCATGTTGCTAAGAGCTTCAAACTTCTTGTGGCTTGAATTGTCTTGGAGGTCAAAGATGGGATTGTGAAGTTGTAGCAATGGAGTCTCTTCTATGCTTGAAGGCTTCAGTATTGTGATGGGAGTGACAGGCTTGGAGCTAGAGCTACTGTCTTGAGTGTCAGGCTTAGGTTCTCTTTGCAGCCTTCCTTCAGATCTTGACCAGATTCTCCCCTAATGACAGGCTTGGTCGAGTTAATCAAAGCTAAGACCCCATTTACATCCATCAATCAATCAAAACAAACACACACAACATGCAATGCAATTTTAACCGGGACCGACCTAAAGGTAGGTTCTAAGTCATTACGTTGTAGGGTGGGTTTGTTGTTTCATTGTTTCCCATTGCTAGGACATTACACCTCCCAACTTGTAATGTAATGAACATTGCGTTGGTCCAAGCGGCATGGTTTGTCTGTTACAGTCAACAGGAAATGATCCAGTGACTTTGGGCTATGAGTTGGTGAGTTCGCCACTAGGTACCCGAATCTAATGAAGAAAGGTGATCCATGGTTACTACCACCACAAAATTGTTGAAAAGGGGTGCATAAATTGTTGTTTGGATGGCACACACTATGACAATTAGGGAAAGCTTTTAACAAACAATACAAACAACAAATTCCACGCACCAAAATATCATTCAACATCCCATCAAACATAAATAAACAAACAACAACTATATCATGCAAGATCTTGCAAAACAAAGGTACATATTTGGTCACTTAAGTCTAATACGAAGCTTAGCCCTCGACATCCCCAGTGGAGTCGCCACTGTGAAAGACCTCGAAAAAAAGCGTCCCTCAACAAAGAGATTCGGGTACCTTTTGGGGCACCTCTTTTTTTGGGTAAGTGGTATGAAGTTGCCACTTTTTTTTTTTTTTTAATAAAAAAAAATAAGAAAAAATAAATACATGACTGAATTGTTCTCTTCATTGATTGAATTAAAAAATTACGTATTTGAAAAATTGAAAATTACATAGTTTGGGTCCTAGTTACAATCTACCAAAAATACATGGTATTGTCCTAGTTACATTCTACCCACAATAAAAAGTAAAGACAAGGCTAGATCTACTTAACCAAAAACCTAAATCCAGAGGCTAGGTTACGGAATGGGAAGGTGTTAAGCACCCATTCCACCCAGACAGAGTTTGGTCTTCTAGACTCTTGTGACCAATGTACTTTTTTATGCATGTCATGAATGATATGTTGAACATGTGACACTAAAATTAAATCACACAAATTTATTTATGAATGAAGTCACTTCTTTTGTTTTAAAAAATTCAGATCTGTTTTGATTGGTAAAAAAAATTGATTTTGATTTGTCAAAATTCCAGATCTATTTTGTAGTATGTAAAAATAAAAATAAAAAGTGGTTTTTGAAGATAAAAATTCAAATCTGTGTTGTGATGAAAATAATAATAATTTTTAATGACAGAAAAATCAGATCTGTTTTTATTGTTTTTTAAAAAAGAATGGAAAAGATTTTTTAAGAAGAGAGTTTCACTCATAATATGAATTTATGCAATTATGAATTAAAACAAACACAAACATAGCAATACATGATCTCTTTATTTATTTCAACAATTTGCATGCATTAAAAAATCATATTTGTGTCTTAAGAAAAATACAAATCAGTTTTGATTTGAAAAAAATTTAGATCTGCATCTCATAAAGATGCAGATCTCTTTTTGTTTGAGAAAAATTTAGATCTACGTCTAAGAAAGATGCAGATCTGTTTTTATATTGAGAAAAACTCATATCTACATTTAGGAAAGATGCAAATTTGTTTTTGTATTGAGAAAAAATCAGATCTACATCTTGAAAAGATGCAGATCTATTTTTATGTTGAGAAAAATCCAGATCTACATCTAAGATAGATGTAGATCTGTTTTATTTTAATAAAAAAAAGTCATTCACATGCAGATTATTGACATTTAAGAAAGAGATTATAACAATCACATAAAGAAAACAATCATGCTGTAAACAAAACAATAATTAACAATTCATGTTATGGACATTTGAAAAAGAAAAAGATATAACATGCATCATCACATCATAAGAAAAAGGGTTAAGAAACAACCTCTTGCATGAGCACTCTTTGTTCTTGAGAGGATGTTTTAGGGTTCAAAGAAATTTATGCAATTCTCTTTGAAACCTAAAAGCCCTAATTTAAGTAGCAACATTCAGAGAAGGGATTAGAAAATATGGGCAATTTTAGAGCCTAAAACGTATGCCTCCCAGAGTATAGAAAAAAGGTGCTGAATTATGAGATTCAATCTCTATTTATAGTGATCAGAAGGCTCTAAAAAATAGGTACAGACGATTAGGGTTTGAATCCAGACACATCTTTTTGAGAAAATATCAAAAAGGGTGTACTTTATTGTCACCCGAAGGCCGTTGGTCCAAAGCCCAACCAAGGAAAATTCGGCCTTTTAGAGTGCCATTCGACACTCCAAAAGTGCCGAATTGGCCTTTGGACTCCAAACGTTCTTTCGAGTTCGGGTGCCGTTTGGACTCCTCTTCTAGGGTTTTTTGGCTGGTCCTTATACCTAGACGAGTTTTCATCCTCCATCTATGATTTTTCAACTCTTTTTTGGATAATTCAAGCTATTTAAGAAAAATTATCTTGTAGATAAATACCTTAAAATAAATCTTGATAAAGTTCAGATTATCCACAATTTTATTGTTATCCAATCATCCTTTTTATTCCTATGTATGCAATCCTATTTTAAATACTAATTATCAACCAATCACAGAATTATTTAATTAATTTTAATGGCTTAACCAATCAGAATTAACTTAAACTAATCATGGTGCTTAACCAAGAACCAATTGATGCATGTGATGCAATCATGATTTTCGAGGTACATGGCGATTATCGCGGTATGATTGTCTTGATCCATGTCACCAAGTGACATTGGTTTTCCCCTGTATGCGACACGTATCAATGTGTTCTAACACTTCAGAAGGTTTCAGCTTGTCATAGTGCGAGCACGTCGATATGCGCCATATACACAGACACAAAACCCAGCTAGTGCACCATAGCGCACCAAACGCAAAACTTTGCTAGATTTTGGCCGTGAAAATGGGGCATCCCTATTGCCGTATTCTCACGACAAAAGCTTGGTGAGAATAGCGTTTAGCGTGCTATGATGCATTTGAGACGAAGCACTGTCGGATTTTCGCCTTAAAAATAAGTCAAAATGCTTCCGGATTTTCGCCATGGAAATTTGGTAGCAACTTCAAACACACTTGCAAAGCATTGATCTAGACCATACCCATTTCGAAACCAAACCTCAAAGCCCAACACAATTAAAGTCCCAAAAGCTAATGCCAATAGCTTGTTTTCAACTGTAAATGTCCGAAAATTATGATTTTACCAAAACAAAGGACTGTCTTTGGACAGGTGTTGTGGGGTGCCTAATACCTTCCCTACAAGTAACCAGACTTTCAAACTCAAGAATCAAGATATTTTTGCCCATCCACATTAGATTAGGAAGAACGACCTTTTTCTTAACCTAAGATTGGTAATAAAATCAAATTGAGTCAAGTGACCAATCACACCTTAGAAAAAACCGAATGATTGGTCGCAACTTCACTTACCCTTGGTAATTTCCATAAAATCGACTCAAATTCCAATCACACACTCTAGGTATCACACACCTCCAACAGCACGCGTGCGTGATAACGCACGGACGTTGCTGCGATAGGTGGTCGACACATTTTAAGCAGCGAGGCGTCGACAAATGTGATACCTCTTTTGATGGCTGGTCCATTGCTTCCCTTCCTGACTTTCTTATTTGTCTTAACCTCTTCCCTTTCTTTTCATTACCTTTACTTTTCTCACAATGCCTTTGTTTTTCTTCCTTTTCTGTTTCGTCTTCTCTGAGTTCTCTCATCCATCACTTTCACCACATAACCCATCCTTCATGTTGTCGGCAAAGAGTGAAGGTTCTTCTCGCTGTAAGGGAAAAAAGGTTGCACTAATGACCCACCCATTGAGGCCAAGAAAGGCGAAGAGGCTCCCTATTCTAAATCGAAATCGTTTTAAGGAAGAGGAAGGGAGTCGCAACCCTAGCAGCGAATGCCCTCCTCTCATCGATTTGTGGTATAACACCTATTCCCATTTCCTTTGAGCGACACGATTCCGATGTTTCTTGGGCTCCATTGGCTTCCTCCATCCCGATCTCACCATCTGTTAGGGGGATGTATTTCCCGTGCCTATCCTCTTTGAATTCGAGTCGAGTACGTTGCTCAGTTGGAAAGAGTGGGTTGATAAGGAGCTTTCCGATACGGGTTTTATGGGTATGTTGCAGTGGGCCGATGTGTTGAAAGCTATAGTTACTTCTTCCGATACAGGTGTTGAAGGCAAAGTGCAAGCCACGCCACACCAAGGAAAAGTTCAAGCCAGTTCACCACGCCAAGGAAAAGTTCCAGTCTTGCCCCGGAGTGATCACTGACTTTTGCGGGAGTTTTGTCACTAATTTTCCATTGTCATACCATTGGGTTGGATTGAAGCCCTTTGGTCATCCTACCGTGGAGTTCTTTGACAAGGAGGTGGGTTTTTCATGAAGGGCTTGCAAAGACTTTAGCACTAGGTACACTTATGCCGATTCTGCCATGGGGCCTTTTATGGCCACTGTTGGGATGACTACCCCATTGGTAGCCTATGACGAGAGAAGTATCACTTAGTGGACCTTTACACTGCCCAGATGCACGGTAATTAGCAGGTAGTCATAACTTCATTTAGCCAGGAGTTTTTGGGTGGCTGTGGGTCCTCTCTTATTCCTCCTAAAGGTTTGCATGCTATCATCTCTCTAAACCCTCAACTTCTCCTTCCTACTAGATCTGTGGTTGTCTATGCCAAGAAGCAGAGTAGGTCTGCTATATTTCAGTGGAGGGAGAGAGAGCAGGGATGGTTTTTATATGCCGATGATTTTCCCCGTGGCTGGAAAAGAAAGTGAAAGTGTTGAACCTCCCTGCACCCATGAAGAAGGGCTTGGCCTCCAAGTCTGCCAAGCCCAAGTCAAACAAAAAGGGTGGAGATACTTCTGAGACTTGTTCAAATATAGTTCCCTACAAGGGAGGTCTTTCTCCTATTGGTTGTATCATCTTCGAGAATACACCTCCTCCTTCCTCTAGGGCTTATTCCACCATGAGGTCAGTTGCAGCCCAAACCAGGCCTCCCACATCGAGGCAGCCTTCAGATGCTCCCCCTTCTAGCAAGACCCGTGGTAGCAAAAGGAAGACATCTCCCTCAGCCCCGTCTACCACTACTGAGAGGAGAGTTAGTTATCTCTAATTTCCCTGCCTTCTTTATTTTAGTCATTCAGTGCGCTTTCCTTCGACTAACCATATGCATACATCTCATTCTTCTTTGGCAGTCCAAGTACAAGAAGGACACTTCTGCCACTCGCCCCATATTACTTGATGAGCCTAAGGCCAAGGTATATTTCTTCCCTTGCCTTATTCTTTCTCTTTTATTATTTTTATTATTATTATTATTATTTTTATTATTATTTTTATTTTTATTATTCATGCAAGTACTCCTCATTTTATTCGGCTTACTCACCCTCTTCTCTACTCCATTTTTTCCCTTTTTTTAAGATTTACGTCAAGCCCGTTTCTGTCTACCATTCCATAAGCGAGGGGACTTATGTTGCTGTTGACACCTCTATGGAGGGCTTTTTTGAAGGTGCTGACATTGTTGTTGAGGCCATGGCTTCTGCCGCGGCTGCTATTGCTGGGGAGGTTTCTACTGATGTAAGAGAAAAATAGATTTTTATTTTGGAAACCCCAATTTTCCATGAAAAATGCAGATCTGGTTTTTTACTTTAAAAATAGTCAGTTTTTTATTTGGAAAAATATAGATTAGATTTTTATAAATAAAATACAGATTTGGTTTTATAAATAAAATACATATCATATTTTTTTTAAATAAAATACAGATCTGGTTTTGATTTAAAAAAGGAATAAAGAGAAAAATACAGATCTGGTTTTTGTTTTGGAAAACATGGAGAAATTTTGCAGATTTGATTTTAGTTTTAGAAAAACATGAAAAAAAATTGCAGATCTGACTTTAGTTTAAGAAAAACATGAAAAAAATTGCAAATCTAATTTTAGTTTAAGAAAAACATGAGAAAAATTGCAAATTGCAGATCTAAAATCCTAAGTGTGGGAGCTCGAAGACCGAGGAAGGAACGTTAAGCTGTGGTTGTTCTTATTGAGGTATCCTAAGTCCGAAGAAAGGGCCTGCCCAAAGAGAGGAGGAGAAGAGACAAAAGACTTATGGGAGATTAGGATGAAGAGGATAGGGTGTAGAGAGAGAATCATGGAAGATAGGGGAAGTTTCCAGTGGGAGTGAGTCTACTGCCTCTGCATTAAATAGTTGGCAACAGCTTTATCAACTGCATTGATGAGGAAGTGACCTGAACAGTGAAATTCATAGCTATGCAGCTCCTTCTACCGCCATCAGCAGAAGTTTGAGGGGACAGATGTCGTGGTGAGAGCCTGGGTAGGTGGGGATGAGAGGCCAAGATGCGAAAGACTGAAGAGTATATAAGGGAAGGGAACTTCCAGATAAAGGGGGGGCACAAGAAAGAAAGAAAAAAGGAGATAGGGAGATAGACATTTAAACAAGAACATTAAGAGAAGAGTGTGAACAGTGTTTCATTTTGTGTATTATTTGCCTCCTCGGGAAATCTTGTAATAAGCCTGTTACATACATTAATCCATGATCTTTAGTTTTTCTTCCTTGTTTTTATCCTCAGGCTATGCCCTCCCTTTTTGTTTGATCCACTCTCTTGCAAAAATTTTGATTTAGGCCTAGTTGAACTGTGCAAACCTCACTGTTCTAAGTGGGCGTGGGCTGTTTGATATTTAAGCCTTTACAATTGGCACCATCTATGGGAACATCAAGGTGTTGTGGGATTGTCCTAATTAGTTATGGCTAATGTAGGGCAAGATAGGGAGGAATCTGTAGGTTCACAAAGGGAAAACCAATTTGTCAACTTGGAGCGAAGGAGAGATAGGCAACATACACCGAGATTTATGGTGCAGTCTTACCACACAGAACATAAAGAAAGGAGTCCCTCAAGGATGAGTCATGTTTCTCATAACCAAGAGACACGGAAATTACAATTGGAGATAGATCACCTGTGCAGGAAACTGCGGCATAGGGAGCATGTTAGGAGGAGTTCTTCACCCCCATCGAGTGGTGGATTAGGGGGAAGTAGGGATCGCTCATACCGCCATAGGTCTAGAACTTCATCCAACAAATCCTTCTCAGTGTCTTCATTCCAGGATAAGCTGGAAAAGGACAAGTACATGCACGAGAAAGGGTCATCTGACCCGACCTGGGGAATGATGCGATGAGTAAAGCGCTCCTACAAGTCTCCAAGTCACCCTTTGTTAGGAGAATCAATAAGGCCAGGCTTCCTCTTTGGTTTTCATAGCCCACTTTTACTATATACAATGAAAGGTCTGACCCTGTAAAGCATGTGAGCCACTTCAATCAGAAGATGGCAGTTCATTCTAACAATGAAGCCCTCATATGCAAGGTTTTCTCTTCCAGTCTCGAGCTTATGGCTATGAGGTGGTTTGATGCTCTGAAGGAGGGGTCAATAAGGTCCTTTGAAGAGTTGACAAGGGCATTCAGAGCAAGATTTGTCACATGTAGTAGAGTCCCCAAGCCGTTGGACTCTCTTTTGTCCATGGCTATAAGGGAGGGTGAGACTCTCAGAACCTACTCAAACAAATACTGGGAAACGTACAACGAAATAGATGGAGATTTTAAAGATGTGGCAGTTAGAACATTTAAGGTGGGACTCCCAATAGAGCATGAATTGCGAAAGTCACTGACCATGAAGCCTACCCTTAGCATGCGCTAGCTCATGGATCGTATTGGTAAGTATAAGAGAGTAAAGGAAGATCAAGCCCAAGGGAAGGGCAAGACTAAGGTCTTCCCTGAGAAGAGGGATCCTCGAGGAGGTGGATATCAGAATAATCATCCCAGGAGAGACTTCCCCAACCAACGTCATCCTTGAGGGCTCAAGTAGTTAATTCTTTGTTCAAAGAGCCCGTTTATCAGATATTGGAGAAGATAAAAAGCAAGCCGTACTTAAAGTTGCCTAATAAGATGGGTGGGGACATGTCCAGAAGGAACCATAGCCTCTATTGTCATTATCATTAGGACAAAGGGCATACAACAGAGGAATGCAGGACTTTGTGAGATTACTTGAACCAACTGGTGAAGGCAGGGAAGTTGAACCAGTTCTTGCATCAGGTAATGAGTTAGTTCGGGCATTCAAGAGCTGGGTATCAGAGGGATGGAGCTCCTCGGCCAGCATTGGGCATAATTAATGTGATTTTTGCTAAGCCTAAGGGTGATGTTGGGACCTGTTCGGGGGTCATATCCGTGATGATAGGTCCCGATTCAAAAAGTGGATGTCGAGCTCCTTAAAAAACCAAGATGGGAGCCACCCCCACTTTGGGTTTTTTAAAGGAGGACAAGGAAGGAACATTCTAGCCCCACGATGATGCCTTAGTAGTAACTATTAGGATTGGTGGCTATGATGTCAAGAGGGTCCCGGTTGATCAGGGCAGTGGAGTAGAGATTATGTATCCTGATTTGTATAAAGGGTTAAATCTAAAACCCGAGGATCTAGAAGGGTATGATTCATCGTTTATGGGCTTTGATGGGAGGATGGTAGTCCCTCGGGGAATGATAAGGTTACCTGTACAAGTAGGAGACGAGGAGCTGTAAGTCAGTTTCATTGTTGTGAAGGCCTATTCCCCTTACACAGCTATCTTGGCCAGACCATGGCTTCATGCTATGGGAGCAGTCTCGTCAACCTTACACTTGAAAGTTAAGTACCCCACTCAGAGAAGAGTTGGGGAATTAGTAGAAAGTCAAGCAATGGCTAGGCAATGTCTGATAGTAGCCATTACACGGCAACCCACAGGTCAAGCCGTGGCGGAAAAGGAGTGAATCCCATAGCAATCAAAAGGTCCCGAAGTAGGACTTGGTATCAAGTCTCAAGGGGTGCTGTCCGTGGAGTTGAAAAGATTATGGTTGGACAGGATGAAGAAAAGTTCTTTCAAGTGGGGTCTTAGTTGCCATCCTTAGAAAAGGCAGCCCTAGTGAAGTTCTTGGAGGACAACATGGATGTGTTTACCTAGAGTACCTATGACGTACTCGGGATTGACCTCGATTTTATATGTCATCAGCTGAACATGAATCCAAAGGTGACCCCACGATGGCAGCCACCTCGACGTTCGTCAAAAGAGCATGCTGAGGTAGTAAAGGTAGAAGTAAACAAACTAAAACAAGCAGGGGCAATCAAAGAGGTCTTTTACCCCAAATGGTTGGCTAATACCATTGTAGTAAAGAAGAAAAACGGGAAGTGGCGTGTGTGCGTGGACTTCACAGATTTGAATAAAGTTTGCCCGAAGGATCCTTTCCCCGTTCCTCAGATTGATCAATTGGTGGATGCAACGGTTGGACATCCTTGGATGAGTTTCTTGGATTCCTTTCAAAGGTATCATCAAATACCTTTAGCATTGTCTGATTAGGAGAAAACTGCTTTTTGGGCTCCCACTGGGAATTACCACTATCGTGTGATGCCCTTTGGCCTTAGGAATGTAAGGTCCACATATCAATGAATGGTGACGCAGATGTTTGAGTCACAAATTGGGAGGAACATGGAGGCATACATCGATGATATGGTGATAAAGAGTAGGCAGGTTGAAGAGCATTTAACAAATTTGGGGGAGGTATTCTCGGTGTTGAGGGAATATAAGCTATGTTTGAATGCATCTAAATGTTCTTTTGGGGTCAGCTCGGGAAATTTCTTAGGCTACATGATAACACACCGAGGAATTGAGGTCAATCCTGATCAGATTAAGGCCATTAATAGCTTGCATCCTCCTCGGAACCTCAAGGAAATGCAAAAGCTAACGGGGATGGCAGTAGCTTTGAATAGGTTCATCTCTCGATTAGTAAATAGGTGTTGCCCATTTTTCTGGCTCCTCCATAAGTTGAAGGATTTTCAATGGGCCGAGGAGTGTGTGATGGCCTTTAAGAAACTCTAGCAGTATTTGTCAAGCCCCCCAATCCTTTCTAGACCTGAGAAATAGGAAGTGTTGTACGCATATTTGGCAGTCACAGATTATGTTGTTAGTCTAGTCCTGGCTAGAAATGAGAATAGGGTTCAAAGACCTATCTACTATGTCAGCAAGTCCTTGCAAGAGGCCGAGACACGCTACTTACCGCTAGAAAAGGCAATATTGGCCATTGTACACGCCACCAGGAAGCTTCCTCATTATTTTCAGGCATATATTGTGGTAGTACTCACCCAACTTCCCTTGCAAGCCCTTTTACGAAAATCAGACTACACGTGCAGAATTGCTAAGTGGGAAACCATGTTGGGTGCTTATGATGTCAGGTATATGCCTCGTACTGCTATAAAGGGGCAAGTCCTAGCAGATTTTGTGGCTGAGTTTACTAATGGGGTAGAAGGTGAGGGAGAAGGAGCAATTGGCATTATGACCACTCCAGCCTCTGATATTATCCCCTGGGAAGTGTACACTGATGGTGCAGCTAACCGAAGAGGAGTAGGGATAGGGATTATGCTGGTAACCCCTGAGAAGCTGGTAATGGAGAAATCACTGCAATTGGGTTTCCTGGCTACTAACAATGAGGTTGAGTATGAGGCTTTGTTAGCTGGGATGGCAATGGTTACTCAGTTGAGGGGCCAGGTCGTAGAGCTGTACTCAGATTCCCAACTGGTGGTGGGCCAAGTCAATGGAGAATTTGAAGCTCGGGATGAGCAAATCCAGGGGTATCTTTCTAAAGTTAAATTAGCTTTGGTCCATTTCAAGAGCTTTACTCTAAAGCAGATCCCGAAAGGACAGAACTCTCATGCAGATTCTTTGGCCATGCTGGCAACCTCTCTAGGGTCAAATCTAGCTCAAGTTGTATTGTTGAAGACATGGTTAGTTCCACTCTTACGAGTAAGCCCTTGGTCAGGATGGATAGCATCCAGGTTGGGCCGAGCTGGATGGACCCCTTAGTGACTTCTTTGAAGCAAGGTCTGTTACCTGAGGAAAAAGGAGAGACAGAAAAGGTACGTAGGAAGGCTCCCCATTATTGGTTATCCGAAGAACAGAAGTTGTACAAACGTTCTTATATGGGGCCATAGAGCCCTCACCCAAGGATATTGGTGGCCGAGCATGCAGAAAGCTTCTCAAGACTATGTGAGGAAGTGTGACCAGTGTCAAAGATATGCCCCAAACATTCATCAACCTGGGGGAGTCCTGAATCCACTTTCCAGCCCTTGGCCAGTTGCCTAGTGAGGCTTGGACATAGTGGGACCATTTCCCCGAGCTATAGGAAACCGAAGATGGCTCCTTGTTGGGACGAATTATTTTACCAAATGGATAGAATCTAAGCCACTTGCTAACATCAGGGACGTGGATGCTAAGAGGTTTATATGGAGGAATATCATCACTAGGTTTGGAGTCCAACACATGCTAATCTCGGATAATGGTCTTCAGTTTAATAGTAAAGCCTTCCGAAGATATTATAGGGAATTGGGGATCAGGAATAGGTATTCTACCCCTGCTTATCCTCAAGGGAATGGCTAGGCCGAGGCTACCAATAAGGTCATATTGTCTGGGTAGAAGAAAAGGTTAGATGTTGCAAAAGGAAAATGGATGGATGAGTTACCTCATGTGCTGCGGACTTATCATATTATGCCCCAAAGATCAACTAGAGAGACTCCTTTTTCAATGACCTATGGGGCAGAAGCAGTAATCCCTCTTGAGTCCGGGTTCTCGACCCTAAGAATTGATCAGTTCGGAATTGAGAAGAATAACCACTTGCTCTCAGACATCTTGGATCTAATTGAGGAAAGAAGAGAGGTGGTTGCAGTGAAAATGGCATATTATCAGCAGAGGCTTAAGCAAGGATATGACAAAGGAGTGAAGTTGAGGCCATTAGCTTCAGGAGAGTTAGTTTTGAGAAAGGTGGTGGGGATGGTGAAGAACCCAACTTAGGGAAAATTGCGTCCCAACTGGGAAGGACCATACAGGATAACTTCGATGGCTGGTATTGGGGCTTATTACTTTGAAGACCTGGATGAAAATGTAATTTCACGTCCTTGGAATGTAAATAATTTGTAGCGTTATTATTATTAATGATGTGAACTTCTTTGTTATTCATGTCTGATTTATTTGCGCTTTACTGTGGATGCAATTGGTGAGGTAATCATTTTTTGGGAAAAGTCTTTAAGTGTTAAACAGAACATCGGCCTTGTTCAACTCCTCGAGTCACAAGCCTTGGGTAAATTAACCTTTATGTGGAAAGTCTTTAAGTGTTAAACAGAACCTCGGCCTTGTTCGACTCCTCGGGTCATAAGCCTTGGGTAAATTAACCTTTGTGTGGAAAGCCTTTAAGTGTTAAACAGAACCTCGGCCTTGTTCGACTCCTCGGGTCACAAGCCTTGGGTAAATTAACATTTTTGTTGACAGTTCTAAGAGTTAAACAAAACCTTGGTCTTGTTTTACTCCTCGGGTCACAAGCCTTGGGAAAATTAACATTTATATAAAAAGCTTCTAAGTGTTTGCCAGGATCTGGGTTAGGTTTGGCCCCTTAGTCACAAACTGTGGACAAGTTAGCCTTCGCGTGGAATTGTCTAAGTATGGGGTAAAATTATAGAGTACAACAAAAGAGAAATGGGCCATCAACTAAATTCAAGCCCAATTACACAGTTGCCTAATTGCTTCTAAACCTAGGGCTAAATTACGTTGATGTTTCTTTCTCTTTCCCTCCCTTCTCTTCTTGCTCTTTCTCCTTCCTTTCCCTCTTCAGCTGAGCCACTTTAGCTTCTTCCTCTATCTCCACCTCCACAACATTTGCTAGAGCTAGTTGCTCTTTCACTTTCTCTTTGGCTGGTGTGGCAGACGAAGTAGTGGCAGGCTGGGCCGAGGAAGAAGTGGGGGCAGAGCTAGGGTCCGTTGAAGGTTGAGAAAGGCTAGGGACCAGGCGCAGGGCTGGAGGATAGTATACCCTGTCAGAAGCCCTAAGCTTTGACTCAGTGTTGACCCCGACTGCTGTGAGGACCTGACCCCACACCTCAAGGCAAAAGGCCTGAGCGACGTCCCTGATAGGGTCTGTTGAAGGCTGAGAAAGGTTGGGGACCAGGCGCAAGGCTGAAGGATAGTATACCTTGTTAGAAGCCCTAAGCTTTGACTCAGTGCTGACCCCGACTGCAGTGAGGACCTGACCCCACACATCAAGGCAAAAGGCCTGAGCGACGTCCCTGAGTTGGGCAGTAAGACTTTGGGTAGTCTTAGTCATGCCTGCGTCATAGGCCGCTTGCTCGGCCTTAGCCTTCCCAGCATCCTTGGCCTCCAGCTGCTTTTACAGCTATTTAAGCTTCACCATGTTTAAGGCCAGCTTGTTTTCAGCCTTCTTCTGAGCCTCTAGGGACTCTGCAGCTTGTTTTTCAAAGCTATCCAGGGCAGCTTCAGCATTCTTTTGAGCCTTTTCTACCTCGATCAGTTGGGCAAAAGTCTCCTTGAGCTTCTTGTCAACCTCGGTGTGGGCCTTCTCAACTGCGTCCAGCTTACTCTCAGCTTTTTGAGCCTGGTCCAAAGCGTGGTCTACCCATTCCTCGGCCACGAAGGCTGCTTGGACAGACTACAAGATTGATACCAATTATTGTTCATACATATGTTATTTTAATTTATGAGAGAAGGGAGGTGATTATATACCTTTTCAAGGTCTCATTTTAGAGACAAGAAAACCTCGCGTTTCCTAAAGGACTTAAGCTCCTACATATCTTTGGGCAGGCACAAAGCTTTCTCCAGGCACTCTGCCACAAGGCCTGACCTGCCTTTTGGGGGGTCTCTTAGGTTGGCATCATTCATCACCAGGCCACCTGAGCTCAACGTGAAGGAGGGTCTCCAAGCAAAAGGTTTGGGTGGTTACTCCACTTCGGATTCTTTTGAGGTCCTAGGGGAGGTACCCTTCTTCTGTTGGGCCCTGGTTGCTCGAGCCTCTTTGACTGGGGGCTGCTGAGAGGAACGGATGATCTCTCCTTCCTCAGCACCTTTAGGGCCCTTGCCTCCTTGGCCCCTACCTCCTTGGCCCCTCTTCCTCTTTTTCTCCAAGACATCACTAGAGGATGCACGCGTTGGAGCAGGAGTTGGTGGTCAGGGCACCACTAAGATGGGCTATTAGCAAAGCTAGGAGGTCTGGAGTCTTTTCTTCAAATCCCATTCCTTCTGGAATATTAACTCCCTCTTGGTTAGTGCTGACTTGGGCAAGACGTAGAGGGCGGTGTAAGGTACTCGGAGCGTACTCGGGATCCTTTTGTTGGTAGAAGACCTCGAAGTCTTTTTCTGTTACTTCCTGGATAGGTTCAGGAATGGGCTCCTTAGCTTCTTCGTCCAAAGGTATGGGAGGCTCCTGGGAGTAGAAGAGTTTGGCTACGAGTGGGGCTGGGAGTTTAGCGTCTTGGGTTCCAGCTGGAGGAGGGTCAGTTAACTGAAAGCTTGGGACTGCTACATAAATTAAAGTCAACTGCGGGTCTTTAGCTCTAATGACATTCTTTGGACTTTGGAAGCACTTGGAGAGTGGTTCGAATCTGAGGATGACATGTACAACCCAAAGCTGGTCGTTTCTGTGCAGAAAAAATTCTGACCTAAGGATCTGATTTAGGTCAGTAAAGTTCATGAGGTGCTTGGACGGGGTGGTGTGGTATTCGTCTGCCAATAAAGAAACAACATGAGTTATAAGCCAAAGAAATACTTTGTAAAAAAAAAAAAAATTAATTAAAGGAAAATCCTAGGCTCATCTATTATCTGTGGGAACCCTACCTGGTTCCCCATCTTGGGTGGGACAGTGTAATTCGTCATGCCAATCTCTCGAGACGATAAGGAAGTCCTCGTCCATACCCTTATTTGACTCGGGCATACAGGAAATTAACCTAACAGATGGGACCCTACATTTGATGTAGTATTTAGTCTCTTTCCCCTTTTGGCAGTTGTACACCCAGTTCACACCATGTTATGTAAGGTTAGTCCCCGTTTTTCAGTTTATCATATCCACGCTCCCGAGAACCCTAAAAACGTTTGGGGAGCATTAGGTGGGGGTCAGCCTGTAGTTCATCAGGAAGTCTCTAATGACCCTTCCCATGAGGATTTCCATCTCGCCTTCTATGAAAGCGATCATTGGAATAACTACCAAACCAGGAGGTCGGTTCATAACTAGCCATTTGCCTAGTTCATAGTGTCAGAGTTCAATACCGTTGGGAATCCTATATTGAGCCCTGAAGGCAGCCATGCCTTTAGGGGTATCTACTAGCCTAGCGAATCTACCCATGAAATTTTATAGTATAGGAAACAAAAAATCTGTGTAAAAGAATATGAATCTGAACACACCTATGCGCAGTAGAAGAATCTCTTGTCAGGTAGCTGCTTCAACAAAAATTACCAAATGAGTAAATGAGATAAAGCTAGCCTCAACCCCTTCTTATATAGAGGTGAAAAATGAGCGGTAAAATTCCCGCTCATAAATGAAAAGAAACAAGGACCGTAGGATCATCATCATACCGTAGAACGTGGGGGGACAAGCAGCCGCCTGACACCATAAATGTGAGATCATGGATACCAAAGCGTCAGAAGCGTGCTAGAGACAGGTGAAAGGACGTCATCACATGGGAGCCCGAAGACAGAGGAAGGGAACGTTAAGCTGTTGTTGTTCTTATTGAGGTATCTTGAGTCCAAAGAAGGGGCCTGCCTGAGGAGAGGAGAAAAGACAAAAGACTTCTAGGAGGTCAAGATAAAGAGGATAGGGTGTAGAAAGAGAATCATGGAAGATATGGGAAGTTTCCAGTGGGAGTGAGTCTACTGCCTCCGCATTAAATGGTTTACAACAGCTTTATCAACTGCATTGATGAGGAAGTGACCTGAACAGTGGAATTCACAACTAAGCAGCTCCTTCTACCACCTTCAGCAGAAGTTTGAAGGGACAGATGTCGTGGTAAGAGCTTGGGTAGGTGGGGATGAGGGGCCAAGATGCGAAAGACTGAGGAGTATATAAAGGAAGGGAACTTCCATATAAAGGGGGGGGCACAAGAAAGAATGAAAAAAGGAGATAGGGAGATAGACATTAAAACAAGAACATTGAGAGAAGAGTGTGAACAGTGTTTCATTTTGTGTATTATTTTCCTCCTCGGGCAAGCTTGTAATAAGCCTATTACATACATTAATCCATGATCTTTAGTTTTTCTTCCCTGTTTTTGTACTCAGGCTAAGCCCTCCCTTTTTGTTTGATCCACTCTCTTACAAATATATTGATTTGGGCCTAGTTGAACTGTGCAAACCTCACTATTCTAAATGGGTGTGGGCTGTTTGATATTTGAGTCCTTACACTAAGGAACGATTCAACCCTAGATCTAGGCATGCTCATCAATTAATCATGTGAATTTTTTTGAAAGCAAAAGAGAACATGTAATAACATAAGAGAAACATGGTTATCTAAACATTAAAGAAACAACATCACATCCATGTAAAATAAAGCATATATGAAAGCATGTTATGGAAACAAAGTTAGAATTATACCTGCATGAACTTAATCCACTAGCAGAGAACTATCTGAAAGATCAAAGAGAGTGAATTTCTAAGGATTTAGGTGAAGCCTCTTAACAAAAAAAGAAATTCCTAAAGCAAAGCTTCTAGAACTTCTTTAATGTATGGGGGAGAGAAGTCAAAAAAAGAGAGGTCCTGATTTCTGATTCTAGTTCCCTATTTATAGAGGTTTTAGTTGCTTAGAAAATAAGCTAGGTTTGCTTAAAAATTAAGTCCAATCAGCTTAAAAAATAAGCAAATAAAAAAAAATAAAAAATAAAACGTATGGGGAGAATCCTTAAAAAAATGAGATTTGGATAAGTGTAAGCTAATTTTTCAGATCAGAACAAGTTTCAATATTTTAATCATATCTTTTTACTCAAAATTCAGATTAAGCTGAAATTTTGATAAATTAAGGGAAATTTGAAATCTGCTACTTGATTAGCACGTTTTTAAAGTGCTTTTCAAGTCTAAAACTGTATTTGGATGAATTTTAGAGTTATTTTCATGATAAACCTCATCCCAAAGTGATAATTTTGATTTTTAAAATAATTATTTTGAATATAATTATCCCAAAAGCCTAATTATCTACAATTTTTAAATATTATCAGCTTATTTGTTTTAATCCCATGCAACAAATGTCACTTTAAGAAAAATACTTAACCAATCACAAAAATTCATCTAATTAATTTTAATCATTAACCTATCAAAATTAATTTCAATTAATCACACGCTATCAGCTTCACCCCCATACAATGCATGTAGACTATGAAATCATGATCTTGTGAGATCTTTCAATCCGACGGTCCGATTTGAGAATCGAGCATACCGTCGCGACCGTTAGAATCTCAAGATCATTTTTATGATATGCAATGAATGATTTAATGCATGCAATGCAACTATGACTTTTGGGTATTTAGAATGGTCATTTCAGTCATCTTCCAAAATTAAATTATGGGTGCAAAATCGAGTGTCTACAACTTAGGCTTTAGTTCCTCCTTCTGAGGCCATTCTTGTTGAGGAGAGTACCCCTGTGGAGGGAGGCATCATTATGGAGTCCACCCCTGTTTCTGCTGAGCCTACTACTCCCCCGGAGGGAGCCATTTCCCTGGTGATGACTCAGGCTGAGAGTGCCCCTCTAGTTACTCTTCCACCCATCATTTCTGCTAGTGACCCTTTTGTTGACCTTTCTTGGGCCGTCAAGGATGGGTCCTAATTGGTTGTCACCCCGTCCTCGATTCCTACCTCTACCACCCAAGGGCTTGATGCTGACTTATCTCCTGATGAGGGCTTTGAGGAGATTCTTAAGGATTCTGACGATGAGCCGGTTATGAAGACACGAGTTTCTGATTCTGATTAGGCTTTTGATGATGAGCATAGGGTGGAGGCTACGGGTACGTATTTCTCAATCTCTGTTGTATCTTCTTTTTCTTCATTTCTAGTCATTCCTTCTACATTCTCTTATTTGCCTTGCATGTTACCCTTGTCATGCAGTCATGGATGTTTATGACGAGCCCAAGGTTGCAGCAGTTCCTATAGAGCCCACAAACCCCATTCCTGCCGATCCTGATGTTCAGATATATGCCCTTTAAATCCTATTGAATGAAGCTATGTATGACATTATGTATGATATTATGTTGTGATTAATAAAGTTGTTTTATTATTATCTAAAATAATGGTAACATGAATATTTGGACATTATCATATAGTCCATAAGATGCATATTATGTGATTTATGTGATTTAGTCACATAATATATAAATCACAAGTTCTTTGTAAACTCAGAATTTTAATTCGAAGTCAGTGATGAAATTGGGCATTTCATCTGCGAAGACTATAGCATTTCATCTGCGAAGACTATGATGATTTGTCTTGATCATGGAAGTGGAGACTTCTAGTTGATATGTTGACATGTTTTAAGTGTTAAGACATATTGAACTGGACCGCTGTGAGATTTATTATTCTACTAACAACTATCAAATGAATAATAAATCTCACGACTTCTATTTACATGAACTCTCATTCCTAAGAGAATAATGAACCTAATCATAATGTGTAGGTTGCTTTGATATATCAGGAGTGAGATCTAAAGTCACGATCAAAACCTCAGTATGTTGGGCAACCGCATTTAGTGTTGATGAAACATATATTCTCAAGATAGAATTCATAGTCTCTTAACGGAGATATAAAATATTCCCTTGAGATAAGTTTAATGGGTTTGGTTATTTAGAGTGTTGGGCCCAACCACTTTAGTAAGGAGTTACTAAAGTATATATATTTATGAAATTGGATTTCATAAATATATGATGAATAACTTAAAGGATTAAACCAGGTACTCAGGAATTAAGATGTAGTAATCTTCAAAGTGGCAGTCAACATTCATGACTTTGTATTACTAGGAATATTTTAATGAAGTGGTTGAATGTATAATAAAGTCTTGGGAAATAATTTATTAATAAGGCCTAGAGTGCAATTATATTTATATAGTGGTATTAAATATAATTAATGGTAATTTTGGGCTTGTCAAGAGTTGATAGAAAGGCCCAAAACCCATTGGAGCTAGTGTCTTATTTGTCCCCTTTTGGTCCCACTCCAAGCCACATACTAAAGCCCAATTGGAATGGCCCAAAAGGTTAGATAATCAGTATATAAGGAGAGAAACATACAGCATTTGGTAAGATATGAAAATGGTGTGTATGTGAATGTAAGCCACTCTCTTATTCTCCCTTGAACACATACGTATAAACTGATTGAAAGACCACACTTCTTCAAGTGGAATTGGAGTGAAGATTAAAAGTGTTCCCAAGTACTTCTAATCTTTGAAGATGTTATGGAGATGTTAAAGAACATTTCATCATGCTTAGCTAGCTTCATCCCGAGGTTTGAGAGTTATGTCAGTCGTACCCCTCCTTCTAAGGACCTCACCCAAAACACTCATGTGGTGTAGGTGAAGGAGGGTACTCATGCATGATCATTCACTATGTCCATGCAATAATACTTCCAATTTATTAGGGTCATAGTTTCATGCATCATGGCATATGCATTCTTCTAGAGTCATTGCTTCTGTCCTAGCATGTTTCTTTTATAGGTCTTTATTTTGTTTACCTTGTTTTGTTGATCTTACTTTTTGCATTGTTTTTTAGTGCATCAAAAATTAAAAAATCCATAAAAAGTATATAACCTCAAAAAGTTTGATCACTTGTGTTGTGTATATCACATGTTGAGTTTGGCGTAGTACCTCCATACTAATGGCACAGTGCATTTATGAGCTTAGCTTGTTATGTATGCACATTAAGTGTGAGCGAAATCTAGAAATCTATGTTTGATTGTTGTAAATTTGTTAGGATTAGTGCCCTTAAATCCTATTGTATGATACTATGTATGATATTATGTATGACATTATGTATAACATGATGTATGACTTAATATTGTAATTAATAAAGTTGTTTTATTATAATCTGAAATAATGGTAACATGAATATTCGGACATTATCATATAGTCCATGAGATGCATAATATGTGATTTATGTGAAAAGTCACAGAAGATATAAATCACAAGTTCTTTGTAAACTCAGAATTTAGTTCGTAGTCGATGATGAAATTGGGCGTTTCATCTGCGAAGACTATAACATATCAACTAAGATGATTTGTCTTGATCATGGAAGTGGTGACTTCTAGTTGATATGTTGATATGTTTTAAGAGTTAAGACATATTGAACTGGACCGCTGTGAGATTTATTATTCTCTTAACGACTGTCAAATGAATAATAAATTTCACGACTTCTATTCACATGAACTCTTAATCCTAAGAGAATAATGGACCTGATCATGAAGCGTAGGTTGCCTTGATATATCAGGAGTGAGATCTAAAAATACAGTCAAAACCTCAGTATGTTGGGCAGTCACATTTAGTGATGATGAAACATATATTCTCAAGATGAAATTCATAGTCTCTAAATGGAGATATAAAATATTCCCTTGAGATAAGTTTAATAGGTTCAGTTATTCAAAGAGTTAGGCCTAACCACTTTGGTAAGAAATTACTAAAGTATATATTTATGAAATTGGATTTCATAAATATATGGTGAATAACTTAAAAGGATTAAACCGGGTACCCAAGGATTAAGATGTAGTAATTCACAAAGTGGCAGTCTTCATTCATGACTTTGTATTACTACGAATATTTTATGAAGGGGTTGCATGTACAATAAAGTCTTGGGATATAATTTATTAATAAGGCCTAGAGTGAAATTATATTTATATAGTGGTATTAAATATAATTAATGGTAACTTTGGACTTGTCAAGAGTTGACAGAAAAGCCCAAGGCCCATTGGAGTTAGTGTCTTATTTGTTCCCTTTTGGTCCCACTCCAAGCTACACACTAAAGCCCAATTGGAAAGGCCCAAAAAGCTAGCCCAATTTGATAATTAGTTATTAGGAGAGAAACATACAGAATTTTGATGTATTAATGAAATGGTTTTGTATGTATAATTGATTGAGAGACCACACATCTTGGGCATCAAGTGGAATTGAAGTGAAAATTAAAAGTATTCCCAAGTGCTTTCATCTTTGGTTTTGAAATTCACCATACCAAGGTACACTCTCTTGTTCTTAAATTCTGAAATTTGCATAGTACATGTTATCAATTGCGAATGAAGTAGATCCGTTAATTTTCCGCTGCGTATGTTTTGTATGCGATACAAACATGAGTTATTCCATCAAATGGTATCAGAGCGGTCTTCATTTTCCAATCTATATAATATGTTTAGTGAGTTTTAGAATTAAAGAAAACTATTTTCATAGTTGTGAAAATTTTTCAGTCATTTTTCTGCATATTATAGTTTTTGAAACTATTGTTTTATTAAAACTGATTTTAATGTTATGATGTTGTTTAAGTTTGATTTTAACCATGTAAAATTGAATTTTAACACTTTAACATCAATGAAATTCAATTTTTAATCTTAATCTCATCGTTTTTGATCATTAAGAATGTGGTTTGTTCATTGGAAAGTCAAAAACGGTTAAATGAAAAACAGCAGTTTTTGGGCGTTTTCACGACTAGCAAGTCGCGAGATGAGTCGCGAGTGAGTCGCGAGAGCTTCTGGATTAACTCGTGACTGGGGTCTCGCGACTGGGCATAGTCGCCAAAGCGAGTAGCCAAAACTCGCGACTGGAGTCTCACGACTGGCGAGTCACGAGAACGAGTAGCCAAAAATTCTGAAATCGGTTTATTACATGTATAAAGAGCAAGACTATGTGTAATTAGTTTATGTATGTATTAAACAATTAAGAACCTTTCTTTTAAAACATCTAGTGGGAGAGAGATACAAGGGTTGGATCTCACGGCCTCCATTGTTGGTTCATAGTAGTGTGAAATATATACTTTATCTTTGCCTCGAGCTTAGCATTCCATGCGGAGAGTATTTATTTCATGGTCCTACAAGTTTGAATTACTTGGTTTATAGTAGTTTGATCAAACACCTTGTCTTAGATTCGAGTTTTGCATCCCATGCAGAGGGTGTTTTGTATCATGGTACTACAAAATAAGCCTGTTAAGGGAATGAAATGTGGCTACACATGATTCTAGACAATGGAATACACTAGACTAAATATTATAGTATCCTCTATGCTGAGTTCTTACTATTATTATTTAGAGGCCAAAAGTATAACGGCATATTATTAGTGTATGATAAGAGTTATCATGATAGCACTAATAATGAGAATAGTTCTCAATCAATCGTAGTATTTAATGTTCACTCTATGCTGAGGGATATTGAATATGGGATTAGGTTGTCGTTGCATATATTATACTATGGTTTTATTAAGGTTCCATATTATATGTTTATATGCTAAATTGATAATGTCCAGTTACTTACTATATTCATGTTTATTGTTTTCAGATTTGAATACGGCATCATTTAGCCCAGTTGTTATTATTCTTAATCAAAACAAACTGACTGGATCCAACTATGTTGACTAGAAAAGAAATTTGGACATAGTTCTCACAGCTGAAGAGCACAAATATGTGCTTACTAAACCATGTCCTAGCTTTCCTTCATTAGATGCTCCTCTTGAGGAAAAACAGCGATATGATCGTTGGCAAAAATCTAATGAAATGGCCAAGTGCTACATCCTAGCATCTATCTCAAATGTTCTACAGCATCAAATGTAGGATGTAGAACTAGCTTCAAACATAATGCTAAGTCTGAAGGAGATGTTTGGTGAGCAAGGCCGTTCTACAAGGCAAGAAACCATAAGACAAATTTATAATACCAAAATGGCTGAAGGCAATTCAGTTAGGGAGCATTGTCTTACAATGATCTCTAATCTGAATACATTGGAAGTTTTAGGTGCCGACATTAATGGAGAATCCCAAGTGGATATGATACTCCAGTTACTACTAGAATAATTCAAGAAATTCAAAGTCAATTATAATATGAACAAAAAGATTTATACATTGTCTGAATTAATGAATGAATTGGTAGCGGCGAAAGGCATCCTTGGTACTTCTAATGTTGATGCTAATATAGTTGAAGCTTCTACTTCTCAACCTAAGTCGAAAGGCAAGGGTAAGAAGAAGAAGAAGAAGGATTTCACCAAGCAAGAGGGTAAACAAATTGCCTTAAGGGTTGTTGACAAAGGAAAGAAGCTCAAAGGAAAATGTTTCCATTGTGGTGAGAAAGGACATTGGAAAAGGAATTGTCCAAAGTTCAAGGCTGCCAATAATAAGGGTATGAATAGTTCATTCCTCCTTGAAATATGTTTGGTACAAAATCCCACGGATTCCTGGTGTGTGGATTCAAATTGTACTAATCATATCTGTAATTCTTTGCAGGGGTTCCAAGAGACCAAAAAACTTAATGAAGGAGAATTGTTTCTTACTTTGGCTGATGGGAGCAGGATTCTAGTTGTAGCTATTGGTGTTTTTAATTTATGTTTTGAGTCAAGAGTTTTAGTATTGGAAGACTGTCTATATGTACCTAATGTTTGTAGGAATTTAATTTCTGCAACTTATTTGGGTAAACATGGATATTGTGTTATCCTTAAAAACAATGTTGTACTAAAGAAGGGTGAAATGTTTATCCGTTCTGGCAATATTGTTGATGGTCTGTATATTTTAACTCCTGATAAGCATGAATTATATAATTCTGAATTAGATAATAACTCTCATGTAAAATCATTAAAGAGAAAGTTTCCTTCTACTAGTGATGCATATCTTTGGCACTTGCGTTTAGGTCATATTAATTCAAATAGGATTCAAAGACTAATTAAAGATGGACTCTTAGAGCCCATGGACTTTGATGAATTTCCAGTTTGTGAATCTTGTTTGGAAGGTAAAATTACCAAACGACCTTTTAATGCAAAAGGTAGAAGAGCTCAAGATTTGCTAGAACTAGTACATTCAGATGTATGTGGTCCTATGTCAATCCAGGCAAGAGGTGGCTATGAGTATTTCATCACTTTTACCGATGATTACTCTAGATTTGGTTATGTGTACCTAATGAAATGGAAGTCCGAAACCTTTGAAAAGTTCAAAGAGATTAGGGTTGAAGTTGAGAATCAATTAAGCAAATGCATAAAGACCATTCGATCTGATCGTGGTGGCGAATACCTTCTTGGGAATTTTAAGGATTACTTAACTGAAATTGGGATTGTATCCCAATTGACTGCACCTAGAACTCCACAACAAAATGGTGTAGCGGAAAGAAGGAATAAGACTCTTTTAGATATAGTTAGGTCCATGATGAGTTATTCAACTCTACCAATTTCTTTTTGGAGATATGCCTTAAATACTGCAATGTATCTTCTGAATTTAGTACCTTCGAAGTCTGTTCCTAAAACACCTGTTGAGTTGTGGAATAGGCGTAAGCCTAGTATGAGACATCTCCATATTTGGGATTGTCCAGCACATGTGTTGAAGGGAAAGTCTGACAAGTTACAATCTAAAACAGAAGTGGTTTTCTTTGTAGGGTATCCAAAAGGAACTGTTGGAGGTTTATTCTATAGTCATAAAGATAATAAAGTGTTTGTTAGCACAAATGCCAAATTCTTGGAAAATGACTATATGAATAATTATACTCCTAGAAGTAAAGTTGTGTTGGCTGAAATGAATGAACCTGTAAATAAACAACCAATGGATGAAACTAAGGATGGTGTGGCTATATTAGATACACTACAAGATACTACTCATGAGATGTCTAGTACACAAGTGCTCGTCGTAGTGGGAGAATTGTTCGGCCTCCTATAAGATTCATAGGTTTGGGAGAAACTTATGAAGCTATCTCAGAAGAGGCTGAATCGGATCCCTACACTTATGAAGAGGCAATGAATGATATAGATGCACATCATTGGGTCAAAGCTATGAAATCTGAATTAGATTCCATGTATTCCAATCAAGTTTGGGATCTTGTAAAGGCGCCTAACGGCATTAAACCTGTTGGTTGCAAATGGTTTTACAAGAGGAAGAAAGGGATAGATGGAAAGGTTGAAACCTTTAAAGCAAGGCTAGTGGCGAAAGGGTATACTAAAAAAGAAAGTATTGATTATGAGGAAACTTTTTCACTAGTAGCAATGCTTAAATCTATCAGAATTCTCTTATCCATTGCTGCTCATTATGATTATGAGATTTGGCAAATGGATTTCAAGACTGCATTTCTTAATGGCAACCGGAAGGTTTCATAGCATAGAACCAAGAGCATATGGTATGCAAGTTGAAAATGTCCATTTATGGACTTAAGCAAGCATCTAGGTCATGGAACATCTGATTTGATCAAGCAATCAAGTCATTTGGTTTTGAACAAAATCTTGATGAACCATGTGTGTACAAAAGACATCAAGATAAAGTGGTAATGTTCCTAGTGCTTTATGTTGATGATATTCTACTCATTGGGAATGATGTAGAGGTAATGTCAACAGTAAATGTTTAGTTGTCAAGCCAATTTGATATGAAGAACTTGGGTGAGGCTAATTTTATTCTAGGGATCAAGCTTCGGCGAGATCGCAAGAATAAGATGTTAGGCTTATCACAAGCTGGATATATAGATAAGGTTCTAGAACGGTTTAGCACGCAAAACTCCAAGAAAGGTTTACTTCCTTTCATACATGGAATTCCTCTATCTGATGACCAAAGGCCTAAGACTCAAAAGGAAGTAGATATGATGAGACAAGTTCCTTATGCTTCTGCAGTAGAAAGTCTCATGTATGCCATGCTTTGTACTAGACCAGATATCTATTATTCAGTTGGCATGGTCAGTCGATATCAATCAAATCCAAGACCACAACATTGGCAAGCTGTAAAGCATATTCTCAAGTATATACGGAGAACGAGAGATTATATGCTTGTTTTCCGTAGTGAGGATTTGATTCCCATTGGTTATACAGATTCAGACTTTCAATCGGATCTAGATTTCAGAAAGTCCACATTAGGATGTGTTTTCACCTTAGGAGGTGGAGCCATAACATGGAGGAGTGTCAAGCAATCTTGTATTGCAGACTCCACCATGGAAACAGAATATGTTGCTGCTTGTGAAGCAGAAAAAGAAGCTGTATGGCTCAAGAAATTCCTTTCTGACCTTGGTGTAATGAGAATTGAACAAGTTCTCATTACTTTGTTTTGCGAAAATAATGGAGCAGTTGCACAATCAAAAGATCCAAGGAATCATAAGAAAGGAAAGCGCATTGAGAGAAAGTACCATATCATTAGAGATATTATTGCTCGTGGAGATGTGTTGGTCGCAAAGATTGAAAATGCAAATAATCTAGCAGATCCTTTTACCAAAGCCTTGCCTCAAAGGACCTTCGAGTCACATTTAGAGGGAATGGGTGTTGGATTAGTGCACAATAGTCTTTAGGGCAAGTGGGAGATTGTTAGGATTAGTGCCCTTAAATCCTATTGTATGATGCTATGTATGATATTATGTATGACATTATGTATAACATGATGTATGACTTAATATTGTAATTAATAAAGTTGTTTTATTATAATCTAAAATAATGGTAACATGAATATTTTAACATTATCATATAGCACATGAGATGCATAGTATGTGATTTATGTGAAAAGTCACAGAATATATAAATCACAAGTTTTTTGTAAACTCAGAATTTAGTTCATAGTCGGTGATGAAATTGGGCATTTCATCTGCGAAGACTATAACATATCAACTAAGATGATTTGTCTTGATCATGGAAGTGGTGACTTCTAGTTAATATGTTGATATGTTTTAAGAGTTAAGACATATTGAACTAGACCGCTGTAAGATTTATTATTCTCTTAACGACTGTCAAATGAATAATAAATTTCACGACTTATATTTACATGAACTCTTAATCCTGAGAGAATAATGGACCTGATCATGAAGTGTAGGTTACTTTGATATATCAGGAGTGAAATCTAAAGGTACGGTCAAAACCTCAGTATGTTGAGCAGCCACATTTAGTGTTGATGGAACATATATTCTCAAGATGGAATTCATAGTCTCTTAACAGAGATATAAAATATTCATTTGAGATAAGTTTAATAGGTTCAGTTATTCAGAGAGTTAGGCCTAACCACTTTGGTAAGAAATTACTAAAGTATATATTTATGAAATTGGATTTCATAAATATATGGTGAATAACTTAAAATGATTAAACCGGGTACTCAAGGATTAACATGTAGTAATTCACAAAGTGGTAGTCTTAATTCATGACTTTGTGTTACTACGAATATTTTATGAAGGGGTTGCATGTACAATAAAGTCTTGAAATATAATTTATTAATAAGGCCTAGAGTGCAGTTATATTTATATAGTGGTATTAAATATAATTAATGGTAACTTTGAACTTGTCAAGAGTTGACTGGAAAGCCCTAGGCCCATTGGAGCTAATGTCTTATTTATTCCCTTTTGGTCTCATTCCAAGCCACACACTAAAGCTCAATTGGAAAGGCCCAAAAGGCTAGCCCAATTAGATAATCAGTTATTAAGAGAAAAACATACAGAATTTGGATGTATCAATGAAATGGTTTTTTATGTGAGTGTTGGACACTTTATAATTCTCTAGAACATAAACACATAATTGATTGAGAGACCACACATCTTGGGCATCAAGTGGAATTGGAGTGAAGATTAAAAGTATTCCCAAGTGCTTTCATCTTTGGTTTTGAAATTCACCATACCAAGGTACACTCTCTTGTTCTTAAATTCTGAAATTTGCATAGTACATGTTATCAATTGCGAATGAAGTAGATCCGTTAATTTTCCGCTGCGTATGTTTTGTATGCGATATAAACATGAGTTATTCCATCAAAATTGATCTTCAAACTTGTTATGAATGATTAGTAAATAGTCTTGTTTGTTCTTGATACTGTAGGAAAAACATAGTTTGTATCGCATACAAAACATACACAGCGGAAAATTATTAGAGTGGTCTTCAATTTCGAATTTGTATAACATGTTTTGTGAGTTTTGAATTTCACCGCACCAAGGTATGTTCTCTTGTTCTTAAATTCTGAAATTTACATAATACATGTTATCAATTGCGAATGAAGTAGATCCGTTAATTTTCCGCTGCGTATGTTTTGTATGTGATACAAACTATGTTTTTCCTATATTTGGTATCAGAGCGGTCTTCAATTTCGATTTTGTATAACATGTTTTGTGAGTTTTGGAATCAAAGATAGTAATTTCATGATGTTAGAAGATTCTACAATCAATTTTCTGTATGGTTATTGAAATTATTGTTTGATAAAAACTTATATTGATGTTATGATGTTGTTTAAGTTTGATATTAAGTATGTTAGATTGAACTTTAAGGCTATAGAATCAATGGAATTCAGTTTTGATCTCAATCTCATTCTGATGTGATCAAGAAACTATGTTTTGTTCAAGTGAAACGTCAAAAACAGTTACCAGAAAAATTAGAAAAAATTTCAGTTTCACGAGTTTCGATCGAACAGGAATCGAGAATCGATTGAGTCGTCCTGAGACTTTATGGCTTGGAGTGGGACCAAAAGGGACAAATAAGACACTAGCTCCAATGAGTTTTGGGCCTTTATATCAACTCTTGATAAGTCCAAAATTACCATTAATTATATTTAATACCACTATATAAATATAATTGCACTCTAGGCCTTACTAATAAAGGCGTAAATGCACTTTTAGTCCCTACATTTTATTTTTACCACTTTTAGTCCCTAAACCAATTAACGCGTGTTATTTTCGTCCTTTCCGTCAGTCAACCAACGGAAATAGCTGAGGTGGCAACCGGAGGAATTAAAATATAATATAATTGCACAGTATATAATGCCACGTCAATATATAAATTTAAAAAATTAATTTATTAATTTTAATTAAATAAAAAACAGAAATAAAACCAAAATTAACTAAAATTAAGATCTAAAAATAATCTTGACTCTCTCTGGGAAGACATCACAAAATGGGTTCAAATTATTTTCTCTTCCGTCTCACTTTGTTAAATTAGTTTTTCTTCTCTCTCTCTCATCTATGTCTCACTTTCTATCAAATTTTCTCATTCTTCTTTCTCTTTCTCTCTCTCTCTCTCTCTCGTTCGTGTTTCTCACTCATGGTAACTGGTGGTGCAATGGCTCGTGGTGGCTGTGGTGGGTTGAGATCGAGGTGGATGGGTTGAGATCGAGGTGGGATGGGTTGAGATCGGGGTGGGGTGGATGGGTTGAGATTAGGGTGGGGTGGGTTAAGGTTGGTCTGGGGTGGGTGGGTTAAGATCAGGGTGGGGTGGGTTAAGGTTGGTCTGGGGTGGGTTGAGGTTGGTCTGGGGTGGGTGGGTTGAGACCGACTGGGGTGGCTTGAGTCGGGGTGGTTGGGGTTGAGTTCGAGGTGGCTGGGTTTGAGGTTGGGTTGAGGTGGGTGGGTTGTGAGCTGGCTGAGGTGGGTAGAGGTCGGGTTGGGTTTAGGTCAGGCGGGGGTGGGTGGGTTGAGACCGGCTGGGGTGGCTTGAGTTGGGGTGGCTGGGGTTGAGGTTGGGTTGGGGTGGGTGGGTTATGAGTCGGCTGGGGTGGGTAGAGATCGGGGTGGCTGGGGTTGAGACCGAGTTGGGTTTGGTTGTGGCGGTTGGGATGGTGGGTTGTGGCAGCTGTGATGGTTTCTCGAATTTGTGGGTTAGTTTCTCGAATTTTTCTGGGTTTGAAATTTATAGGTTTGTTTCTGGGTTTCTCGAATTTGTGGGTTAGTTTCTCAAATTTTTCTGGGTTTGAAATTTATGGGTTTGTTTCTGGGTTTGATGTTTGTATGGAAGGTTTGATTTTTCATGTGATGTTATGGGTTTGCTAGAGATTGAGGGTTGGGTTTGGGTTTATGTTCTTTGTGTTTTGAATCTTTGAAAGTCTTTGTATTTTGTAAATCTGTGCCCTTTGATTTTACGTGTTCCATGTTGGCATGTTCTTGATTTTTTTAATTTCCTCGGCATTTGATTCATGTTCTTGGGTTTGATTTTCTAGATTTGTGTTGATGTGTTCATAGGAATTTGATTTTGATTTTGTTGTTTTTAATTCTGTTTTTTTTTTATAGTTAAAATTGACAAATTATTTATAAAAAAAAAAAAGATGCTGATGTGGCATTTTTAATAATATTTTAATTCCTCCGGTTGCCACCTCAATTATTTTCGTCGGTTAACTAACAGAAAGGACGAAAATAACATGCGTTAATTGGTTTTTAGGGACTAAAAGTGGTAAAAATAAAATGTAAGGACTAAAATGGAAAAATGTCAAAATATAGGGACTAAAAGTGCATTTACGCCATTAATAAATTATATCCCAATACTTTATTATACATTCAACCCCTTCATTAAAATATTCATAGTAATACAAAGTCATGAATGTTGACTGCCACTTTAAAGATTACTACATCTTAATCCTTGAGTACCTAGTTTAATCCTTTAAGTTATTCATCATATATTTATAAAATCCAATTTCATAAATATATACTTTAGTAACTTCTTACTAAAATGGTTAGGCCTAACACTCTGAATAACCAAACCCATTAAACTTATCTCAATGGAATATTTTATATCTCCGTTAAGAGATTATAAATTCCATCTTGAGAATATATGTTCCTTCAACATTAAATGTGGCTGCCCAACATACTGAGGTTTTGATCGTGACTTTAGATCTCACTCTTGATATATCAAAGTAACCTACACTTCATGATCAGGTTCATTATTCTCTCAGGATTAAGAGTTCATGTAAATAAAAGTCGTGAGATTTATTATTCATTTGACAGTCGTTAGTAGAATAATAATCTTACAGCGGTCCAGTTCAATATGTCTTAACACTTAAAACATATCAACATATCAACTAGAAGTCTCCACTTCCATGATCAAGACAAATCATCTTAGTTGATATGTTATAGTTTTCATAGATGAAATGCCCAATTTCATCATCGACTACGAACTAAAATTTTGAGTTTATAAAGAACTTGTGATTTATATCTTTTGTGACTAAATCACATAAATCACATACTATGCATCTCATGGACTATATGATAATGTTCAAATATTCATGTTACCATTATTTTAGATAATAATAAAACAACTTTATTAATCACAACATAATATCATACATAATGTCATACATAGCATCATACAATAGGATTTAAAGGGCACATATCCTAATAGATACATGCGTAGACTTGTGCCTATATATCTCCTCACATTTATTCTTATGTCAAAAAGCTCTACAAACGTCAATCTCTAAAAAGAGAAAGAGCTGAAAAAGCCTTGCTTTGAAAACTAGTTTGACTAGGAAAAGGTGGAGCAAAATATATTCAAATTGTATGATGTCAAATCCAAAGGCTTATTCCTTAAAGAAATATAAAACATTTCATGGCATTGCTGCTCAAAAATTGAGTTGTGTTAATCAAAAAGTATGAAAAATAGAAGTCAAATGAAAAGCTTTCAAGCTATATACATAAATACATATACATACATACATACATATATATATATTTATATATATTCAAACTAAATAATAGATTAACGACAAAAAAATTAAAGTTCATTTGCTTTTTTTTCTTTTTTTAGGTAGGTAGATAATGGGGGGAGGGAAATGTGTGGGGTTCAATCTGATATAAGGTACCACAAACTTTAATTAAGAGTCCTACACAAATATAGAGGATCCATAGTTCCAAATAACCCAAATAACAAAATGCCAAATCCTTGTTGGCAAAACAATTAAAAACAATAAGAATTCAATTTTCAACAAACATTCAGGAAACATTAACAGAAGAGAACATTTTGAATAATCAGAAACTACAACTGGAAAAGAACTATACATGCAGTTATAAACTTCTTTTTGAAGAACAAAAAAGCAAGCCTTATACATGCCAATCAGATTTCAGATTGTTGTCATGCTAATGTGTTTAGGTGCTAAAAAAAAATATTATAAATATAATTTTAATTCCTACAATAAAACAGAGCTAGAAAACACTTTATTTAGTTGAGAAGCAGCAATAACTATGGATTTAAAAATCAAACAAACAAAACAGAAAATTTCTGTAGAAAGCCATAACAGCTTCAACATTGATGATCATTCCCCTTTTTCTTTTCTTTTCTTTTTTTTTTCTTTTTCCCTTGAAATATCATAGGTTGCCATGCAAAAATGAATGAAAACTCAAGATATTCTTTACTATTATCAATACCCCTATTGGTACTGTAGAATACATGCTATCCTCACATTTGGGAAATACTTATTTTTATGTTAAATAAATATTAAAATTATTTAGTTTACTTGAAGGTAGTTACTATGACTTGAAAATGATAATAAAAAAAATTATGCTAGGTGAATGCAATTCATATATAGTTAAATCCATTACTATAAAAGTTCTCTTACATCTGCTTTGATAAGTACTAATAATATAAGAATTGAATATTTGGTTGTGAAAGGAATGTACGCAACTATATATAAGTTCTTTGAGCTCATTGAGCATAAACGTATAGGGGCTCTTTCTATCCAAACAAACTTCAAACAAACTAAATGTTTCTTATTCATATTTATGAGATCAAAGCTTTAGAAACTCATCATATTTCCTGTCATGCATGGGCTAGAACACAATTTCAAAAAATCATACACTCGAAACTGGCCCTTGCTATATTAAAAACTTGATAGTGAAAGAACATTAGAAACATCAAATTTAATATTTAGTATTAAATTCTACAATGGAAAAGGTGAAAATCCTAAAATTAAATTAAAAATATCACTAACCATTCCTTAAAGAGCCCAAGTAGAATTTGATCTTCTATTGTGCTTCCCCAAGTTCAAAATAATAGAGAGGAAAGAGGATTAGGAATTGAAATCCCTAATTGAAGAAAATTGGAAAAGAGATTAGTAGTACCTTACTTTGATGAAATTTGAGACTCTAACATCGACGATAGTAGAACACATAAAGAAATCTGTGATGAAAAAAAAAAAAAAAACTAAAACTGAATAAAACTTTCCCAAGAAACAAACAAAGGCTTACATAGAACAAAACCCACATATCACATTTTGAACAATCTCTCAAAAAGCAATTAAAAATTTGTCCCAAAAAAGAAAAGGGAAAACTAGGCTACTTATGTAGATAATAAGAGTGTTCACGCCATTGTTGTGTTTGGGTGTGAAAGCAAGGGTCAGAGTCAGAGAGATCGAAGGTTTAGGTTCGTTGGTCATTGTTACTGTTAGAGGGAGAGACGAAGAGAGATGGGGAATTAGGAAAATCAACAAAGAATTTGAAAGAAAAAAAATAAAAAGAGGTGGAAACTTGTGATGGGGCTGCATGAAGAAGAAGGAGATGGAAGAAAGAGAGTTGATCGGTAGTTAGTTTTTTGTTTTTTTGTTTTTTTTTTTTTTTTTTGAGAGAGAGAGAGATCTAAGAGAGTTTTTGGGTTTTGTTTTTGGGGAGACATTGAGTTTGCATTTACGTTTGAGAATGACTGAGGAAATATAGCTGGTCTTTTTATTAGGTGTTCGTTATGTAGTTAACAAAATAAAAGTTAAATAATTTTTAAAAATAATAATAATAATGACGTGGCAAGCTCTGGAAAGGCCAACAAAAAGTCAAAGGCTTAGGTTATATAGATATATATATATATATATATAATTTGTTCCCAAACAGACACTAATGGTAAAATATATACTTCAAACTTACCCTTACCAACCATGCCTTACTGTGTCACATGGATTTTCCCTACCTTGAGGAAGAGATGGTGCCGAGATGAGAAACCTTTGATTTGATCCCCACTTCACCCCATTTGCCAACCCTACCAAAAAAGCCCATTGATTTCCAAACCACCAACCACTAGTCTCCCTTCAATGGGGTTTATTACAATAGTTGTCAAAACTGATTTTTCTTTTTTTAGTGCCATAAGAGCATTAGAGCATTCACATTCGAGGATGTAAAATATATATATATATATATATTTTACATCCACAAACACTACTTTATCTATTTTACCAACCCATTTTACAAGACTTCCAACATCTCAGTTCTTATTTTTACATATAACCCAATAAAATAATATAAACTACACAATCAAATAATATAAAAAAATTATGTTTCTCTCTCTCTCTCTCTCTCTCTCTCTCTCTCTCTCTCTCTCTCTTAGACTAGGGAGAATGGTGAGAATCTTGTGGCTGTCTTCACAGAGCTACTGTATGCCCAGAGTACATTTGTCAAGTGATCACTCCATTTTCCCCTATACTCATGCTTCATCTTTTTAAGGATCTTCAGCATCACCCTATTGGTGGCCTTAGCTTGGCCATTTCCTTGTGGGTAGTATGATGTGGACCTTCCATGCTTGATGTAATACGCCACAATCAAGTTCTTCATGTCTTTGTTTATGAACGGAGTCCTATTGTCACTGATCAGTCTCCTAGGGATCCCAAACCTTGTAATGATGTGTTCTTGAATGAAGTTTGCATGGCTACTCTAGTGGCCTTTTTCAAAGGGATAGCTTCTACCCATTTTGTAAAGTACTCGGTGGCCGCTAGGATCCATATGCAACCATTGGAAGGAGGGTTTATAGGCCCTATGAGATCAAGCCCCCAAGTGTGGAAAGGCCATGGTGTTGTCATATCTTGCAGCACATTTGGGTGAGTATGAATTGCATCTCCAAGTACTTGACAGGCATGGCACGTTTTGACTAGTTCCTCGAAGTCCTTTTTCATTGTTGGCCAATAGTACCCTAACAGTGGCAATTGCTTGTAGAGTCTTCTTTTCCCTGGGTGACTTCCATAGTCACCGGAATGGACTTCACTGACTACTTCTCTGGCTTTCCTTGGCCCTAGGCATCTTAGGGGATCCCCGCTGTACCCCCTTTTGAATAGGATTTCGTTTTGTAAGAAGTACCTGACTACAAGTTTCTTGAGCTGGCGGGCTAATGTCATGTCAATTGGTAGGATCCCTTAAGCCAAGTACTTTATGAATGGAGTTCTCCAATCTTCTGTAACAAATATGGCGTAGCTCTCTTCCTTGTCCATTGAAAGTTGACATTTTTGGCACTTCTCCTGCATAGTTGCTGCCTCTTTGTTCATATTTGGCAAGTAGTACCCCATGCGCTGCATCCTTCTGTATAGGCTGATCTTTTCTGCAACCCCACAGGCCTGGCTATGTAGTTCTTCTAATCTCAGCTTTCCTTCCTTCTCATTGACACACCTGGATAGGATCCCTCCAGGCAGCCTCCTATATAGTTCTCCTTCCATCAGAGTGTAGTCCCTCAGTTCCTTGATACTTCCTTTAGGTCCTGCCTCTTTCATTTTCTCCTTAACCTCACTCCTCCAATCCTGCTGCTTAGGTTCTTCAGGGAACATCCTTTTGAGGATCCTTATGATGGAATGTTCCTGCTTACCTATTCTTACTAGAGTGTCTTTCCCTTTGAATGGCACTTAGGATCCCAGGGTGGCTAGTGCATCAGCGAACTTGTTCTCACTCCTCTAGGTGTACTCCACACTAAAGGTCTGGAATTCCTGCTCCAAATAACACTAAAAGAAAATTACACAATCAACTTTTCATATATACATTACTAATTAAATTCACACACATGCTCAATGTTTCGGTATCATATTTCCCTAAACAATCAATGAGTAAAATAAGAAACATAGAAATATGATACACACCAACATTGATGTAATACACAAAAAAAAAGAAAGAACTAACATAGTGTTGGCAAAGCAAGAATACACAGAAGGTTCATTTCACTTATAAATGGCCTCACTGAATGGTCAACAACAGAAGAGAGATATGACGGAGAAAGCACAAAATTAAAGCTACTAAAAAAGAAAATGAGCATTTTGAACTTTCCAGTTACCAGTACCGCCCAAAAACAATGTAGAATATGAAAAATCAGCATATCCAAAGAGAATATATATATTAGAAATTTAATTGGATTAGGAATCTCTCCACTTATGACTGTCAACCTTAGCGTCAAAACTTCTCTCTTGTATCCATCTGGGTTGGAAGAAACACAATGAGAAAGAAACATAAATCTTGCGTACTTTCATGAGTTGGAGGACCCTAGAATTATCATTAACATAAATCACAAATTACAATAAGAAAGAAACATTGTTAAATCTACATTGAAAATTTAAACACTGCCAAAATTCAAACATTGTTTGAGGGCTGAGTTATTGTTTTTCATAATTATAGTCATCGGATGCTTTGGCTAGCCAATTTGACATATATTGATTTGAACTTAAAGCATCTCTTGAAATAGCCACCACTACAGAAGGATCTTATAAATTATAGAGAAACAAAGACTCTTTTTTTTTTTTTTTTCAATCAATAATAGAGAATTAAAATGTGATTCAATCTCTTTCTTTAATTCTCAAACTACAAATACTAACCCTTTTAAACAAATAAATGCATACCTAATAAAATCAATCTAAACCATCATATACGGTTGAGTATAAATGCCTCTCCCCATAAATTAAATGGGAGTTCTGCACTTAAGATCATGACATTTACCATGTCTACAAGAGTTCTATTTTTCCTTTCAGCCAAACCATTTTGTTGGGGTGTATAAGGGGTTGAACTTTGGTGTATTATACCATGTTCCTCACAAAATGTAGAAAAATCGTTAGGAAAATATTCACCACCTCTATCGCTTTGTAAGATCTTTATTTTCCTATCCTTTTGATTTTCTACTTCAGTTTTATAACGTTTGAACATGTCAAATGATTCATTTTTATTTCTCATTAAATACACATATGTAAATCTAGAGAAATCATCAATGCAGCCTTAGGGGTCCTGATGCCTTTGTCGTATTGAGAGAGCAGGACTAGCCACTATGCTATCCTTCCCGTCAGGAGGGGCTGATGTAAGAGTGCTTTTATGGGATGTGACTTAGTCACCAAAAGGATCTGGTGAGATGAGAAATATCGCTTCAGCCTTTGGGATGTGTAGATGACTACTAGGCAAGCTCTTTCTATCCTGGTGTACCTGGTCTCAATGTCCTTAAGTGTCCTGCTCACGTAGTAAATAGGTTGCTCATTCCCATTATCATCCTCTTGTGCTAGCAGGACTTCTATCGCCTGGGAGTTTAACGCTAAATATAGCAACAGGGGTCGCCCACGTACTGGTGCTTGGAGGGTGGGAAGATGATTCATGATCTGCTGGATCCTTTGAAAGGCTTCTTGCTGCTCAGTTTCCCAGGTGAACTTAGCCGCCTTTTTTCAATAGTTTGGATAAACCACTTGTGACTGAAGCCAATCCTAGCACAAACCTCCTAATGTAGGAGACCCTCCCTAGGAAGCTTTTGAGCTCCCTTACTGTTGTAGGCCTTTTCATTGTTGCAATGGCTGTGACTTTTGCTGGATCTACACTTATGCCTCTGTGATGTACTAGGAACCCAAGAAACTTTCCAGCAGACACCCTGAAGGCACACTTCATGGGGTTCATGCACAATTTGTATTTCTTGCACCTTTCAAAAACTTGTTCAAGTATCTGAAGGTGTCCTGCCCTAGTTTTTGATTTCACCACAATATCATCCACATAGTCTTCCATTTCTTTATGCATTATGTCATGGAAGATAGCAGTCATGGTTCGCTAGTATGTGGCCCCTGTATTTTTGAGGCCAAAGGGCATCACAGTGTAATAAAAATTCCCAATTAGAGTCCAGAATGCTGTCTTTTCTGCATCTTTGGCAGCCATGCGGATTTGGTTGTACCCATTATACCCATCCATAAATGAAAACATAGAACTTCCTATAGCTAAATCCACAATGAGGTCAATATTAGGCAGAGGGAACTCATCTTTTGGACATGCCTTGTTTAGATTGTAAAAGTCCATATAGCAACGGATTTGGCCATTCTTTTTCTTCACAGGTACTATGTTGGAAAGCCACTTAAGGTGCTGGATGGGCTTGATATAACCAGCTGCTAGCAGCTTCTTGAGTTATCTGAGCTTCCACATCGGTGTGAAAGACCCTGGCTGGCTAGATTACTAGCTTGACTCCCAGGTCTACGTTGAGAGAATGGACCACCAGTCCGGGATCTAGACCAGGCATCTTATCATAGGTCCATACGAACACATCCATGTATTTCTTGAGTAAGGCCACTAATTGCTCATATTCTTGTGCTGTCAACTGACTACTAATGAAAACAGGCTTCTGGGATCCTTCATAAACGATAAATCAACCTTCCTCTGGGTTTTCGTACCACTATACATTCCCGAGATCCTGAGGAGCTGGGCTCCCTCTTTTGCCTTTTTCTCTCCAAGAGGTTTCTTAGGTCACAGGTACTCCCTCCTTCTTCTTCTTCCAAGATAGGTGCTCCTAGTTTCCCCAGCGTGGGGCTCTCATCATCTGGTTTTAACTCATCATAGAACATTGTTTCCACAAAGTTTACATCTCCTTGGCGGAAAGGGTTATGGTTGGCAGGGATCCTTACGGGTCTTCCATTCAATCTCCCTTTAACACATTGATGGTACGTGGATGGAATAAGGTGGTGCTTATGGAGCCATGGGTGTCCCAACAGTACATGGTAGGAAACCTCTGAATTGATCACATGAAATCTTGTCAGGGCCACTATTGGTCCTACTCTTAAGGCCAGCTGCACACATCCTTCAGGAGATTCTGCTAATCCTCAAAATCCTGTTATCTCCATGGGAGTCCCCAGGATCCTCCTGCCAGTTAGGCCCACGACTTTTAGGGTACTCAGGGCTATGAGGTTGAGTGACGTCCCTTTGTCTACTAATGCTCTTCTGACTTGGACACCATTTATGGTGGCCATTAGATAAAGGGGTCTACGGTGGTCTGGATGCTCAACTTCGATGTTCTCATCGGTGAAGGTTATTGCATTGGTTTTCTCTAGGTAAGCTCGACTAGCATGGGATTCTGCTGTGAAACATTCCATTCCTGAATCTGTTGCTATACTCATGAGGGACTCTGTGGCCACCCTTCTTGCCTTTAGCCCAAATCCCAACTGGTTGAATAGCAACCTGAACTTAGGGTTCTTCTGGAGAGTCCTGACTGTGCTTGGGTGGAAGGATCCTTCAGATTCTTCTGCTTCTGCTGTGTTGGGAAATTTAGACTCAGGTTGATAGAATTAACAAGTTTTAAACCCAAGTTGTTAATTAGGTTTATTATGAATAAATCTAGTTAAAACAAACAAACATCAATATCATGTCAATAATTGAATGCAATGGAAAAGTAAATAAGACAAGATATGATGACCCAGGAAAACCAATGAAACAAACTAGTTTCACAGTAAAAAACCTGGGGGGAAACCTTCCCAAAAAGCAATCCACTATAATGAAAAGGAGTTTCAGATCTAGTACAAAACCTTTGTCCCTAGACTCTACAATCCTCGTAAATGAACTCACAGCAGAAACCTTCTACCGCTTCAGAACCTTTAAACTCTTCAGTATATGAACGCCACCCTTTGATGATGCACGAATCCCAGTACGTGACTAACCATTTGCGCGGATCCCAGTACGCGACTTAAGCACCAACTTGAAGAAGATGTTGGTTGCAAAGTTCTTCACTTCATCAACAATGAAGATCAAGAAGCACTTGGTTACAAAACCCTAAGGCGTAAAGACGCAGTAGCTTCTTTCAGAGATAATAAGGCATTGGTCACCTTTTGCATATGTTCTCCTTTTTATTCTCTTTGTATTCTCTTATGTGATGGGCCGAAAAGAAACCCTACACATACATGTCAGCATGAGCCAAAAATTTGATCTGGAAATCTGACTTTCGTAAGGCTCAGTAAATCTCGATTGATCAAGGAGGTGTCGAGCAGGTTTCAAGGGGACAGGAGATATCTCGATCGATCGACTAGCTGTCGAGAAGCTATCGAGATTGCGATAAGAAACAACTTAAGAGCTCGACAGATAGCCAAGTGTTGAGGAGGTGTCGAGCAGCTATCGAGCTTTAAAATTCAGCACTTTCTCACTTGATTCTTGGACAGACTTGCATGTCTTCAACACTTGATCTTGAAACACAGTTTCTTGAAGTATTAAACACATCCTAGATCTACCTAAATACAAGTAAAATGCGTTTTGTCAAAGGATAAGCCAATTACATAAAATAGTGACATATGTTCCTAACAAGTGAAACACATATGTCCTAACAATCTCCTTCTTTGGCAATTCGTGACAAAACCACAACAAACAAATGAACATATGAGAGAAGTCATAAATCACTCAACTCATATTCACTTGTTGAATACAATAAAATCTATCCTAACATAAACTCTTGAAAGACTTTGCAAGAAGAGAGTTTATGGCAAGTAGACTTTGACAACTTGTATTTCTGAAACACTTTAAACAAAACTCATCAAAGCATCTTTGTGTGAAACAGAAATATAAGATTGTATACAAGTAGAAACATGTGTATAAAGATAGAAAAGAAACAACACATGTAGAGGTAGGTGAAAGAAACATACATCAACATATAAAGAAGATAAGTAGAATGTATATAAACATGGTCACAAGACCGGTGTACAAGAACAAGGAAGTAAGCACTCCCCCTAACAAGATGAAACACATCTCCCCTTTACAGAGGCATGTATTTCTCCCCCTAACATGTAGAATCTTAAAATAAGAAACCACATCACAATTTCTCCCCCTTTTTGTCATGATTGACAAAGGGTACAAGAAACTGGAAAGCTTCACCCGAGAAACATAAAGATGACCAAGGATGATCAAGGGGGTACAAAGAATCCATAAAAATGCATGAATGTAATGAAACAAGATGCTATGGATGACAAGATAATAGAAGGATGCAAAACATGTGAAAAACAAATCTCTCAACAAGAAAAATGTGAAGCACATAGATCCCAAAACACACACACACTAAACAAGTCTAACCAATTTTATATTTCAAAAACAAGTCAAGACAGTTTAGTGAGCATACATTAACACATGTAAAACCTTGTGATGGCCAAATCACATTGTACCTGCACATGTATCAAGAGTAGCAAAGAATATTGCGTGTTGTGTGTGTAAAACATCACAAGATTGCAAATGTGTCAACATGTTATGACGATTTGAGATATGAGAAAATCACTTTAACTCACACAAAATCATAACTGTTTGATGGGGACTATCACTTTCGAGGTACATCCTATAACTCCCACATCTCCTAGAATACACGTTTGCAATCATATTTAAAAGCATTTTTGATCTTTTTGCTTTTGATTTTTCTTTGCATATTTTCTTTTTAAGCAAATCATGCATGGGCATATAAGAGATAGAAAAGAAATACCCAATTATGTTAAGCATTTGACATTCCAATTTTGCTATGCCGAAGCACACAAAAGTCATTCATGATTGGCGGGCAACAGTGGTGAGATGGTTATTTATGCATTTCTCTTAGGATTTTCTAATCCTTCTTGTCAAAAAGAGTGATACGAGTTTTAAGTACAAGAGACAACTTAATCTTACTCATCACAAACAAGAGCCACAAAGCTCACTTGCTTAGTTGTGCATAGAGATGCCCATCTAAACTACAAGAGATACAAAGTTTAGAAAACTTTGTTTCAATGGCCATCCAAGGTACACAAGTACCAATGTACACATATACACACAGTTTTTTGTATTTTTCTGATTTTTCAATTTTTTTAAAAAAACTAAACAACCAAACAAAAACAGACAAACAATATGAAAGCAGAAAGAAAGATGCATATGCAAGAAGGTATGATAGAAAGATGCAGATGCATGAAAGCATGATTTCAAAAGCAGATAAGAAATCAAGCAAAGAGCGTCCTACTTTAGATAGAAAGAATTAAAGTAGAGGACAAACAGAAAAGACAATTAAGTCTTAGGCTCCTTTCTCACCCACATAGCACGAGTCTTTGGCCGTGAAGATGAAAATGCACGTGTCCTAGTATGTCTACTAAAGGACATAAAAGAATTAGAATTCTCCTGAAATTGAGTTAAAAAACTCAAAACTTTTAATAACTCTCCAAACAAAGGTGTAGATCCTTGAGAGGAAACCTGTGACCGTTTGGACAATTGCTTATGAGGATACAACTTAAAGCAATTAGGACGAATGTGTCCAGAAATACTACAATGGTAACAAACATGAGGTCTAACAAAGGATTTAGAATTAGCCAAAATAGTTTTGGATTTCATACCTTTATTACCTTTCTCAAATTGAGGCACAAAGACAGTCCTTGATCTAGAATCCATGGAAGAGGGGCGGCCGGAGGAAACAGCATATCCTAATCCAGTCTTATCAAAACTAGGCTTTTGAGCACTAAAGACCTCATCAAGCTTTGCACTAGACATCCTCTCTATTTGAGTTCTAGCTTGACTAAGCTCAACTTCAAGATTCTTGACCTTCTCTTCTAATGAGGTGTTCTCCACAACAAGAGTCTCAACTAACCTTGTAGTCTCATCTAGTTTGACTAATAAATCAGCTTTTTCAGTTTTTACCTCATTAAGCTCTTTTCTACAAAGATGAGAAGTCTTTTCAGATTTTATGAATTCAGTGCATAGCTTATCATAGGCTTCCTGAAGGGTCATCTTCTTAGGTATTTCATGATTAGAAGAATCCTTACTGTCACTAGCACTTTCTACAATCACCTTATCGATTGAGGCAGCAAAGACCATAATATGACTACATTCACCCACATACTCATCAAAAGAGTCATTTTCAGTGTCACTCCAAGTAGCAACCAACCCTTTATCTTTTGACTCCTTGGTCTTTTCATTCATGAGGTAGTTTGGGCACTCTATCCTTATATGACCAAAACCTTTGCACTCATGGCATTGGATAAGGGGTTTCTCATTCTTGCCCTTCCTTGAGGATTTAGATTTCTTAGGAGGTTTGCCCTTATCCTTTTTCCTAAATTGAAGAAGCTAGATAATCTCATCAGTGATGAAGGTTAGATCCTCATCCTCATCATCACCTTCATCTTCATCTTCAAAGTCCTCAATCTCTTCCTCTATACTCTTAAGAGCCAAGTTTTTACTCTCTCCACCTTTTCCCATTGAGCCTAATCCCATCTCATAGGTTTGAAGGTTACCTACAAGCTCAGTCAAAGGAATTTGATCAATTTCCTTTGCTTCTTCAATGGCAGTGATTTTGGCATGGAATCTTTCAGGTAAGGACCTAAGGATTTTACTAACAATTTTGGATTCTGCAATACATTCTCCAAGGTTGAAAGCAGAATTCACAATATCCTTGAGTTTAGCATAGAACTCATCAAATGTCTCATCCTCCTCCATCCTTATTTCTTCAAAGCTACTAGTGAGTCTTTGAAACTTCACAGTCTTTACTGCCTTGATACCTTCATAGGTGGTCTCAAGAATGGTCCATGCTTCCTTGGCAACTTCCGTGGATGATATTTTCTTGAATTCTTCATTGGTCACTCCACAAAACAAAGCATTCAAGGCCCTACTATTGAAATTTGCCACTATGATTGTTGCATCATCCCAATCCATCTTCGCTTCCTTTGGCTTAATCCAGCCAACTTCAACAGCTTGCCGTACCTGTTCACCTAGAGTCTGCAAAAAGACTTTCATACGAACTTTCCAGTACGTATAATTAGTGCCATCAAATAAATGAGGAATCAAAAGAGATTGTCCACGATCCATGACAACGGGGGTCAAGGATCACACTCAGGAAATTAATCCAATCAGAGTGTACCCGCTCTGATACCACTTGTCAGACTGTGTGCCTTACCAATCCATCCAACCACCAATTGGTGAAGGATGAGGGGGCACAAATATTTTATAGCATTCGATCGCGACCAAGCTCATTGGTATTGAAGCAAATTGTGAAATCCCTCACAATCCCTCCCTCACAATGCGACTCCAACGACTCGAACCTATGACCTTGGCTCTGATACCACTTGTTGGGAAATTTAGACCCCGGTTGATAGAATTAACAAATTTTAAACCCAAGTTGTTAATTAGGTTTATTATGAATAAATCTTGTTAAAACAAACAAACATCAATATCATGTCAATAATTGAATGCAGCGGAAAAGTAAATAAGACAAGATATGGTGGCCCAGGAAAACCAATGAAACAAACTAGTTTCACAGTAAAAAACCTAGGGGGAAACCTTCCCGAAAAGAAATCCACTATAATGAAAAGGAGTTTCAGATCTAGTACAAAACCTTTGTCCCTAGATTCCACAATCCCCGTAGATGAACTCACAGCAAAAACCTTCTACCGCTTTAGAACCTCTAAACTCTTCAGTATATGAACACCACCCTTTGATGATGCACAAATCCAGTACGTGACTAATCAATTGCCCGGATCCAAGTACGCGACTTAAGCACCAACTTGAAGAAGATGTTGGTTGCAAAGTTCTTCACTTCATCAACAATGAAGATCAAGAAGCACTTGGTTACAAAACCCTAAGGCACAAAGACGCAGTAGCTTCTTTCAAAGAGAATAAGGCATCGGTCACCTTTTGCATATGTTCTCCTTTTTATTCTCTTTCTATTTTCTTTGTATTCTCTTATGTGACGACCTCTAAAACAAGCCTTATATATATCTAGGATTGTGAGAAAAGAAACCATACACATACATGTCAGCATGGGCTGAAAATCAGATATGAAAATCTGAATTTCGTAAGGCTTAGTAAATCTCGATCGATCGAGGAGGTGTTGAGCAGGTGTCAAGGGGACAGGAGATATCTCGATCGATCGACCAGGTGTTGAGAAGCTATCGAGATTGCGATAAGAAACAGCCTAAGAGCTCGACAGATAGCCAGGTGTCGAGTAGCTATCGAGCTTTAAAATTCAACACTTTCTCACTTGATTCTTGGACAGATTTGCATGTTTTCAACACTTGATCTTGAAACACAGTTTCTTAAAGTATTAAACACATCCTAGATCTACCCAAATACAAGTAAAGTGCGTTTTGTCAAAGGATAAGTCAATTACATAAAATAGTGACATATGTTCCTAACAAGTGAAACACATATGTCCTAACATGCTGGGTTCCCATGGATCACTATAGCCACTACCCCCTTCCCTTTGTGGTTGAGTAGGGGGTTCCTCTGCACTTCGGGCTCCTTTTGAGTGAGCTCTAGGGTTCCCTCTCTTAGCTTCTTGTGAAAAAGCCTACGGAGGGTCCAGCAATCCTTGGTGGAGTGCTTGACATAATTATGAATCCTGCAAAACAAGGGATTCTTCCTTTCTTCCTCAGTTGGTGGCCTGGATACGGTAAATGGCCTAACAATTCCATCTCTAATTCATTTGTCCAAGACATGGTTCAATTCCTTTGTAGTACATGGGATTACTAGTGGTTCCTCAAAAACCTTCCCTTCAGGCCTCTTCCTTTTCTCTCCCACTGATGCTGTCATGGCCTGGGGTATTGGCACCCTCTTTGTTCTCATAGTCTGTGCTGTCCTTCTAGTTCTTAGTAGCAGGTCAGCAAACTAAGTGATGCACAAATTTTCGAGGTTGAGCTTGTAATCAAAGAGCATGTTGGATATGCAGGTCTCCATAGCAGTCTAGAGAAACATTTTCAAATCTTTTGATGAACTGAACAGGATCCTCTCTAGGCCTTTGCCTTACCATTTGAAGGCTTTGGAAGGTGACCTTGTCCTCATCGGGGTAATACTTTGCACAGAACCTCTCCATCATTTCGTCCCAGGTCTTAATGGACCCAGGCCTTAGCGTGGTGTACCATGTATATGCTCTGTCCACTAGGGGCTTAGCAAACTCCCTTAGACACAGTTTCTGTCCCTTGCGTAAAGGCCCATAGTGTGAATAAACCTACTCACGTGTTCCATAGCACTTCTGTTTCTTCCATCAAAAGGATGGAACTTCAGGGGTTCATATCCTTTGGGATATGGCTTGACTAGGAGCTCTGGTGAGAATGGGGGATCCTGAGAAAATTGCTTGGAGATCCTCGAGAGTTTTTCCCTTTCCTGCTCCAAAAGGGCATTGACATCTGCTAGCGTCAGGTATTGGGGGTTGGCTCCCCCTCCTACTGCTGACCCTCCCTCTGGTTGGGCTCTATCCTGGTTGACCATAGGGGGGACATTGTCCCTGATTTCCTGTGTCCTACCCTCTTTGAGGAGGCGGATTTCTTAGTGCAAATCCTTCAGCATTTCTGCCATTCGAGCCACGGGGTCTGGCTCCTGCCTTGTGCGCCTTTGTCTCGATACGACCTCCTATTCTACTAGGGGCACCTCGCCTCTATGTCTGGAGGCCACTTCATTTTCCCCCACAGGCTCAGAGGCCGCAGGTGGCGCATTGGAACCTTTGCTGTTCCTTGGTCTTGGAGCCATGCTCTGCGAAGGGATTGCTTCTTCCCTATTTTTTACCCAGTCCCTAGTGAAGTCGCCAAAATGTGAGGGTCCCTTTTTGGACAGTGCCCAGGCCCAAGCTGAAGCGAGGACCCTGGGCCTTGTTGTTGTAGTTTGAAAGGACTGGGCTTGGTTTACCGTAGTTAAATGGGCTATTTTTCAAACCAAGTGGCGCATAGAGCAAGGATCTTACAATACATACATACTAGCAAGCAAGAATATAGGTATTTGAACAACAAGAAATAGTAAATGAAGACAATGTAATAAAGAAACACACAAAATAATTGTTAAAGATCCTCAAATTAGTATGAAATATTTCATTATTTTTCTTAATTGTGAATTACAATGTGCTCACTAAGATGTGTTAGAAGGTCCAAATAAGCTCAAAAACTACAGACTTAGATGGCTATCTAAGCCTCTAAGACTTGCAAAGTTTGAATCCCTTTGAATCCAAGTGTATTCTACAGTGGTTGTTCTGGGATACCGAGCGCTGTTTTCTACTTTCTTTGAGTTTCAGACAGTGTTTTCTCAATGATTCTGTTATGATTCCTTATTACTGAATGCCCCTCCAATGTTGGCTGCTTCCCTCCTTTCATAGTGTCATTCTAGGGTTTGGGGTACCACTGATTCTCCCCCTTGGCTCCCTGGGTACAAGAGCCCCTGTTATACCAGCCATTCTGATGGTTGGTTCTTTCCCTATTTCTCATAGTTTTCCTCTTTTGGTGCTGTTTCCCTAAAAGCCACTTGCTGACTTTCCATTCCGGGGTGTCCTTGGGGAGCTGACCTTCAATCTCTCTTCTTTCAAGGTTTCTTACCTTTTAGACTCAGCTTTTGGCTGTCCTTCCCTTTTTGTTATTTTTCCTAAGTGAGCCGAATCCATCCCTGCCAGGTTGAAGGCTTTCCTAGCTACTTCCCCTTATGGTTCTTCTTCCTGGGTTCCCCGAGGTACCAGCCTTTTGTTCACGAGTTGTTGCTCTCCAAGCCTTCTGGTTCTTTGCTGCGTCACTGGGTGCTTGAGAAGGACATATCTACCCTTCGTTTCTTGTGTTTCGTGGCACCCCTTTTGAGTTGTCTTAATCCCACTTCAACTATGCTGCGTGTCCCGAGGATCCCGAACCTTTGGAAGCCTCTGGGGATCCCGGCCCAGTCCGTTCCTCTGGACTCTTTCTTTTTATCCTCTGATCTTGGCGGGCCAGGCCTTTTTCTTTCTTCCCTTTTGTTTCATGGGCTCTAAGGCTTGTCCTTTCATGGATTTTGGGCTTCAAGTCTTTTGGGCTTGCCATACTCTTTCCTTGTGGTGGGCTCAAACTTTTTAATATTACTTTCCATGGGATTGGCCTATTGTGCTATTTCTTTAGGCCTTGGTGTTATGATTTTTTAGACTTCAATAGAGGGGAAGGAGGGGCTTCGCCGTGGGACACCTGAGGGAAGAACAAGCTAGGGGTGTACTAGGGATCCTGTAAAGGGAAGGCTGGGTGCTCCACAACCTCCTTCACTTCACCCTGTGCAGACCCAGAAGGGCTTTCACTTTCAGAAAGGCTGGGAGTACGTTCCCTCCTTTTTCGTGAGGAAGAAGAAGTCATGGAACGACAATGCCATAGGAAATAGAAAAGTTAAGGGAGTGAAGGACAGAGAAGAAGGGATAGAGAAACGGAAGCTAGAAGGAAGAAGATAAGTTTGAAAATAAAGAGGGTGTTTGTTTTGTGTTTTCAAACAACAATTTTCAGTTTTTAAACAATATTACACGTATTTTCACACACTTTTTCACCCACACGTACTTTCACAAATATTTTTAAACAACAATTTTCAGTTTTTAAACACATGTACCAAACGGACCCAAAATCTCTGGAAGTGAAAAGATGGTTTGAAGTAACGGCAATAATGGCGTAGGGACAATTGGAGAAGACGATGTATAGAAAGACGCGCCAGTTGCCAATATTTAATTTTTTATAAGAGAGAGTTATTGGCAGTTATTAATGGAGTTACGGGGAACGTAAAAAGTGGATGGGGAAGTTTTACTCAGACACTTAACTGCCACGTTCCGTGCAAAGAAGAGAAATTACAAAAGGAAGTGTAACACGTAAAAAATCAGGATGTCAAAGGGCAGCATGGGGAAGCAGGATTCCAAGGAAAGGAGAAAGGGGATCTTGAAATCATTTGAAACAGCAAGGAAGGAATTCCCACATAAATTAAGAAGTCTTGTCTACTCACGCGTGGGCTGCAGGCAACCCACGAGCTCGGGGGGCTAAATGTTGAGGTCCAAAAAATCACAATGTTATACCAAAGCCCAAAACAAAGTAAAGAATTGAAACCTAGGAAAAATAAAGCATTTGGGCTTCCAATAAGAAAGAAGAGAGGTCCAAACTCATTAAGGGTCCATAAGGAGGAACCCAAATCCATGAATGGGCAAGTTTCGGGCCCTATAAAATAAAGGAAGGAAAAAAGCCCAGCCTAGCCCTCAAAGGTCAGAAAATCGCTGGGGAGCCCGGGAAAATAACTGGGCCAGGATACCTGGGGATTCCCAGGAGCCTGGGATCTTCGGGACATGTAGCAAAACCAGGTTGGGATTAAGAAAGCTCAGGGTGGGTACCAAGAAACACAAGGAACTAGAATAGATATGTCCCTATCAACCACCCAATGATGCAGAAAGGGGGTCAGAAGGTTTAAGAACCAACAACCCATGAGTATAGGCCTGGTACCTCGAGGAACCCAAGAAGAAGAACCATAAGGGAATGTGGCTGGGTATCTTTCAGCCTGGTAGGAAGGAATCAGCTCACTTGGGAAAAATGAAAAAGGGAAAAGCAGCTTAAAGTTGGGTCTGACAAGGTGGAATCTAGAAGCCTTGAAAGAAGAAAGACCAAAGGTTAGCCCACTAGGACACCCCAATACGGGAAGGTCAGCTGGGGTCTTTTGAAGAGGAAATCTCAAAAGAAGGAAATAATGAAGAATGAGGAAGGGACCAGCCACCAATGTTGTTGACACAACATTGGTTCTGGTACCCAGAAGAACAAATAGAGGGAATCAGTGGTACCCCGGAAACCCTAGGATGGCACTATAAAAGGGGAAGCAGCCAACAATGAAAGGCATTCAGCAACAGTGAATTAGAGTAAAAATCATTGAGAAAACTCTGTCAGAATTCAAAAAAAGAGAGAAAAAGGAAGGAAATACCGTTTGGTATCCTCAAATAGCCATTAAAGAATACACTTGGATTCAAACAAACTTTGCAAGTCTTAGAGGCTTGAAGAGCCATCTAAGTCTGTAATTTTTGAACTTATTTGGACCTTGTAACACGTCCTAGTGAGCATAGTGTATTACACAATCAAGAAAGTAATAAAATATTTTGCATTATTTAAAGATCCCTAACGCTTTATTTTATGTTCCTTCTTGATCAATTTCGTTCCTTTGCTGTTTCTTGCTATTCAATGCATATATTTCTTGTCTATTAGCATGTATGTGTTGTAGGATTCGTGCTCTATGCACCACCTGATTCGAAATCAGCCTAATTTAGCTGTGGTGAATAGGGATGGCAATTTATATCCGACCCATGGATACCTAGCCCGGCCCGACCCTAATGGGCCAGATTTTACCCGGTTTGATAAAGAATAGGGTCGGGTATGGGTTTTAAAAAAATAACCCGAACTGAGTCTGAGTCGGGTCCGGGTTTTATTGAAAACCCGGCCCGAACCTGGACCCAAACCCAGTTACTCTGAAATTACAAAAAACCCCTTATATATATATATAATTGTAAACCCTAACCTACCCACCTCTCATTTCAGCTCACGCCTCACACATGAGCACGCTCAATCTCTCTATCATTCACTCAGTCACCCAAGAGCACGCACAAGAGCACTCTGTCACTCACTCTCAATCTCACAGCTCACACACTCACTCTCAATCTCACAACTCACACAATCACTCTCAAGCATTGCTGCGGCGCCGCCCAAGCTCTCTGCCTCTCACCGCCAGTCCCGTCCCCAGCTGTCACCGCCGGTCTGTTCACTGTTGTCCCGTCCCCACTTAATGCCACCATAAGCCGCTACCGCGAGCCACCATCTGAGGTAGCTCTGTCTCTTTCTCTCACTCAATAGCCAGCCCCAGGTTGAGCCTCCATGGCTGAACCTAAGCACCCTTCCCTCTATCTCTAGATCTAAAACCCAAGGCCGAAAACCTCAAACTCTTTCTCTCTGATCTCCAACTCGGGGCCAAGACTCTCTTCTCTCTCCATTTCTATTTTTATCTTCTTCTTTATATTTATTTTTTGTTTGATCTGAAGTCTCCTCCGTTGGTTTGGTTATTTCTGGGTTTGAGGATTGAAAAATGGGATTTAAAAAAAAAAAAAAAAAATTGGGTATGGCTGTGGAGATTTGAAAAGAATGGATTTTTGGGATTGGTTGTTTGGCCATGGGGCCCGATGGGGCGGGTCTGGGCCCCGCAAAAAAATCCGTTTAATAATCGGGCCGAGTCTGGGTCAAGGGTCCAGGCCTGCGGATCGGGTTCAGGTATGCAAAAACCCAGCCCGAACCCAGCCCGTTGTCATTCCTAGCGGTGAACCAAGCCCAATCCTTTAAAAAAATAAGTATTGGGCTTAGGATCCTTGTTTCTACTTGGGCTTGTGTGTTAAAAAAAAAAAAAAAAACCCACACATCCATTTTTTATGAGTTGTGCTAAAAATACAACAAAATGTCATAATAGTTGAAGTGTCAGCTCACTATAGGTCAAAATAAAATAAAATGAAATAATAAAATATTATATTCAAACCCACCACAACTAAAACTAAGACTGTTATGAAAGTATTGTAGCTTTTTTTTTTTTTTTTTTTGTCCTTAGACTTTCACTTTTTATTTATTTTTATGATTCAATAATAGGGTGAATGAAGATTTCAACCCTGATTCTACATAACTCATAATAATCATGGCTAGTTTTGTGACCATGACTATATTTGGATGTTCCAATAATTATATCACACTTGGTAAGAGTTAAAATGTCATGATGCAAAGATTATTGTATTTATCTAAAAAAAATTATATGCTATGCACATACATATTTTTCACCGTTTTCATATTTTTATGCCGAATTTTTGAAACATACTTTTTAAAAAGATGTCGAATAATATTAAATGCATACCATATTTTACTAATTATGCTGTTTGGTTTGAGTTGTTTATGTGAGAAATTGTACATGCTTTGAGTTGTTTAACTTAGAATTTGGTATTTTGTGAGTGGTAACTTTTGAACTTTGAACTTTGTTTATATAATTGTAATTTGATACTTTTCCTTTTATTAGTAATTTAATAATTTGTGTAAAAAAATACTTTTTTTTTTCAATGTTTCTTTAATACATGTTTTGAATTATAATTATGAGTATTTTTTAGTATATTTTTTTAATTAAAAAGTAGGATCTTACAATACTTATGCCGATCCTACGATCCGATCCCCAAACCCGATCTTAAATATAGAAAATAATAATTTGTTTGTGCATAAAAACATCAGTACTATTAGCACTCTTGGGTCCTATTTTGCTGTAGAATGGGGCCAATGGGCTTTGTTCCTTTTTTTTTATTTTTTGGGCCACTATTAGCCTGCACACAAACATTAAAACCCAAATAGCATTTTATGAAACATAATAATAAGTAAAAAGGGTTAGTGATTATCTTTTGGTGAAAGATAAAGTAAATCCAATATATGTGTATATATATATATATATATATATGAGTATTCCTCTTAAATGTTAAGAGTCACTCTAACTTCGACAAACTTGAGAACTATCAAAGGATGTTCAAAGCTGTGAGGTTTGGGATCTGCCTAAAGTGAACATTCTTCTTCCATCCTTGTAATTAATGAAAATAGTATTTCAAAGGAGAAACTATGGGTAGGTGAGATTAGAGGGAGAGAGGAACAACCACTTCTTCAGATTTCTCCTCCCCTTCTGAACAAATCGTACCCCCCTAGATTCAATGGTGATGGCTTAGGTTCCTTTTGCAAGCTTAGGTTGCTAATTGGGCTTCCTAATGGGTATTTGTTCTGCGACATAACCTAGGCTAGCTTCCCCAAGTTTTATTGGACCCATGGCTTCGGATTTTTAGGCTTGGGCCACTATGGGCATATGCTGAGAACATATCGTGGCAGATTTAGGGTTCTTGATATATTCTGCGGAATTCGTTGTATTTTGCCTTTTGATAATGGGGACTTGTTAGCCAATGTTTTAGTTTGGGCGTTGTCACTCTCAAAGGCCAACAAATTTGGGCTTCCATTGGGTTTAGGCTCGTTATGGTCTCTTTAAAAAATGGGGTGGGAACGCATGTAAGATTATGTTTTGTGTAACTAATGCTATTCACTTTAGGTTAAGGAGCAAAGCTACTTTACACCCGTAACACCTTAACCAAAACTCAATAACATTTGTAGGCCAACAAAATAATAAAAATAGCTCAACTGGTAAAGTCTTTTATCATCGAATAAGAGCTCTGAAATTTGGTTAAATCTCTCTAAACAAAAAGTAATAAAAAAAGTCTCAATTTAGTGCATGAAAGGTGATTGATAATTCTGACATGAAATTTTCGACTTGTGTTCAGTTCATGCTTTACACCAATTTGGGCTGACAAATTACATAACCCCATTTCGAATAAGAAAAGAACATTACTGCTTAAGATTTCTGCAAATATTGCCGTAGCTAGGTGCCAAAAACAAAAAATGTTCTTTAGTTTCATCATTACCGCGCCTGATGATACGCAGCATACACCCAATAAAAAAAAGTTCTCAATATAAGATTTAAATTTTTAGTGTTGAATTTTCTGTTTGAACAAAACTGTGGATATATATTAGAAGTTAGAACCTAAAGAAAACTTATGGTTATGGCTCATGGGCTTGTTCTCTTTTCCCCGTGCTTTGACTCCAAATGAGACAACTCAATAAACTACAAGTGAATAATCTCTTGAATTATCTATAATAGGTTAGAGTAATAACTTTCCCCAATTTCACTCCATTAAAAGTGAACTTATCATCTTTTTTTATTTTTTTATTTTTTATTTTTTATTTTATAAGATATAAATTCTACTCTACCCAAATCGAAATGTATATATGTGTATGAAGCTCCCTCCCAGAGATTTAAACCCCGGGCCTTGCCCCTCACTCCACAAGAACTTTGTACTTGTGGAGTGACCATCATGCAAATGATGTATAGTAATAGTGAATTTATCATTTTGAAGGCCCAAACAATTAATGAAGTATTACATAATTTATATATATTATAAAAAACAATTGTGGAGGGGCCATGTCCCCTTGATCTATTAATAGTTACGTCCCAGCCATTAAGAACTTGCAAATGTAGGCAACATGACCCACTACCAAAATCAATAGTAAGATCACGATGTCTTCTAAAGCACAAGATTGGAAGTTAAAATACCATTTAGACCTCGATCTGACCTCTTATAATAATTCATCCAAAAAATATATATACCTAAAATTTAAGAATTGAACTCTTTTCACGTATGAGAGCAATGATATGACAGAAGAAAGTAATTGCTTAAAACTACGTATTTTATTTAATATACCGATAGTTGGGGAAGGGGAATATTTGAACCCGATTATCAACATTAAAGAGACTAGGATAGAAAGTGCCATTTTAATTGCCAAAGAGTTGAGTTTAAGCTACAAAGTTCTTGACAAGCTTGATATTAGATGACAATATACAAAAGCTTTCCGGAAATGCTAAGCGACATCTCCACATTTATTGCTAATATATTATTATATTTAACCAATCATCAAAAAAATTTAGTCTTGTCTTGCAAACGTTGCCACACATTCTGGAACGAAGAGGATTGTAGCCCTCCTATTCATTACCTGTAAAATGACACAAATTTTTGGGGTTAACGAAGAAGTCCTATTAGTACACCATAAAGTTATTAGAGGTTACTCCATGCCGTTGGACCAAAAATGACAAAAGAAAAGACACCATAAAGTTTTTCATGTTCATGGCGCCAAAAAGTTACCCATAATTTTGTAACTTATTCTTTGTTTATGTCATTGAAATTAAAATAAAATCTTATTATTTATAACTTTTGACAATTCAAACTTTGCCTAGACCAAAAATAATTGGTGCTCTAGCTTGATAATAAAAACAATCATTATGATGGGATCATTATAGATTTAAATTTTATTGTATTTATAAAAAATAAAAAATAAAACAATTTGGTGTAGATCTAACTTATCTAATTTGAGTTAATCTATAATGACTATACATACATAGTGAATAAGACAACACGCATTTGGTCTAAAAAAAAAAAAAAAAAGACAACTTGCATATTGTGGGGGTATTTTTTTTGCGCAAGGCATGCTTTGTGCAACGTCCTCGGCTTAATTTACGATCCCACATCGAAAGAATCTCCCTCCCCCTTCGGCCTTATAAGGCTTGCGTTGAAGGAGTAAGGGTACCACTAGTTATTAGACTACTTACACAATTTTAATTTATTCTACAGAAAAATAACATTTTATAATTCTCATAACATCTTTTTAATCTCTATAAATTAACTTCAAATATCAAGGATTCAATTGTTTTTTAATTAATAAAAATTAATTTTTATCAAAATAATTGTACAATACATCCTTGATGTGTTATTTTTTCACCATAATTTTCAGGTGTCAAATAAAAAAAAAATAAAAAAAAATCCTATAAAATGTTTCACGTGGAGGGGATAGGGGCAACAAAGTCTTCACAGTATTTTTAGAAAATGTATATTATATAGGAAAACAAACAGACATACTCGAAAGTGAAGTGGACACATCCAACGGAGGAGGTGGGGGCCGACGAAAGGTATGTGGTGGATCGTAGTCGGGGAACAAAATCTTCTCATTCTCTACAAATAAATTGAAATGTCATAAGAAATTCTCTTTGCCAAATTGTCAACTAAATTACAAATTAATTTCTATTCAACCATTTAGAACAATTTATGTAAAAAATAACTATTGTATAGAATAATTATCAAACATACTTAAAAGTGGAGTGGACACATCCAATGGTGGAGGAGGGGGCCAGCGAAAGGTATGTGGAGGGTCATAATCGGGGAACAAAATATTCTCATTATCTGTAAATAACATGAATTGTTTTGAGAAAATGTTTCTGCCAAATCATTAACTAAATTAAAATGCATTCCAACTTGACTACTCACAACAATTTATGTAGAAAAAAGATAATATATAGAAAAATCATCAAATGTACTTGAAAGTGAAGTGGACATGTCCAATGCAGGAGGAGGAGGTTGATTATGGTCATGTGGAGGGTCATAGTCGGGGAACAAAGTCTTCTCATTATTTGTAAGTAACATGAAACGTCGTGAGAGTTTTCCTTATCCAGTTTATTAACTAAATTAAAATTAATTTTCAATTCATCTTTTTACAAAAGTTTATGTAGAAAATGTATATTAAAGGAAAACTAACAAACATACTCGAAATTGAACTAGACACATCCAACGGAGGAGGAGGGGGCTGACGAAAGGTATGTGGTGGATCGTAGTCAGGGAACAAAGTCTTCTCATTCTCTGCAAATAAATTGAAATGTCAAGAGAAATTCTCTTTGCCAAACTGTCAACTAAATTACAAATTAATTTCTATTCAACTATTCATAACAATTTATGTCGAAAATGGCTATTGTATAGAAAAATTAGCAAACATACTTAAAAGTGAAGTAGACACATCCAATGGTGGAGGAGGGGGCCAGCGAAAGGTATGTGGAGGGTCATAGTCGGGGAACAAAGTATTCTCATTATCTCTCTCTCTCTCTCTCTCTCTCTCTCTCTCTCTCTCTCTCTCTCCCCAATAAACCCACACAACCACCTTCCACCAAAACTTAGCCATAACCACCACTAAAAATCCGAACAACAACAATCAAAACCAACCAACCACCACCACAACAACAATCAAACCCAACCACCTTCACCATAGTCAATACTCATCCCAAAATCAAATCATATAGCAAAAAATAAAATAAAAATAAAAATCAACCACTGCAGCCACCACCCCCACAGCCCACCAGCACCACCTGGAATCCACACCACCACCACCATCAACAACCAACAAAATCACATATCCATACCCATAAACCAAAAAAAGAAACAAAAACAAAAACAAAGCCGAAACCTAAACCGGAAACACTACCTACCCACTCCCACCACCACCAGCGCAACTCACTACCACAAAAATAGACTCACCATCACCATCCATCACAAACATCAACAACCACCAAAACCCACATTTTGCCATCGATCAAAACCCACCACCACTGTGATAAAAACCCACCACAAAACCCACCACCATAGTTGATCAAAACCTACCACCACTGCCTATCTACCACCTTTCCAACACTGATTCAACCACCGAGGTCCTAGAGAGAAGGACGAAAGAGAGAGAGAGAGATAGAAGGGGGACGAGATAGTGAGAGGAGAGGAGAGAAAGGGAGAGTCTAAGAGTGTGAGAGAGAGAATAAAGTAGGAGTGAGAGAGAATAAATTAATATAATTTATGTTTATAACCCATGAAAAATAGGTTGTATATACACAAACTTGCTATTCATGGTTGCTAAAATGTTTTAGCAACACACACCCGAATAAAGCTCAATTTGAGCGGGTGGGTTGCTAAAATAGCAATTTTGGGGGTTTTACTATCTCACCCATTATGTTGGAGAACATTTTAATTTCTTTCTTTTTGGCAAGATTCAACATTAAAGATGTATACAAAGTTACAAACCCAGATTAACTCTCTCTCTCTCTCTCTGCCTCTCTTTCTTTCTCTCTTTCACGCAGACACTCCCTCAGACTTCTCCCTTTTCTCTCTCGTCCCTCTCTTCCAATAGGTGGTAATGGGTTTGTTGATTGGTAGTGGGTTTTTAGATTGAGTTTGTTGATCGGTGGTAGGGATGGATTTTTAGATCGGTGTTGGTGTGAATGCCAGATTTGGTTGTCTTGATGGTGGTGCTTAGGTGGCGGTTTCAATTTTAGTTGGTTTGATTTGGGTTTGGGTGGTGGTTGTGTTGTTGATGGAGGAGATTGTGGTTATGGAAAATGGGTTTCGGATTCTGATGGTGATGGTTATGGTGGTGGGTTTCTATTGCGATTTGTGGGTTTGTGGGTTTGACTATTGATTTTGCCATGAGTTCAAGCAGACGAAGAGAGAGAGATGGGCTAGGTTTTCTATGAAGGATTGTGGTGGTTGTTGTGGTGCCAATTGTAGCTGTTGGTGGTGGTTTTGGGTTTAGGTTTGGTGGTGGATGGTTGAAAGAGAGACAGAGACAAATTAGAGAGAGAAGAGAGATGAGAGAGGGGTGTGGTGAGATTTTTGTAAAGTGGGATGGTATAATAGATAAAATAAGTTTTAGATGGTAAAATAAGAGCTTTTATAAAAACTAGGATGCTAATGCTCTAAGCGTTGTCTTATTTCAAGAAAATTCCAAATATAAGCCCAAAATCCCATATCACATTCATAGGTAAAGTGTAATTAATTCCAAGAAACAATACTGTCTCACCCATTATGTTAGAGAACATTTTCATGTCTTTATTTTCAGCAAGATTCAACATTAAAGACTTATATTTTATAATCATGGAATTGGTAAATGTTAGATAAATTTGTATGAAGTTTTGGGAATTACAATAAACTCCATTTAGATTTATTTTCATGAATAGAAAGTCAGATCTGAACCCAAAAACAGTTTTCAAGATACTGTGGTTAACTTCAAAAGAAAAACAAAAAACCAACAAACAAACAAAGAAAGCCGTGATTAACAAAGGCAATTCTCAAAACACTGACATTGTTTTAATCGGTGGGAGATTGACAAATAGAGGGAGTTTGAAAAATACATATATGGCCAAAAGGAGAATGGAAGAATTGACAAAGACCTTGAAGTATGTGACTGATTTGTAAAGCTCCATAATTAGATCAAACTTGCTATGTTTGGCAAAAATAAGGGGGGGTGAAGGGAAAGGAAAAAGATGAATAGAGGGGAAAGAAAAGAGGAGAAATGATAACATTTTTTCTTTTTCTTTTACTTGTTTTGTTTATAAGGTAGAAATGGAAGGAAATATACCTTATTTATGGGTCTCACCATAAGAACTCTCTCTCTCTCTCTCTCTTCGAAAAGAATATGGTGGCAGTGGGCCATGGAGGAAAATGAATCCCTCAATTTTCTTTTCCTTCACCCCAATTCACTCTAACCAAACAAAAGAATTTATTTCCCTTCTCTCCTCTTCTTTTCTTTTCTTGCCTAATACTTCAAACCAAACATAGCCTTAAAGTTATTTTTATTACAAATGATAGAGGATGAGAGGAGGTGACAACCCATGGTTATCTACTAAATGTAACTATAATAACTCCTCTATCAACTAAGGTATCAACCGATAAATCAATGCCTAAGTGGTTTACACAAATAGGAGGCGACACACTCTCCTAAGTGAATTGAGTCATAACTTGATCTCAATTTCATCCAAAGCACCAATGGTTCCTTGTAGTGGAAGACAATAGTCCTTAAGTCAAACCAATGTGATGTTATCACCCCAAAATGTTTAAACTATGGACTAACCTTATAACAAAATCCTAACCACTGGACCACAATTCTAGATGGTTAGATCAAACTTAAAAAGCATATTTGTCTTTAATTCTACATAAAGTATGTTGATATATATATATAAGATTGAGCCATTTGATCTTATCTTTCTATCAAATTAACCTATTTGATATCATTTTTCTATTCATTTAAATTCTTTACCCCCTTGAAATGGGTATTCATTCAATTAAGTCTAGTGACAATTTTCACAACTATTGAAATGTAAAATTGTAATTGGTGAATAATAAAAATGATGTTAATAATAAACTACGTAAAAGTAATGTAATAAAAATCATAACTTGGCATGTTAGTAGTTAAAAAGATAAAATCAATGTAAAAAGGTTGTCGCATCAACAAAAAAAAAAAAAAAAGGTACCTGGACCCTACAATGATTACTAAATAAATATTAGCATTGGCATGAAGAGAAATAAGAATGACATTTTTATTATGGGTAAACCATTGAACACAGACTACTCACAAGATCCAAATGTTGACCTAATTTTAATGCTTTCTTAACAATCAAACAGAATATCAAAGCAAACTATAGTTGATTTTATGTAAAACTAGATATGTAATTTAGAATTAAACATGATGGTGCCGACACCAGAGCATTGACCATGGCATTGCATTCATTGTGATCTTATTTTGATTTCAGTCTCTATTTCTGACTTCAACATTTTAGTTATTTCATTTTTTGTATTAGTTGACTATAATTTGAAATTATGGCATCTATGATGATTGTAATTGGGCCTATTTGAGGCTGGCTCCCCAGTAATTTTGGGATAGTGCATTTTGAAAAGTAGAGAATATTTCAGATTTTATGTTATATGTTTGGTGGTGAAGCCAATGTTAGGATATATGCCATTTAAATCCTATTGTATAATGCTATGTATGACATTATGTATGATATTATGCTGTGATTAATAAAGTTGTTTTTATTATTATCTAAAATAACGGTAACATTAATATTTGGACATTATCATATAGTCCATGAGATGCATAGTATGTGATTTATGTGATTTAGTCAGAGAAGATATAAATCACAAGTTATTTGTAAACTCAAAATTTTAGTTCGTAGTCGGTGATGAAATTGAGTATTTTATCTGTGAATACTATAACATTTTAACTAAGATGATTTGTCTTGATCATAGAAATAGAGACTTCTAGTTGATATGTTGATATGTTTTAAGTGTTAAAACATATTGAACTAGACTGCTGTGAAATTTATTATTCTACTAATGACTGTAAAATGAATAATAAATCTCACGACTTCTATTTACATGAACTTTCATTCCTGAGAGAATAATGAACCTGATTATGAAATTTAGGTTACTTTGATATATTAGGAGTGAAATTGAAAGTCACGATAAAAACCTCAGTATGTTGGGCAGCCACATTTAATCTTTTAACGGGAATATAAAATATTCCCTTAAGATAAGTTTAATGGGTTTGGTTATTTAGAGTGTTAGGCCTAACCACTTTAGTAAGAAGTTACTAAAGTATATATTTATGAAATTGGATTTCATAAATATATGATGAATAATTTAAAAGATTAAACTGGATACTAAAGGATTAATAAGTAGTAATCTTCAAAGTAGCAGTCAACATTCATAACTTTGTATTACTACGAATATTTTAATAAAGGAGTTGAATGTATAATAAAGTCTTGAGATATAATTTATTAATAAGGCCTAGAGTGCAATTATATTTATATAGTGGTATTAAATATAATTAATGATAATTTTGGACTTGTCAAGAGTTGATAGAAAAACCCAAAACCCATTGGAACTAGTGTCTTATTTGTCCCTTTTGGTCCCACTTTAAGCCACATACTAAAGCCCAATTAGAATGGCCCAAAAGGCTAGCCCAATTAGATAATCAGTTGTATATAAAGAGAGAAACCTATAGAATTTTATAATATATGAAAATGGTGTATATGTGAGTGTAAGCCACTATCTCTCTTATTCTCCTTTGAACGCATATAAACTGATTGAGAGATCACACTTCTTAGGCGTAAGTAGAATTGAAGTGAAAATTAAAAGTGTTCTTAAGTACTTCTAATCTTTGGTTTTGAATTTCACCGCACCAAGGTAAACTATCTTGTTCTTAAATTCTGAAATTTACAAAATACATGTTATCAATTGCGAATGAAGTAGATCCATTAATTTTCCACTATGTATGTTTTGAATGCGATACAAACTATGTTTTTCTACAGCCAAACACCACAAACACCCTACGGTGGTGAAGCCTAGGGTTTGCTCTACAGCCAAACACCACAAACACCCTACGGTGGTGAAAATGTTAAAATCAAATTGTGCTACTGTTACTATATACAAGAAGCACCTGGTAATTCTGTCCAGACTAATGCCGTCTCCACAACAATCAAAATAATGAAATATCGGCAATAAGATGGAAATAAATTATATAAATTATACCCTACCAACGGCCAACCCCAAATTTTGTGGACCAAGATTATTTTGTTTACTAATAACCTACCAGAACAGATGCTCAACATCTTCAATAAAAGTTAAAATCAAATTCAAATTAAATAAAATCACCTTACAAAATCAAGTTGAGTTGACAAAGGTCGGTTCTCATTTTGTATGAGAGATTACAAGATTTGTTATAAAAGAAAAATATAGTTCATCTCTTTCTATTTCTGCTTATTGATATAAAAGTACCTTTGGAAAGAATGGAAAAATTACAGGAGTTAACTACAACACATAAGAACCACAGAAATGAATTTCATACAAAGTCTCAATTTAAGGAATACTCAGTCATGTGTCTATCAGTATTTCACAGTTCAAGATCCCAGTATATCTCCTATGGTCTTGTCCTGCCGTAAATACCTGCTTTGGATCCTTGACGTGTTGCCTTATCTTTACAACATCTGTGATGTATAATGGTGTACATATTTTACATTAACCTTCGAAGACCATCAAAAATAGATGCTCTCCTCCACTGGCTGTGGGTATGGATCAGTCCAACATTTATCCTCCTCAACAGCTTTTTTCCATCGTTTTCTGAAAACTTCATATTCAATGTACGACTGCCTCCTCACCTGTGCAAAATATGTTCTTACTCCATTCAAAAGAACTGATAGATTGGAACACTAAATCTCAAGAGATAGCTAAGGAATCATGCAGGGAGGTGTAGCATTTGATTCCAATTTCTCAGAACATATTGTTATGCATGTAAACATATCTACCACTTAGGGTGGAAATGACTGGATTTTGGGGTTTTCATTTGTGGTGAGTTTGTAATTATACTGCCAGCTTTGGTATATAGGAGGTGGTATTATGTGTAACAGTCGCAAGCAACATCCCTCTCACATGGAAATGGGTCCCACACTGTGGGGTCCACCTCATGTAAGAGAGATGTTGCATGCAACTGTCACACAAAATAATAAATTTTTATGAAAAATAGATATATATATTTTTTTTTTTTTAAATTTGGTTAATGCCAGGTATATTTCTTCTTTTTAGTCTATTTTCTGATTATGTTCTATTATCTTCATACTGCTATCACTCCATACAACAAGATCCTGATAACACCGTTAGCACCAGATCAAATCAAGTCTGACATCATCAAAGAAACCAGATTCCATAAAGTTCAATGCACCTCCTAAACTGCCACATTTTTCTCCCCATAAAAAGTAGTATAACCACCAAGAAGAAAAGAAAGAAAAAAGAAAGAGGTAGGAGGGGAAGATGGATTTTTTGTTTAGGCTAGAAACTTACATCAACTCTATGATCCTTTGCATGAGAGTGAGATGATGCCTGCAATACAAACACTTAAGTTTCAATGAATATAATATTGAAGTCAAAACATTATCTCGTTATGAAAAGAAACCAAAGTTTATATGCCACACACACATATGGGTCAAGATCATATTATATGTAGTGTAACTCTTTGTTAATGTTATACCACTTAATAACAATTTATTGGATTGATGCTATGAAAACCTCACCATTGGATTATATGTTATCTTTATTCTTGACATGCGTGTCACATTTTGTGGTCCTTTCCCCAAGGGTAGGGGGGATGACTTGTTTGTGGGAGGCCCTGCCTCAACATGGCCATAGCAGCACCTACCCATTGAGAAACCAATGCATGCCACTTTTTGTGTTAATAGAATGTTATTTCTATCTAATTCATAACGTGTTTTGTATATAATCTTAAAAGTACAAAATTACATTATACTAGCAAAGAAGTATAATATATAACTTAGGGAACCTTTCTTAAAAAGAGTCCTCTGGAGTCACCTCTAGTTAGTAAAACTTATTGGCAACTGACCCAATCGCTAGACCTAGTTGCTAGGTAATCCAAGGGCATTCACCCTTGAAGGGCTAAGAAGTTTATGCTCATGCCCAAGAGCAATCAAAGAAGAAAAATATAAGTCTCTCTTAAGAATCTTGGCATAGATTGTGCAGACTCCAATTAGTTGAAAAACCCAGATTTAGTATTGGTTAATGCTCAATTAAGTAGAGTTGAGTATATATATGTTTGTGTGTGTGGGTCCATAATGTGGATAAGAGAACTTAGATCCAATGTAGATTGGATATATTTAGTGTCACCTCTCACGAAAATTGACACTTGTGCTCTGTTTATTTCGACGATAATGTTTTCTAGAAAATGAGTTATTTTCTAAAAAGTATTTTTAATAAAACTATCTCATTTTCCTATTTTTGATAGCAACTTTAAATAAATTGAAAAACAATTTTCTAACTTCCCTTATTTAGCTTACTGTGAAATAGAGTTGTTTTCCAAAAAAAATTTAGTAAAAAACAATCTCTAAAAATAAGTCATACTTTTTCTATTGATTGAAGATAGTTTTCCATTGACTTTTTTTTATTTTTTATGTTACCAAATACTAGAAAACACGGAAAACTATCTTTACACAAAGTTTTCCATCGAAACAATCCAGCAACAAAACAAAATTATAACAAAGAGAAGATAATAGAATTAAACTTTGAATAATAAAATATCAATTTCTTGGCTCAAAGATCTCAAAAAATATTCAAATTTGGAATTTCAAAATATAGATAAGAAAAGACTACTACAACTCCTCGAAAAGGATATTATATAATAGCTTTTAGCAACCCTAGAGTCCTTTAATAACCACAGAATCCTAATCCTTTATCTTTCATATAACAATTAAACCCTAACTATCCATTTTCATAAAAAGTCACATGCTCATCGCATTCTCATCACAACCAATTAAAATACTAAATACATAACAATAAAAAAAAACAGAGCATAGGCAAACAAAAAGCTAGCATTGTAATAGCTAACAGTTAGTTGTAAGAGCTAACAGTTAGAAAAAATGGACTAATGGGACTTTTAGGCTTTGGGCTTAGCTGCATTATTCTCTCTAAACTAGGAAAAACTCGGCTTGACGAGAAAACCTCAGCTGTTTCAGCATACAACATAGATCAATTTCGTCAACTCTTATCACCAATTCATGTAATTTTGCCAGTTGGCTTACCCAACCACTTTAGCAAGTACCTGACACAGGACAAACTAGAATGATTCAATGGAAAATTTAAAAGACGGGAAAATAAAGGATTGGAACCTAGGAATCAACACCTAAACTTGCTTGGAATCAGTAACAAGCAAAGAAAACCACTAGGAGTCAACACCTAGGGTTGACTAGAGTCGGCACCAGACCAAAAACCAAAAGAAATTTTCTTTCTTCAAAAATCTTCTCCCAAAAGGAGTAAAATAGTTTGGATAAATAGGAAAACTAAACCCTAATTTTAGGAGGCGTAGAAAACCCTAATTTCCTTGTTACAAAAATAACCTTGATTCTAAATAAAATTAATAATTAACCTAATTAACTGCTAGGACCAAAAATAAAAATACAATGTTGGCTAAAAAGATATAAAACTAAATGAAAAAAAATTATATCATTGTGTATCCCACATCAGTACTACTTATACTAATTACTAAATGTTCAATTTGTTTTCCAATAGCTTCCATGTCTCCATCAATCCCATCAAATGAGTATATATATATATATACACACACATATAAAAGTCAAAGATTAGGCTGATTTGCAAATTTGGAGGTAATTCAAGCAAATAAGCATTTAGGCTAATCTACTGTGATAGAGATGTCAGAAATCTGACCTCATTTTCTTCATTGCCACCAAGTGTAGGACGACCATAATGGACTATGTACTCAGCATCGACAACACCAACGTTTTTGGTTCGATCACCCTGCTTTTTTTTTTGGGGGGGGGGGGGGGGGGGTTGAAGGCTTTAGGCAACAAGTCTGGCCCAAGGATATATATATATAGAGAGAGAGAGAGAGAAGATGTAAAAAATTATAAGGAGCTTGCCTGGGCACAATATCCGAGCTGCATGTCTAGGCCCCAAGCATGGATCAAGTCATTCTGTAAAAATAATTAGGAATCTAAATGAGTTAATCTGGATGAGACCTTAAGTTACAATCTAAGTCACCAAGTTAAAAGAGGTTAGGGAACTTCTGAAAAAATATGGTAGAAATTTATCAACTACAGCATTACAACTATATAGAATAAAGAAGCCAAGTATTATTCAGAATATTACAAGAAAACCCTAAACAACCCCATTCCTCCTGTCATTGCGTTGGACTTTAATGCTATCATACATTTCTCAGTTTTATGTATATATCCTCTCAAATTTTGTACCAAATATCCAGAATATGTACTCCAGTGGCCACCCTCACCCTGTCCCCTGCCTCCCAAAAAAAATTCAAAATAGTAAAGTGTAAACTAGTTGATGAAATGAGGTCAGGTGTGCATGTGGATATGCAGAGCCAATATAGCTTCCATAGCTGACCAACAGGAGGTCTAAATAATATACAAATATTTTTGGAGGGGCATGGTTAAACCAGCTTGGTTCCAAACTCCTTTAGATATGGAGAGAAAACTGAGATTTTCATATTGGGCATGTTTTGGTTATTTTACAGATTTAAGTATTTTAGTGCTGAAGTTAGTCATTGTCTGTCTGGATATAAGTTTTGCCAATATTATTCCCATATGGGTTTAGTTTGGGTCTTTAAATTATTTAAAAGGTATCTCCTTATATAAAGTAAGAGATTTTAGCTTAAAACATTCCTATTTTGTGTCAGTTTAAGCATATCTTATAGAATCAACTGAACATCTAGATTAATAAAAACTTGCTGCAGATTTTCAACTTCTTTTCATCACTACTAAAGTATTAAGGTCAAACCTGGATCATATACCATACACACCGCCAGGCAGCTCTTGAAAAAACAGGTGCCATCATTTCTATCCACCTGCAATACTTCTTTTCATCTTAGTTTTGTCAAGTAGGATAACTCCAACAAAGAAAAATGATGCAAGAAGTAGAATTCTCTAAAATAGATTTTATAACACCATCTGTATAAACCTTTTAAGCTATTAAAATAAATACTTCTAATATATGCAAACTTTTACCCAGTGCATGGAGGGGCTGTACTGCTGCCATCACAACCTTTCCTCCCTCCACCAGGCTTGTACGTCCTTCTGCACACAAAATGACCAGAAATGTATCTTTGTTTCAAACTTTTAATCTTTAAACCAGAGTTAGGTCATGTTTGAAAATTAGAGGTTTTCTAGTTTATAGCCCATGAAAGGCAACTGAAGCAGTTGAGGCAGGGTGCTAAGTGTATATTGAATTAACATCCTATTGCTCCATCTGATAAGATAAAATTGATAAACGACCAATCCTGAATTAGGGGTGGCACCATCTCACATAAATAGCAATCAGGTTTTAATATTCGTAGTATGGTGCTCAAATGGTAACTAAAGTCTGCTGATCTAAGAGTATGAAATTGTTTGATACAAATCAAAAGTAATAAAATGAAATACTATTTATTTTTTTAATAGTAAGTAATGAAGTTTTGTTGAAGATGAAAAATACTTTATGTTCATGATGATGAACAAAAAGTATATTAAAAATTTACAACAAATCAAACAGAAGATCTGAAAATGTTTTGGAACTCAAAAAATGAAATAATAAAAATTATTAGTCCTGTATAAGTCTCTTTTGCAAAATACATACTTTTTAAGGAGCTTTTAATGCCTCACAAACTCTTAACATTTTGTATATTCATTCAATTTACCCTTATGCTCTAAACTTTCATAAAAGAACAAATCCTAAGGTGAGGAAAAAGATAGAGAGAAAGAGAGAGTAGAAATTTTGAACCTTTAATATTTTGATGAGCAGCACATCATGAGACAAACAAAATTGGCAAAAGGGACACTCACTATGGGATAGAGAGAGAAAAGAATAACAAATAAAAAATTATTAACAAGAGAATAAGCCTGCTAGAGAACCTGTGCACTTTTGTTCTCCTCCCACGAGCAGTAATTTGATGATGCACCTCTGATTTGTTACGATCAAGTGCCGGCTGTGATATCTCAAGCCCCTCACTTATAATAATAGACACATACCTGGAAGTGTCAAGAGTAGAAAGAATTTAAAGTGTAACCATTTTGGGTTTCAAAGCATGCATGAAACAAAATTTAAGTTTGTCAATCAGTGTTGTTAAAGGCTTGAAGTGCATTTGAGTGCAAAGGCCTAATGGAGCCTAGGTGCAAAGCGTAAGTGTGCATCAAGTAAAGCACACATTTCTTAACTGCAAGGTATAGTTAATCCCAATAAAGATTCACAATACACAGTCATTTAAAATATATATATATATATATATCAAATCAATTTTTCATTTATCTTAAGCTAAATTTGTTAGAGCATTGTCCGATTGCACAAAGGTTGTAGGCCTAAAACTCTAAATCCTTCATAGGCTACTTAATTTCCTAAATATCTCTAAAATACATTTGAATAAAATTGCAGAAAAGAAATCATCAAATGGAATGCAATTTAAAAATAAAATCCAGATACTAGTTATATTGCACTTTCCCATATATTAGAAAATAATACCCAACCATGAAAAATGATTACATTAATGCATACATAAAAATATATTGAGTGTACTGATCAATGGTCATTCCTAATTGGTTGCTGATTAATGATCTTTTTTTTTTCTTTTTCTTTTTTGAGTGTACTGATCAATGGTCATTCCTAATTGGTTGAGTGTACTGATCAATGGCACTCTTCTGGGCTTGGTACTTGCTTGTACAAAAAGCATGTGTCTTGCACTTCATTTAATGTGCTTTCCTTTAAGATAAAGAAGCACCTTTCCATTGGCACCTTGTGATTTAACAGCATTGTTGTCAGTGGGTGGCTTTTGCAATAAAAACTTATTTCTACACCTTATCACTATTAAACCTTAAGATTACAGGGTTATGAATTTTCTCTGAAAAACTTCCACAGCTGACATGCCTAAAGAATCACTAAAAATTTCATGCTTTTTTCTGTTCTCTTTTGATAAAGTACAAAATTTCATGATTTTTTAATACAAAATCATAAAAAAAAAATAAAAAAAAAATAAAAATAAAAAAGAATTATATAAAACATAATTTTTACCAGAAAATATTTTCTGGGAAACAAATTTTCATCATAAATATTTTTTTTCAGGAAACAGTCTTACTTTTCTGGCCCCCAAAGTTGGAGCATAAATGCATGTTAGAAGCATTCATAGTGCTTCTTTTCTCAAGGCAATGGACAACAAGTAACTGAAGGGACTCTTAACATCCCAATCTTCAAGGTGAGCAGTTTAGACTTAGTTTAATCTCCATTAAAAATATGTTTTGCTGCAAATCACTGATGAAATCCAACAGAAAAAATGTGTGATCATGGAACTATAAGAGACTACAGGTTCTAAAAAGCTTTGTGCAAGCAGTGACTGGTTTATAATATTATAATTATTGTACAAAATAAATCAAAAAGTGAAAATTCTATAATCAAGGGGTTGGTCATGAACATGGAATCAATTTTTTTATTATGAAATTTATGAATGTAGTTAGTAAATCAGCTTCCATGGGTTTATAGCACTATAGGGCTAGGTTATTTTACAATTTCTATTTAGGCTCTGGCTCATCATTCAACTGCACATAGAAATTTCTTGACCTTTGCAATCTATTACCTAGTATGTGGCCTTTGGCCATTATTCATCTTACTGCTAAAACAAGAAATACGTCAAATTCAAAGATCAAGAAGCACAGCTACAACCACAATCATGAACATGTTACAGAACTTCTAGAATAAGCCTCAGCTACAGGAAAATCTTCTCAGCACCCAATGCATCAATAGAATTTTATATAAGATAATGACATGGAAGCTTGTGACTCTAGCTACTTTGCAACTTTCCACTTAAACACACACACACATTGTTTTTTCTATGCTTTCTACAATAAGGTGCAGCCAACATACTGTTCAGGATGGAAGTCCTCGACCCCAAGGTCCTCATCCCAAAGGAAAATGTAACTATATTCAGCCACTATATCAGGATGTAAGAAACGCTTAGCAAACCACCTAGCAATCATGAAAACCAAGATTTACTAAAACACATTAGTGTAATGCAACTTCATTTAGAGAAGACGATTAGAGTGGAAGGATAAAGTACTTACCATTTAGTTTGATTGACTGCAGAAATGTGTATGACATGATCACTCCACTCAAAATCCTTCCATTCATCAACAATACCATCATAGTGGAAAAGCATCACAACAAAATTGCTTGATAGAAACTGCAGTAGGGGTAATAAAGGGCAATTAGCCACAAGATAAAACAGGGTAAATTGCAATTAGTAATGTACAAAGAATCAGTTAAGTACCTTTTTCACCATTTTATTCACAAGATCTTTTTGCTTTATCCCAACAGCCATTGCAAATAAATTATTTGTGTTATTCACATTAGTCTGTTGAAAACCTACATTATAAGTAGCCTGTTTAAACAGCATACAAGTCAATACTTATATAAAATAAAATGATAATGATAATGATAATAACAATGATAATGTCATAATGATGACGCTATAAGCATAGCATCCATGTCTAACAGTTAAAGTGTGACATTGAACAAGGAAATTGCAGCTCCATTGCCATAAGCAGGCTGTAATAATAATTAAATTTCCAGCTATAATCCTTCACTCATCATTCACATGTTTGTACTTGGTAAGCAATCAATTACATAGAGGCAAAACCGCAAAATTCGTAAAAATAGGTTTTGGCGTTTCAATTCTAGCTGACATTCTATTGTAATTAAAAAGAAAGAAAGAAAAGAAAAAAGAAAGAAGAAGTCGAAGAAAAAGAAAAAGAAAAAGAAAAATAAAGTTGTCACAACATGAGGAAGCACTAGCCACATCTACAATATACCCATAAGGACTAGTAAAGTTACAAATAAGACTCCTCGTAATCGTTTATATAGCCCAAATCGACCAAATAAACACCCATTGTGGAACTCGGCACACACCCACTTATAACATATTCATACAAATCTAATTGACATAATCTGGGGTATGATAAAGTAATTGAACAAGAGAGGAAAAACTTTAAGGCACTCAAAGTTATTGAAGAGTAAGCAAAAGACAGTGCACAATGCACAACTGCCACAATCATATAAGCCTCAATCTGGATGAACAGAAAAACTAAATTAAAGTTGATGATTAGAAAGACTGTTCTTAAGAATTAGAGACCTCCAGAGTAGCAGCAACAGGGGATAAGAAAGTCTTACTTTGGAACCACTGTTAGGATGGAGGCATGTAGCTAAAACAGCAAAAATTGAAGCAAGTTCTAAGAAATAAAAAAGTAGGGAAAATGCAAAAACACTCCCTGAACTTTAAGTCAAAACCAAACTAACCACCTGGCCTTTAATTTGAAATTAAAACCTCTGAAGTTTGAGAAATGGCAAAATTGACTCTTCTGTCTAAATTACTCTAACTTCTGTCTCTTTTTTTAATTAAAAAAAAAAATCAATTTAGAGTAAAAGTTAAGTGCCTATCGTTGTGGCATCATGGATATTAGATTTCTTTTTTCTTTCCTTTTTTATGGATATACACTGCCAGACACCACTTCTTAAACACCAAGAGTAGTAACATCATAAAGGTTAAAATCTATCCAGACTACTCTTCTCAGCACTAGATAATCGCCTTTATAAAGATTGGGAAAAAAAATGTCTACATCAGACTCCATTGAACATTTGGATGAATTTTCATAAGTCAACTTCTCTGCGTTTATCAACTCAACCAGATCCCATGGGCACTGTAAATTGGGAGATATATTAATGCTGACACTTGACAGCCAAGTAGATAAAAAATAAAATCAAATTAAGATCAACACAAAGTTGAAATTTCAATAAAAAAAATTAATTAATTAAGATTCTTCAGATCAGGGTGAACTGCATAATCCTTAAAATTTCTTCACAATTCAAAGATAATTAATAAAATTTGAGTGGTCAAAGATTGAAACTCCAGTCCTTCATCTCATGAACCTTTACCTTTCGAGAGCCCCATAATGGTCGCATTTCCAAGTTAGAAGTCTTGGAAACAATACCTTCAGGTAAGTCCTCACTTCCGTAAGGCCGGCATTTAATCTAAAACAGATGAACATATATAAATATATATATATATATATATATATATATAAGCTACAAATCCCAGAAATTTCATATGCAGGAAAGGTATAGAATGACAGATGTAAAACACACACACACAAATTGATGTGCAAAAGCCCTAAGGGAGGAAGAACAAACCCCACAGTTGCTGACTGCTGAATTCTGCAAACTACCACCTAGTCCCCATATTGATAATTTCTGCACAACAAGAAGCATTTTCAGAAAATATTGTATAACTGTGAAAGGCCGAAAACTTACATAAAAAATATATATATTTAGAGTGAAACATATTATAGCTACCTCTTTGTAATCCGGTGCTATGAATGCACTCCCTATGAAGAACACTAGACAAAGCAAAGAAGCAGTGGGGAAAATGCTACAAAGACATGATCTACGACTGTTTGGATCTGCTAGAAAAGATACCTGTGAAGGGAAGTTAAAAGGATAAGAGTGACTCAGAAATATAAATAGCAACACAAACAACACCTGTCGATAAAATATCATCAAGTTGAGAAATATTTTTACCAGAAAATCCCCAAAAAAAAAAAAAAAGGGGTAACATTGAAAGTAAAAATAACCACATTTTGTAATTTGATTGATGAAAACATCATCTACCCCAAACCCAAATGAAGTTGCCCCAAATAGCAATTTTATTTTGTTTGGGGAGGGAGGGTGGAGCTGCTGGACCATTGCTACTACTACTACTACTACTGTTGTTGTTGTTTACTTCCCTAATTTGTAATAATTTGTTGTTTTGGACTTCAATCAATCTCTTCTCTCTCTCTCTCTCTCTCAAATAAACAATAACAAATAGTTTCAGGCAATTAAGACTACTCTACGAAAAATAAAAACAACTCATACACCATACACCAAATCTAATTAGTAGAACTAGTACTAGTACTAGTACAAACCAACTAGAATTATTACTACCAAAAAAAAAGATAGGACGCTTACACAATCGGACTTCTTCATATTCCATGAAACTCCAAAAGCATCCACAAAAACAAATTTATGATACGACGACGTTCTGTGTTCCCTCTAACATCATCATCATATTATTGTTGTTGCTCTTGCTCTTGCTTTTGTAAGAGGCCACGTTGAACAAAACCAAAATTAAATTAAATAAATAAAAACAGAAGAGCAACAATAACTAAGAAAAATATACAGCAAAGCAATGAGCACCTGTGAACTGTGAAGAGAAGTCTCTGTTTGCTTTTTTAGTTTTAGAGACTAAGAGGGAGAGAAAGAGAGAGAGACAGTAGAGAGGTATTAACGTGGGTGGTGGATTTTTTTGGACTGTCGAAAGCAACAGAATTGGTGGCTCTCTCTCTCCCACGATTAATTATGAAAACATGTTTTTGTTTTGAAATTTTTTTTTTTTTTTTTTTTTGGTTAAAAAATTATTATTATTATGAGTAGTAGACTGGTAGTAGTATTATACTATTATATAATAATAATAATAATAAAATTTATCAAAAACAAAAAAATAATAATAATAATAATATGGTAGATGGTGTTGTTGGCAGCGGAATCTGAGGACAACCTTTAACAAAGATTTTCTCGCGATGAATCAGAAACATGTTGTCCTCACTTTGTGTTTTTTGGCTTTTTTTTCCCAGATTGTTTACTCTTCTTTTTTCTTCTTTTTTAATAATAAATTATAGTATATATTCTTTTTCGGTTTTATGTTTTGCTTCAGCCTTCAGTATCCCTCAGTTTTGGTGTTTTCCCATGTCCCTAAGAAACATTGCATATGTGTCCCCTCTCTCTCTCTCTCCAATGGTTGTTTTACATTCTTTAATTCAATACAATAGAAGATGGAAGATTTGAAACAGTAATAGTTGGAATACAAGAACATTAACAAGAATAGAAATCAAGCTTTATCATTATTGTTTCTCAACCAAAAAAAGAAAAGAAAAAAGCTTTATCATTACTAGAGACTATGATGTAACCTCATGCACATATACCAATATAATTAAAAAAAATTATAATTATACAATTCAAATTAAACTTTTTTTGAGATGGGATTCAAATTAAACACACGGTATTAGCTTACACTTTTTTTTTTTTTTTTAAAGCTCGAATTTGTGCTAAAATACAAGAACTTGTTTAGACCTCCAATTAAAAATTACGGCTAGATTGCTTTTACTCTTACTTAATCAAAGTACGAAACAAGAGTAAATGTGCGCAATAAACCGATAACGCTACTCTAAGCCATATCCATCCACAATTGACAATAAAATGAAAGCTTAAAGAGAAGGGAAGAAAGATGCAAACACAAGATAACACCAATACGTGTTATCGAAGAGGAAACCGAAGAACTCAACGAAAAATCTCTCCGCGACTCTCCAAGTCGAAATCAATCCACTAGAGAATAAAGTTGGAGTACACGAATAATAAAAGACCCTCCAAGCCTAGTCTACCCCATGTACATGAGCCCTCCAAGCTCTTGCTACCAACGGACTTCTCAGAGTCTTGTCTTCTCTAACTTTCCGGATCCCGCAATTCAGCCCGATTGTATCTGCTACTAAATGGCTCCTTCCAATGGTTCCCAACAGCACCAAAACCTCACTTAGCACTTAGATCTGATTTGGTAAGTGTTTGGGCTATGAACCTCTCAAGGAGAGGTAGGGGATGAGAAAAACCACAAGGAAATTTGTAGCTGTTATGGGTGATAATGCATGAAAATCAGTAGGCTAGAATGCTTTGGGTTATGGTGATGGCTTTTTGGTCCTGAAAAGAAAAGAAAGAACTATCAAGGGTGACCGGTGTAACCCGGCCAAGGACCCTCTGACAGTTAAGTCAGTTTTCTCTCTAGAACACAAGGAAGGGAAAATACTGAATGGTGGGACTTGCCTTGGGTGAATGGGACTTGCTCCTTTTATAAAGAGTTAGAAGTGGGTCTACTTGTTCGGATCCACCACCATCATGGGTGATGTGTGTGGTAATACACTACTCCACATTTTAGGAGTAGTGTATCATGGTCCAATTATATGAAGCCTTTCGAGAAGTTTCTCGTAGAATTCACCAAGTGTCCTCTGGTCATCCATGCCCTTAGGTCATGGACGACCTTCTTGAAATTGGATGACTTTATTACCTATGAACGAGTTGTATTTCCACCTATGATGCTCATCCTAGGTTCCTTTTTCTCCACAAAACTTTTTGGATGTGGTCTAGTTATGGACGACTACTATGGACGAGTTAACCTTAGATTGATCCCCATCAGTTGCCCCCTTGTCCTTGTGTCATCCATGCTTCCATTGGCTTGACCCATGGTGGTTTTCCATTGGTTGAAGGTATTCTAAAATTGAATGCTCCATATGTTGACACGTGGTGCGATCTTGGTGCTTGCTTGTCGTGTCGTTTCGTTCCTCAAGAAAAGTGCCATGTGGCATGTTCTGGTTGGTTCACGTCATTTCAGTGCCTAGGTTTGTCGCCTATAAATAGTGTTATTCCTCTCTTACCATCTCACATTTCTCATATTTTCTCCTCTAACCTCTGTCGTCCAGCGCCTTGTCTAGGAGTTTTCTTTCGTCCTTAGTCATCCTTATTTAGAGCCAAGTATCCTTTTCTTCTTGTCTTTAGGTTTTTCTTCTTTAGAGCTTTTTCAAAATGTCTGAGATTATAGTGTCTTTGCCTAGTAATAGTGACAAAAGGGAGATAGACGAATATCACGATGAGAGTAGCTCTAGTGGTAGTAGTAGTAGTGATAGTAGTAGTAACAGTAGCAATAATAGTGAAGGGAACACCACAGACGAGCAATACTTGTCTAGGGTTCCTAGAGTTTCCCTATAAGTCCTCCAAGAAGAGATGAGGACAAGAATGGCCTCTGGGTCACTTGCTGGTACATCTGCCAGTGCCCCCTCGTCTACCTCTTCAAGTGAAGAGGAGATTTTATATTGTTGTGCTGTAGGCGTCCCTTCTAAGATAGACGAGAACAAACTTAATTCCCTTAGAAGTTGGTACCAGATTCCTGACGACCTTAACCCTCGTTTGGCCGTCTGTGGTGAATGGTGTTGTAATCCTCATTTTGGAGTAGGTATATATGAGGCTTATCTTCTAGGGGGGCTTAGGTTACCTCTTAATGCCTTTGCTAGGGAAATACTCCTTAGGTTAGGCATAGGCATTAACCAGCTCAACCCCAACGCACGGAGGCTTATCATATCCATGCAAATATTATGGAAGGAAGTTTTTGATGGGAATTGTCCTCTCGCTGTGGACGAGTTCCTATATATTGTTACAAACCCTTAAAAATTACTCAATCCCTAGGCTTTTACAAGTTTTCCGCTAGGGGTTCAAACTGTAAGTTGGTTAAGTCCCTCCCCATGTCTGATAGGAGATGAAAGACGGAGTTTTTCTTTATCTCTGTGTTCTAGGCTAGAAACCCTGTTAAGGTAGGCAGAGACCCATTTCCTCCCTACACTGGTGAGATAGGGAATCTTCGTCCAGAAGGTGTGTTACTTTTCACTACACATTTTACCTCTTTTGTTATATCTATCTAACTCTATTTGCTTTCTTTTTTACAGTTGTAATACGACCTTCCTTGAGTAAGTTCTATCTTGATCGTGTCCAGTAGGCACGCTCGTTCACAGACAGGGCTTTTCATTCTTTAGTAACTCTACGTCGTCTAGCTACTTGGAAGCTTAGACTTGAACCAACTGAGGAGGCACTTGCTCACAAGCTCACCACGTGTAGACGTGAGTTGCTTACATTGCATCCTAATTGTTTACGTCGTCTAAACTCTAACACATCTTTCTTCTTGTAGGAATGGCAACCATGAAGGAGAACAAGGGGAAGGGTTTGGCAAATGAAGAAGTTACCTAGGAGGAAGAAGTCCACTCCTAACTTCGTCTAACTGGCGCGGAGAAAAGGAAGGCTCTTTTCAAGACGATAGACGTGGGGAGTCTTCCTAGTCGTTGAGGCCATAAGAAGGCAAGGCATGGGTTGTCCAAATCTGGGTTCTTCAAGACTGGCTCTGTCGTCCCTCCTGCTTCTGCCAAACAGCCATCCACAGTACAGATCCTTGACTTGGATTCATCTAATCCTCCTGAAGCCACCCCGTCCAAACCTCCAAGTGGTAACCCCATGACCCTTCTTAGGAATAAAGGCCTTGCCTGGGAGAGGTTTCAGCAAGTTGTGTCTAAGAAGGACATTGCCATCTGCTATGACATGTCTATAAAGGAGTTTAAGCGTGCTACAGTTCATGACCTCTTCAAGGTACTTTTTCTTGTCTTTAATCATTCATAAATTAAAATATTCGTCCACTTGTCTCACATCCATATATTTTAATACAAGCTATGACTAAGTTTATGGCGGCGTCCAGACAAGTTTATGAATTGGACAAGCAAAGGGTTAAGCTTGAGGCTAAGATTCGCGAGATGAAGAGAGAATCCAATCGTCGAGCTGAAGTGAGGGCTAAGTTGGAGGACGAGGTAAAGGAGCTGAAGAACCTCGTCGAAAAGTTAAAAGCAGATGTCATTGAGAAGGACACTCACCTTGACCACCTCCAAAAGAGAAGTGACAAGCTCTGCACTTTTCTAGGAGAAACTAAAGAAGCAGCTATTAAGGAGTTCAAGGCATCCAACGAGTTTACTAACCTTTTGGACAGAAACTATGCTGCTGGGTTTGAAGACTTCCGTATGGACGCGATTGAACACTTCCCTGGAGTGGATTTCAGCCCTATCAACTTCACATTGCTACTGAGAGCTCTCTTCTCCAGACGAGTTCTAAAGATATAAACATCGAAGATGATGCCTCCAACCAACTTGCCAAGGATGACCCAAAGTCTAGGGATAATGTCCCCAGTGGTTAATAAAAGAATTTATAATCATCTTTATTTACCTTCCTTGTTTTTCTTCTCTCTTTTTTTTAAGGGGTCCGTTGTTTTGGACCATTTAGATTCATGCAAGTACATTAGCTCGTCCAAGTTTAAGGACGGGCATTTATACAATTGCCTTTTTTAGGCTTGATACATTAAAGGGTTTTTGGACGATGGTCGTCTACCCTCTTATTTATGAACATATTTTCATCCATGTTTGAATACTTATTCTTATTTTTATTGCCAATTTTAATTCCAAGTGTCCTTCGTCCATAATTGGGACTTTATTTTGGAATAAATGAATATTTTCCTAGTCCTTAGACTTTTTCTTGGAATTTTTCTTGGCTATTTTTCTTTTTGTCCATAGCTTGGATTGCTTAGTGGATTTGACATGTCGTCCATATAAAGTGTATTGCATGCATCCTTTTCTTCATCCTTTATTTTTGGACGTGTACTGGGAGGTGTTTGTTCCTTCCCGTTGTACTTAACGTTATTGCCATAGGTTTTATGGCAATTTGCCTTTTCCTGGTCTAAGAATGGCTCTTGATGATACATCTCTGCGTCCAGAGATTTTAAACGTCTTTAATTTCATATGGACGTTAATTTCATAGAATCATTAACACTTAAATTAGAGAATTCAGGCTGCTTTATATACAATAAAACTGTACATAACATCGTCCATAAACATCAGAGAACTTAGTACGTAGCATCGTCCAAAGACATCATCCATGCTAATACTTAGTCCTTTGTTTAGGGAATTTAAATTACTTTATACACAAAAGGACTTTGTTCATGACATCATCTATAGCACACGCTAGTAGCTAGTGCTTTTTAGGGAATTCAAATGCTAAAAAACATAAAATACTGTTGAAAAACATAAATGCTAAAAGATAATATAAGTAAATTACTAGTGATCACTACTAATCTTTAGTCTCGTCCATGCTGACCTTCCTAACAAGTCTTCTTCACTGGTAGTACTTCCTCAAGTACTCTACATTCCACGGGTGTTCCAACTTTCATCCATCTAAGGCTTCCAAGTATTATGAACCTCGCCTTTTGGAATTGATAACTCTGTATGGTCCTTCCCAGTTAGGTCCCAACTTTCTATGAGTGGGGTCCTTAGTAGCCAAGGACACCCTTTTTAGGATGAAATCTTTAATGTTGAATTGCCTTGGCTTCACCAATGCGTCATGGTGCTTAGTCATCAAGTTCTTGTAACGCCCCACCCTCTGTTCTACATCCATCCTTACCTCGTTAATAAGGTCAAGGCTTAGACGAAGCTGTTTCTCATTCTCCTCATTGTTATAATGGGCCACCCTGTAGCTAGTTAAACCAACTTCCATGGGTATCACTACATCACTTCCATATGCTAACTTAAAAGGAGTTTCTCTAGTTTGAGTCCTTACTATCATCCTGTATGCCTAAAGGACACTAGGTAATTCATCTGGCCATATCCCTTTTGCCCCCTCAAGTTGAGTCTTAATGATCTTCAGCAAGTATCGATTTGCAACTTCTGCTTGTCCATTAGCTTGTGGGTGGAAGGGAGGGTGAGGAGTAGTGATTCCTGATTCCCAGCTGCTCACAGAACTCTCTGAAGGGTGTGTTGTCAAACTGGCATCCATTGTTTGAGACAAGCACCCTAAGGATACCAAAATGGTAGATAATGTTCTTTCAGATGAAGCTTCTGACGTTCTGCTCAGTGATCTTTGCCAATGACTCTGCTTCTACCCATTTAGTAAAATAACCAATCCCTACCACCAAAAACTTCATTTGCCTTGTCCCCATGGGAAAGGGTCCAAGGATATCAAGTCCCTATTAGGCAAAGGGCCAAGGGGCCACCATTGAAGTGAGGTGTTCTTATGGTCGTCTAGGCAAATTGCTATAGCGTTGACACTTGTCACAAGCTTTAACGTAGGCTTTGGCATCTGCTTGCATGGACGACCAGTAGTATTTGGCGTGCACTATCTTATGAACGAGGGACCTGGCCCCGAAGTGGTTTTCCATAGGCTCATTTGTGGACATCTCTCAGGATGTAATGAAACTCGTCCGGAGTCAAACATCTTAAATAGGGTTGAGAAAAACCTCTCTTGTTCAACACCTCATCCATAAGGACAAACCTCATCGCTCTCACCCTTAGCTTCCTTGCTTCTTCCTTATCCTCTAGGAGGAGCTCATCTTTAAGATAAGACACAATTGGAGTGGTCCTGTTGGCTACTCTGTCTATCTGGTGTACTTCTAGAATGTCAATACTCGGGATGTACTAGACTTTAATTTGATCACTTACAATCTCATCTGCAGATGCCGTCTTGGCTAGGACGTCAGCTTCCACATTATCCTCCCTTGGTATTTGTTGAAATTGTGTTGTTGCAAAGCTTTTGATGCATTGCTTAACTTTTCTCAAGTACTTCTTCATTCGTTCTTCCTTAGCTTCACACATTCCACTCACCTGGCCTATCACTAACTGTGAGTCTCCCTGGACGAGGACTGAATCTACTCCAAGTGATTTAGCTAATTCCAAGCCTTGAAGCAAGGCTTCATATTCGGCTTCATTATTGGTTGTCTTGAACTGTAGACGAATAGCGTACTCTAGATGATCCCTTTCTGGTGATTGTAATACTATCCCAATTCCTCCTATATGTTGTATGGACGAACCATCCATATGGATGACCCACTGTTTTGCCCATTGGTCTTCATTCTGCTGATTACTAGCAGGAGTGAATTCGACAATGAAGTCTGCAAGGACTTGAGCTTTTATTACTTCTCTTGGTCTATATCACACGTCAAATTCACTAAGTTCCACCGCCCACTGGATCAATCGTCCAACAGCCTCCAGCTTATTCATAGCTTTCTTCAATGGGTGATCTGTTAGGACATTGATTACATGAGCTTGGAAATAAGGCCTGAGCTTTCTTGCTGCTGGCACCAATGAAAATGCTAACTTTTCCATGGTGGATATCATCCTTCAGCTCTTCTTAAAGCTTTGCTAGTGTAGTAGACGGGCTTCTGTACCTTTCCATTTTCTCTGATCAAGGCTGAGCTCATTGCATGAGGAGACATCGCTAAGTAGAGATAAAATTCTTCACCTGGTTTAGACAGGCTCAACAGCGAAGTTGAAGCGAGATAAGCCTTCAAGTCTTCAAAAGCTTGTTGGCACTCGTCCGTCCATTCAAATGCTTTCCTTAATACTTTGAAAAATGGTAAACACTTGTTAGTAGCTTTTGAAACAAACCTGTTAAGGGCGGCTACTTGTCCAATGAGGCTCTGGACGTCCTTGATATTCTGCGAGGGCTCCATGTTCAAGATCGCTTGGATTTTATCGGGGTTTGCTTCAATCCCTCTCTATGAAACCATAAAACCAAGGAATCCTGATGTAACTCCAAAGGCACATTTGCTTGGATTTAGCTTCATCTTATATCACCAAAGTGTATCAAAGGTTTCTTGAAGGTCGCCTAGATGCTGCGCCTCCTTCGCGCTCTTAATTAACATTTCGTCCATGTATACTTCAACGTTTCGCCCAATTTGTGGACGAAACATGTGGTTGACTAGCCTTTGGTAAGTAGCTCCTGCATTTTTCAGACCAAACGACATTACTTTGTAACAGAACAAACCTTGGCTTATAATGAAGGATGTTTTCTCTTGGTCTGCCTCATCCATCTTAATTTGGTTGTATCCTAAGAATGCATCCATAAAGCTCAACAACTGGTGTCCAACTGTTGAGTCCACCAGTTAATTAATGCGTGGAAAAGGATAGCTATCCTTGGGACACGCCTTGTTTAAATTTGTGAAGTCACATCTTCCATTTGCCATTAGCTTTTTTGACCATCCCTACATTAGCTAGCCAATCAGGGTAGTAACTTCGCAGACGAACTCTGCGGTGACTAACTTATGAACTTCTTCTTTAATGGCATTATCTTGTTCTGGGGCAAACACTTTTTTCTTTTTACAAATGAGCTTGTAAGACAAGGACATGTTTAAACAATGAGTAATCACACTTGGGTCAATCCCAGGCATGTCTTCATGGCTCCAAGAAAAAACATTTGTGCTCTTTTTGAGGAATTCGACAAGATCCTGCTTCGTCTTCTCCCCCATACTCGTCCCAATCTTGGTAAACTTCTCAGGGTTGGACTCGTCCAAAGGTACATCTTCCAATACTTCAATTGGCTCAGCCAACATTCTTCTTTCTTCAATGTTCATTGTCTGCACTTGCTTGTCCTTAGCTAACATTGCCAAGTAACACTTTTTAGTAGCTAGTTGATCTCCTTGCACTTCCCCATTGCCATACTTTGTTAGGAATTTGACAGACATGTGGTAAGTAGACGATGCGGCCCTCCAATTGTTCAAAGTTGGTCGTCCAATGATGGCATTGTATGAGGACGAACAGTCCACAACAAAGAAATTCATTTCCCTATTGATTTGCCATGGGTAAGAGCTAACCACGACTAGCAAGGAGATGGTGCCTACTGATAGAACCTTCATTCCTCCAAATCTGATTAACTGCACATTCACTAGACGAAGTAATTCTTTGTTAATCCTCATTTATTGGAAGGCTGGATAGTTGAGGATGTCTACTGAACTCTCATTGTCTATTAACACCCTTCTAGTTGTATAATTGAACATCCATGAAAACAATGGCAGGCTCGTCTTCTTTGATCATCCTTGGTGGTTGTCCAGATAATTGAACATTCTGGACTACTCGTAGATAGGTCTTCTTGGCTTTGGACGAGCTTCCAATTGATGTGCGCCCTACAATGATTCTTATTTCTCTAAGCGATTGACGCACTAGTTCTTCTACTTTGCCTTTCATTGGCTGCCTTTTGTCCTTGTGATCTTGTCCAAGGAAATTTTTCAACTTCCCTTGTTTAATAAGAACTTCGATCTGCTACTTCAGTCATAACACTCGTCCGTATCATGCCCATGGTATCGGTGAAAACGACAGTACTTGCTTTTGTTCAGCTTGCTAGGATCTCCTTTCATCCTCTCAGGCCATTTCAATGACGGGTCGTCTTTAATCTACATTAGTACCTGGTCAAGTGAAGTATTTAGGGGAGTGTAGTTGGAATATTGCCATGAGGATGACCCTGCCTTCTTTCCGTCACGATCCCTTTTCTCTCTTACTTTGGCTTTCTTTGGAAGAGAACCCTACTCTAGATGATGTATATAACCATTCTCCAGTCGTTCACGTTTCTTCTTTTTCTTAGCAATAATTGCGTCCTTTGCGTTCATGAAACTTTGGGCTGAATGTATCAACTTAGCCATCGTTTGTGGCTCCTGGTCATACAGCTTATGGATAAACAAATCTGAACTGACTCCATTGTAGAAGGCTGCCAAGAGGTTCTTGTCATCCATCTTGTCCACTAACAAGGCTTCTCTGTTAAAGCGGCTAATAAAAGAACGTAGACTTTCGTTCTCTCCTTGCTCTATGCTTAACAAAATAGACGAGGAACGCTTTAACCTTTGACCTCCAACAAAGTTGTTGACGAACAACTTACTTAACTCCTGAAACGAAGTTTTGGTATTTAGTGGTACTTACCAAACCATACCCTAGTCAGGCCTTTCAATGTGATAGGAAATGCTCTACACATGATTTCATCTGGTACACCTTGAAGATGCATGGTTGTCTTGAACATGGCAATATGATCATAAGGATAACGCATCCCATCATATAAGTCCAGGGTAGGCATTTTGAATTTAGAAGGCAGGGGGTGACTTGTTAAGGTTTATGCCCTAAAATCCAATTTATTGGCATGTTATAAATAATTAAATTGTTTAATTATGTGAGACTATCTATAAATGAACTAATGGAACATTATCTTAGTCCATGAGATGCATAGTATGTGATTTATGTGATTTAGTCACAGAATATATAAATTACAAGTTCTTTGTAAACTCAGAATTTTAGTTCGTAGTCGGTGATGAAATTGGGCGTTTCATCTACGAAGACTATAACATATCAACTAAGATGATTTGTCTTGATCATGGAAGTGGAGACTTCTAGTTGGTATGTTGATAGGTTTTAAGAGTTAAGACATATTGAACTGGACCGCTGTTAGATTTATTATTCTCTTAACGACTGTCAAATGAATAATAAATCTTACGACTTCTATTTACATCAACTCTAAATCCTGAGAGAATAATGGACCTGATCATGAGATGTAGGTTGCTTTGATATATCAGGAGTGAGATCTATAAGTCATGATCAAAACTTCAGTATGTTGGGCAGCCGCATTTAGTGATGATGGAACATATATTCTCAAGATGGAATTCATAATCTCTTAACGGAGATATAAACTATTTCCTTGAGATAAGTTTAATGGGTTTGGTTATTCAGAGTGTTGGGCCCAACTACTTTAATAAGGAGTTACTAAAGTATATATTTATTAAATTGGATTTCATAAATATATGATGAATAACATAAAGGATTAAACCGGGTACTTAAGGATTAAGATGCAGTAATCTTCAAAGTGGCAATCTACATTCATGACTTTGTATTACTACGAATATTTTAATGAAGGGGTTGCATGTATAATAAAGTCTTGGGATATAATTTGTTAATAAGGCCTAGAGTGAAATTATATTCTTATAGTGGTATTGAATATAATTAATGGTAACTTTGGACTTGTCAAGAGTTGACAGAAAAGCCCAAGACCCATTGGAGCTAGAGTCTTATTTGCTCCCTTTTGGTCCCACTCCAAGCCACATACTAGAGCCCAATTGGAATGGCCCAAAAGACTAGCCCAATTAGATAATCAGTTATATATAAGGAGAGAAACATACAGAATTTCATATAAGCGATTTTTTCATAAGTGGTTTTTCATTAAGATCATATAAGGAATGAAATGGTTTGTATGTGAGTGTTGGACACTCTCTTATTCTCTCATTGGAAACTAATTGAGAGACCACACTTCTTAGGCATCAAGTGGAACTGGAGTGAAGATTAAAAGTGTTCCCAAGTACTTCTAATCTTTTGTTTTGAATTTCACCGCTCCAAGGTACGCTTTCTTGTTCTTAAATTCTGAAACTTACATAGTACATGTTATCAATTGCGAATGAAGTAGATCCGTTAATTTTCCGCTACGTATATTTTGTATGTGATACAAACATGTATTTTTTCCTACATGACTTGTGATGGACGCAATGAATGGGGAATCCATCCTGTAGACGACGTCATCCACGTAATTTCTCTCCTCATGGAATCCTTCATCTTCTCCATGGCTCTTTTCATCTGAGCCATCTCCTTCTCCAAATGTGGTACCCTATGGGTAACAGTACCTCCGGACTGTTTTCCTTCAGCATTGTTCTCAGCCCCTTCATTCTTTGAATTTTGGCCCCATTCTTCACCACGTCGATGTTGGCGTTGTGCATTAACTTCAGTAGTTAACTCCTGGTTTTGTTATGTCAATTTGGCCATCGCAGCTGCCATAGACGGCAAGTGTTGTTGGACAGTCATTAGGGGTGTTGGTGCACAGTTTGGGTGACTGGAGGCGTTTCCACTCTCCTGGTGTCCTAGACTAGTGGCCATTGACCTAGTTCGAACCATGCAGCCTTTTTGTCTTGGAAAGCTAAGAAGTTAACACTTAGAAACTTAACTCACTACTTCCCATAGACGGTGCCAACTGATGATGCATGAAAATCAGTAGGCTGGAATGCTTCGGGTTATGGTGATGGCTTTTTAGTCTTGAAAAGAAAAGAAAGAACTGTTAAGGGTAACCGGTGTAACCCGGCCAAGGACCCTTCGATGGTTAAGTCAATTTTCTCTCTAGAACACAAGGAAGGGAAAATATTGAATGGTGGGACTTACCTTGGTTGAATGGGACTTGCTCATTTTATAGAAAGTTAGAAGTAGGTCTACTTGTTCGGATCCACCACCATCATGGGTGATGTGTGTGGTTAACGGAAAAAAAGGAAACGTGGAGCGGATTATGGGGAATCCTCTCCATGTTTTAGGAGTAGTGCATCATGGCCTGATTATATGAAGCCTTTTGAGAAGTTTCTTGTAGAATTCACCAAGTGTCCTCTGGTTGTCCATGCCCTTGGGTCATGGATGACCTTCTTGAAATTGGATGACTTTATTACCTTTGAACGAGTTATATTTCCACCTATGATGCTCATCTTGAGTTCTTTTTTCTCTATAGAACTTTTTGGACGTGGTCTAGTTATGGACGACTACTATGGACGAGTTAACCTTAGATTGATCCTCATCAGTGTGTATTACAATCTCTAACTCTCATGTGTATTTGCTAGGGTTTTCTCTCTAAAAAGCACTCCTTACAATTCGTGGGTAATGAGGTACTTATAGTGTGGGTAAAGAATTTGGTAAAACAATTTAACTTTTTCCTAAACAGAATGTTTCGCAGGTACTTCGCGGTATGGCCTTTCTTGCGAAACACTCGTGAACTTGACAGCCTGGCGTGACTTTTCAGCTTCCAGTCATGTGCTTCACACGTGGCCTTTTCATGGGTTGCTTCTCGTGAGCTTCTCATGAACTAGTCGCGAATTGCACTGATTCATCTTTTGAAACTTGATTCTTCACCGATCTCTCACACTCATTCCTTACAAATAAACCCATATGCATACAGGGAAATGATTGAAGAAATTACAATCAAATTTGGCACGGAATTACAGCCAACATAAGCTAGTTGGAAATCATAACTTTACAATCTCCCCCTTTGGCTATTTCGTGGAAAAAACCCTAAACAGACTCTAGACTTAAACGTGAGTTTGGGAACGTAGGCAAAACTCACTCACACCTAAATCTAAAAGTTGTGAAGCACTTGAACCATATACACATGTATCCTGAAACACTTGCACATAACAAATAAACTTCATTAAGCACTAGATAAGTAGAACACAAGGCATGTATGAAGAACAAGTAAAATGCGATCAGGATACCAATTGAAGTATAAGACATAAAGCATAACTTGATCAAACATAAATAGTCATTAGGAAATGACCACAATGAACATTTAACTAGTAAATGATCATTCGGACACGCAATGCAATTAAGAGCAATATTGAAATCAATTGCATGTCCAACATACCACATAATGCATTAAAGAAACTAAGGCAAAAAGCAAAAGATAACTATAAGCATCAAGAAACGGCTATAAAAACCAAGGAACATAAAGTACTAAAGAAAACTATGTTTTAAACTAAAGTACTTGAAAACTTTAAATAAAGCACTGTAAATAAACATAAACTAGAAAAGCATAACAAAAACCACCAAAATAAACCAATGGTGTTACTATTGGAAAATCTGGTTTTGCCTCTCATATAAAACACACAGCGGAAGCAACAATCACGGATCTACTTCATTTATGAGAGATAACATGTAACCTTGAATTCTAGAACAAATAATAGAAAGCGTACCTTAATGCAGTGAAATTCAAAACCAAGACTTGAGAATACCTTTAATTTTCATCTCAATTCCACATAGTGCCCAAGAAGTGTGATCTCTCAATCAGTCTTTATGTACGCTGATTCTCAAAGAAAAATCCTTCTTTTTCTCCTTGTAGAGAAAAACTGTTTTCTTTTCTTTTTATCATATGTACATCTAACTACGTTGATAGTTACTTTATTTAATAACTCTTATTAAATAAAAACTGATTATCTAATTAGGTTAGCCTTTTGGGTATACCCAATTGGGCTTTAGTTTGTGGCTTGAGATGGGACCAAAGGGAACAAATAAGACTTTAGCTCCAATGGGCCTTGGGCTTTTTTGTTAACTCTTGATAAGTCCAAAGTTACCATTAATTATATTTAATACCACTATATAAATATAATTGCACTCTAGGCCTTATTAATAAATTATATCTCAAGACTTTATTATACATGCAACCCCTTCATTAAAATATTCGCAATAATACAAAGTCATGAATGTTGATTGCCACTTTAAAGATTACTACGTCTTAATCCTTGAGTACCCAGTTTAATCCTTTATGTTATTCATCATATATTTATGAAATCTAATTTCATAAATTTATACTTTAGTAACTCCTTACTAAAGTGGTTGGGCCTAACACTCTAAATAACTAAACCCATTAAACTTATCTCAAAAGAATATTTTATATCTCCGTAAAGAGATTATGAATTCCATCTTGAGAATATATGTTCCATCAACACTAAATGCGGCTGCCCAACATACTGAGGTTTTGATCGTGACTTATAGATCTCACTCCTGATATATCAAAACAACTTACACCTCATGATCAAGTTCATTATTCTCTCAAGATTTAGAGTTGATGTAAATAGAAGTCGTGAGATTTATTATTCATTTGACAGTCATTAGGAGAATAATAAATCTCACAGTGGTCCAGTTTAATATGTCTTAACTCTTAAAACATATCAACATATCAAATAAAAGTCTCCACTTCCATGATCAAGACAAATCATCTTAATTGATATGTTATAGTCTTCGCAGATGAAATGCCCAATTTCATCACCGACTTCGAACTAAAATTCTGAGTTTACAAAGAACTTGTGATTTATATCTTCTGTGACTTTTCACATAAATCACATACTATGCATCTCATGGATTAAACAATTTAATTATTTATGACATGCCAATAAATTGGATTTTAGGGCATAAACCCCAACAATCTCCCACTTGCCCTCTAAGACAATTTTCCATATATCTGACACTTATTTCCTTTAGAGTAATTTATAGTTACTCTAAGGCAAGGTTTGGAAATAAGTTTCAGTTAGATTTATTGCATAAATTATCTTTTCTACTACTATATCTTACGTACTCAAATCTTTCTAATGAGATAATACTTACGCTTAATGTGTATCTTCACCACCTAGGATGAACACATATCTTGAAGTCCAACTTTATGAATCATAATCAAACTACAAATCAGTATTTATACAACTAGTAACCATTAAATCCTCACTTTAGTGGACAAGCATATAATCCCTTATTCTCCTAAGATATTTGAGTATATGCTTTACTCCCACTAAATTAAGTGATCTTTGATTCAATTGATATTTACTTACTATGCCCACCGCAAAATAGATATTTAGCTTAGTATATAGCATAGCATAAAGACTTCCTATTGATATGGTATAAGGAATTGTATTAATATGCTTTTCCTTTTATATGTCTTAGGACTATAGTCCTATATAAAGGAACTTCAAACTTAAAAGGAAAGAATCATTTCTTGAAGTAATACATGCTATACTTGGCTAGAATCTAATCTATTTAAGCAGTTTGAGATAGATCCAACATCCTAATTCCTGAATTTTAACAAAGTTTAATTCTTAGGATGTGACCAGTTTTTCCCAAGTACTTTATATCAAACTGGACTAGACAACTAAAAAACTTATTAATGACAATAACTCTACATCATTCTAAATGATTAGAATGTCATTAACATACATTAAGAAATTTATTATTCTATATAACTTTTACACACATAAGGCCTTTTGATACTTGATCAAAATCAAACAAAAGATTGCTTGATCAAAGATGATATTTTATGACCTAGATGCTTGCATTAGTCCATAAATGGACTTTAAGCAACTTGCATACTAATCACCACTAGTTTTTTGCTATGAACAAGTTTAGTTACATCATATAGATGTCTTCCTCAAGATTGCTACTAAAAGAAGTTTTCTTGATATCCATTACCATATTTCATCCAAAATGAAATATAATGAATAAGAGAATCTAGATAGAGTCAAACTTAACTATTGGTGAAAAAATCTTTTCATAGTCGAACAATTTCTTTTTGAATAAATCTTTTCGCCACTAGTCTTGACTTTGAAGGTTTGCACCTTCAAATCTATCAATCTCATTTTCTTGTAGACTTATTTGAAAACAATAAGCTTAATGCCATTAGGCACCTCTACAAGTTCTAGACTTTAAATAGAATCTAATTCTATTCACATAACCTTGATCTAGTAATCCATATTCATATCATCTATTGCCTCTACGTAGGACCGAGGATCAAATTCATATCCTTGTGGAATGACTTCAAAAGTTTATTCCAAAAGTATGAATTTATTTAGTAATTGATAATCCTCCCACTACGATATTGTACTGGTGTACTAGCTATATATTTAGAATAATGCCTTGTGGTGTATCTAATACAACCATCTCATTTCTAAATATATTTTATAATTGTCCTACAACAAATACTGTCATTTTTCTTTTAGAACAATCTACCTTTAAAAGAGCCTTATTCCTCCTTTATGTATGCACTGACTTAAAGAAGTCATTGGAACTTTATTCCTTTACGAAAATGAGTCCTAGATCTTATTATCCTTTAAATAGAATTCATAGAATGAGACTATAATAAAATAATGGTTCTAAAAGCCCATCTTTCACCAATCTTGAATATCATTTACATTAATAAGATCTAGACATAAGTGCCGAAACATACAATTACAAATTATGTAAACTTTCTCTTTAAAAAATAAACATGTAAATTTCTATCTAGAAAACAATCATGGACAATACTTAGCTTTACCAAAACAGAAACACTTTCCTTTTGGTCATACTTTTGAGTCTTAATTTCATTTTGGCAACTATTAGGGCAACTAGCTTGTCCAACTATTTGGTATTATAATTCCTATTCTTACCACCCTTACCTTTCGGTTCAGGCTAAGAATTCGAATTAAATCATATTGATCCTAAGCTTAGCTTTTAAGGATGTTTTCCGTTGCATAGAACTCACTCATCAATTCAGATAATATAAAAAGAATTTATTTTCAAAACAATCTGAATTGATCAAATGATTCTAACAAGGACTTGTGAATCAATAATCTTTACATCCAAGAATTCCAATTCATTTTAAAATTAAAACATTTTCATAAAATGATATAGAATTGGATTTTATGAATCAATAATTATTTATGACATGCCAATAAATTGGATTTTATGGCATAAACCCCAACAGTTACTACTCCCTCTTAGACTATACTCCCCCTCAAGCTAATCTACTTCTCATTTTTGATCGGAATGGCCAAAGGTCCTAGAATGCATCAGACTTCGATTCTGATTTCTCTAAGTCTTGGGTCTGAGAAGAGAGGGTAGTGATTTGGCCTTGAAGGTATTTGAACTGCCTCGTGGAGTAGTCGATATGTGAAGTCAGCATGGCATGCATTTCTTCTACCCTTCCAAGTATATAATCAAGTTGGTCGGGTGCTCTAGCTTGAGCTAGAGAAGAAGGCCGTGGAGTATCCTTTGGTGCAAAAGTAAATCGCTTAATTTCCTCATCGGTGTTGCCTCTTTCTTTTGCAGCTTCATCTCTTGGAATTTGAGATGTACCGGTACCTAGACTGGGAATGTGAGCTTTGCTTCAGATAATGGTTTGCTCATTAATAGGTTCTTCCCTTTGCATGACCAAAAGACCACTTGGAATCTTCACCCTTGCCCTTGATATTAGAGATATGACAAGGCATGGGAATGGTAGAGTTAGCCTTGAATTTCTCTTCTTGATGCACTTGACGAAAAGATGGTAGATGTTACCACAAATATCAATCTCTTTGTGAATAAAGAGATCATGTAGGAAGACGGTCATTGGCGCCGACAAGGTTGTCAAATTCTTCACTAGATAAAGGTTGAAATTCATGATGTAGGCCAAGTCTCTCATCTCCGGAGAGAACTCAATCGTGTGCAAGGCCTTCTTCTTGAGTTGACCTCCAAGAACTTGCACGAGAGGCTCAAGTTTCTCTTTCCTCTCATTATAGTGTAGAGAGGTGTCTAGAGTCGTCGATCGAATCTCTAGGAGCTCTTGGATTGACTCCCTTGAAATTATGAACTCTCTCCCCCTTACCCAACAATTGATGTGGTCGCCTTCCATAAATGCATTAGCAAAGAACTCCCTGATAATGCACTCATACATATCACCCATAGGATTCAGGAATTTGGTCCAAGTCATACACAACTAGCACGAAGTTAAGTGACCTATCTCACTAGTAGAAATGAACATATATGACCCCCCACCAAAGTGTTTACATTGATTGAAAGCTTTTCATTTGCCTTCCACTTTTCATACTTTTTGATCAATACAACTCAATTTTTAATATTTCTTTGATGAATAAGCCTTTGGTTTTGGCACCATACATTTTGAACTCACAAAAGTGTACCTTCAGAGTAATTGCTGAAAAATTGCTAGACTTCCTAGTAAGTGATAGAGGCATAGAAGTTGACCCATCCAAGATTAAAGCCATATTAGAGATGCCTTCATCCAAAAGTGAGAAAGAAATAAGGGGTTTCTTGGGTCAATTACAGTACATTAGTCGATTAATTGCCAAGCACAACTTTACTTGTGAGCCCATCTTCAAACTCCTAAGGAAGAATGAACCACATACATAGAACGATGAATGCTAAAAAGCATTTTAACTTATCAAGGAATATCTCCTCCACCTACCTATCCTAGTGCCTCCATAACATGGAAAACCTTTACTCTATACCTTTCCATCATAGGTGATGCGGTTGGAAGTATGCTTGCACAAGAAGAGAATGACAAGAATGAGAGGGCCATATACTGTTTAAGCAATAGGTTCCATGATTATGAGACTAGGTACACTCTCATAGAAAATTCATGCTTTGCACTTGTTTGGGCTGTACAGAAATTGAGACATATCATCTTACCTTTCCAAATATGGGTGGTAGAAAGAATGGACCCATTGAAGTATTTCTTTGAGAAACTCGCTTTGAGTGGAAGATTGTCAAGATGGTTGATCTTGTTGGTAGAATTCGATTTGAAGTATGTGGCTAGAAAAACTATCAAAGGGAGCATCGTGTCAAATTTTTGTGCCGAGAATCCTATAGAGGGGAAAGATGGTAAAGATGACTTTCCAGATGAGGACATTTTGGATGTTGAGTTAGGACATTTTTTATGTTGAGTTAGGGACATGGAAGATGTACTTTGACAGAGTTGTAAACCAATATAGGAATGGGATAGGAATACTCTTGATCACTCCCGAGGGATCTCACATACCTTTAGCAATCAAGTACTTTGAAACAACTAATAGCATGGCTGAATATGAGGCTTGTATTGCCAGAATGGAAGCTCTTCGAGAATTGGGGGTAAAGGAGGTCGAAGTCTTTGGAGATTCAACTTTGGTTATAGCCCAAGCATAGAAATTGTGGAAGGTGAAGTAGGAATATTTGAAGCCTTATCAATAATACTTGGAGGACTTGACCAAGACTTTTGACAAAATTGAATACATAATCATCCTTAGAGCTTAAAATTAATTTGCGGATGCCTTAGCTACCTTATCCTCCATGGTTGAGATACCTGAGGGAGTGTGGACACAACCCTTGGAGATTGAGAGAAGTTATAAGGAAGTGCACAAAAGGAAGACCGAAGCTTCAGTAATGACCATAGAGGAAGAGGAAGTTCCATGGTACTATGACATTGTGAAGTTCTTAGAACTAGGGACATATCTAGATGATTCCAACAAGAGAGAACATCGTTCCATTAGGATGATGGCAACACAATATATCCTATGTGGAGGACAACTCTATAGAAGATCCTATTATGGCATACACCTTCGTTGCTTGAAGAAGGGAGAAGCCGAGAGAGTAATGGAAGAAGTTCATTAAGGGATTTGTGGCCCTCATATGAATGGAAGAATGTTAGCCAAGAAGGGTACTTTTGGAATATTATGGAGACCGACTGTGTGGACTATGTAAAGAGTTGCCACGATTGTCAGACACACGCCAACTTGAACCATGTATCGCCTAGTGAGTTGTATAGCATGACTTCTCCATGGCCATTCTCAGTTTGGGGCATAGATGTGATCGGAAGGATAGTTTTTAAGGCTTCTATTAGTGACATTTTTGATGTAATTGGCTAATCTTTTGACAAAATGCACTTTACTTGTAATTGGGTAGATCTAGGATGAGATTAGTACTTCAAGAAACAAGTGTTCACGTTTAGTATTGAAGCCATGCAAATCTGACCAAGAAACAAGTGAAGAAGTGCTGTTCATTAAAGCTCGACAGATGTCTCGACAAAATCATTTCTATCAAGGTTTAATGTTGAAGCTCCACAGAAGCTCGACACAGGCTGTATCTGTCGAGAATTACGAAATCAGAAATTCCAGATATGATTACACGCATATCCTTGAGTATTTGTGTAAGTTTCTTTTCTCATAACCCTAGACATATATAAGGATTATTTTAAGGGCCGTCAAAAGGTGATGCAAGGTGAATATACATGCATTGTGTGACCGGAGACAAAAATTGCCCTAGTTCATCTTTCTCTCTGTAGAAGCTACTACGTCTTTATGCCAAGGGTTTTGTGACCAAAGAGCTTCCTGATCTTCATTGTTGGATGAACTGAAGAACTTTGCAGCCAACATCTTCCTCAAGTTGGTGTGTTAGTCACGTACTGGGATTCGTGCATTGAAAAGAGAGATTGCCGCTACAATACAAGTCCAATTGGGTTTTGGGGGTAAGGGTTCAACTGTAGATTGGTATTAGGTACTGGAATTCCTTTTACTTGTAACTGCTTGTTTTGATAATAGTGGATTCCTTTTATTGCATATTAAATTGACTTAATTAATTAACTTGGATAATTAATTAATTAATTTGCCAAAGGGGTCAATACATTTTTGGCCTATCAGCTTCAAATGGGCATGAATACATTTTGGTAGCAATTGACTATTTCACCAAGTGGGTGGAGGTAGCCTCCTACTCTATATTGACAGCTAAGCCTGTAGCTCGATTCTTAGAAAACAACATCATATGCTGGTTTGGGGTGCCCCAAGAGATCATTTTTGATAACGGTTCCCATTTTGAGGGGGAGGTTCAAAGGATCATGGAGTTGTACAACATTGAGCATCACAAGTCTTCACTGTATCGACCACAAGCTAATGGAGCCGCAGAAGCAGCTAATAAGAATGTGAAGAACATCCTAGCCAAGATGGTAGTGACATACAAAGATTGGACCGAGAAGCTTCCGTGTGGCTTATGGGGTTATAGAACTTCTATCTGTACGTTAACTGGGGTGACATCTTACTCCTGGTTTATGGAAGTGAGGCGGTGCTTCCTATTGAGGTGGAGATACAATCTTTGAGGGTATTGGTGGAAGCCAAGGTCTTAGAAGAGGATTGGGCTAAGGCGAGATATGAACAATTGGACTTGATAGATGAGAAGAGGGCTAGGGCACAATATCATGCACAAGGATACCAAAAAAGGATTGCTAGGGCATTCAATAAGAAGGTGAAACTAAGAAACCTTAAAGAAGGGGACTTGGTCCTAAAGGTGCTTAGAGATGAGACTTTTGACCCAAGAGGGAAGATGAAGCCAAGGTGGTCTGGGTCATTTATCATTAAGAAGATTATCTCTAGAGGTGCAACAAGAATCACAGATTTGGATGGGAAAGAGATGCTTCGCCCAATTAACATGGATAGACTCTAGAAATACAACATCTAAACAATGAGAAAGGAGAAATCCTACTAGGTTGAAATCCCAAAAGGGCGGCCTAGGCAAAAATTAAGGAAAAAGAACCCCGCTAGATTGAAAACCTAAAAGGGCGGTCTAGGCAAAAATTAGGGGAAAAGACCATGGGCATGGCGAAAATTCCTGAAGGGATGTCATGGGAAAAATTAAATGGCAAATGAAAAAGAAAAGAAAAAGAGAAAAAAAGAATAAATGACAATAAGCAAAGATAATAAAAAGGTGATTCTCTTATTACTCAAATTAAAAGATGATAAGATTGTTTTCATAGGGGATTTGGCACATTTCAATCCTTTATTAAATTAAAAAAAAAAAAACATGAGAATTACAAAAGTACAGAAAAGTAAAAACATGAGGCATATCAAGGTGGTCACTCAGTCCTCCTTGCTTTCTTACTAGTCTTCATGTAAGCTTTCTCATCTCTTAGAATCCACTTCATGTCATCCTCCAACCATTGCTTGTATCTCGCAGTGGAATAGATGTATTGAGGAGGTACAATGCCTTTCATCACCCTACGGTGTGGCCAAGTCTCACTAATCTTGCCCAAGATCCTATTGGTAAACACCGCAGTGTGAAAGGCGCCTTCATTATGAGGAGCTCCTTAACACTCTCCAAATTGCCTTGAGATACAACAAGTGGAGTAGTATGAACAGCAACGAAGTCCAACTAAAGTCACACAACAGTCCTTGCAGCAACTATGGACCATGCTTGAGATGTGCCACCACTCCACGACCCACTGAATGTTGGTCTCCTTGAGGTGACCCATAAGCTCAATGTACGCCTCAAAGCTTATGTCATTCTGGTGAAGCCAGCAGTCCTTAAGGTTCCTAAGGAGGTAGGTGCTGAGAGGAACGGTGGGAGGTTGAAGCAATTGAAGTCTCTCTTGTAGCCATATCTAAAAGAGAGAGAGAGGGGAGTGAGTAAAAAGAAGAGGGATAACAAAAAAAAGAAAAAATAGAGAGAGCATAAGTGAGAAAAAAATAAAATAATGATGAAAGATGATATAAGGTGCTTCAATGGGTTGAAAACCGGAAGGCAACCCATGCAAAAATTAGAGGAATCCTGCTAGGTTAAGAACCTAGGAAAAAGTTAGGGATTATACCTGAAGGAGAAGAGGACTTCCCGTAAAGAAACTTGCATGCTTCCTATGAAAGGCATCCAAATCATTGAGGATCTCTGCCAAGATCAAGTCCACTAGGTTACCTCTCTTTAGCTCATAAGCTACCATGCACATTTGAAGGTCCACACAATACGAGTTTTGAACCAAGAAATACCATGCAAGAGCACACAAGTAAAAGGCATGAAGAAAGTACGAGCATGGCCTCTCACCCTCGGGAAGTGCCGAACCGAAAAAATACTTAAAGACCAACCTAAGGTTGAGCTTACCAAAAACATGCCACCTATTTGCTGTGGCAATAGGGACACCCAACATAACTCACAGTAAAAAGGAAGATCGCCACCCATAGTAGGGAAGATGAGATCATCAATCTCCGGTTCACCTATGATGGCGCCAAACTCTTCAATAGTGGGGCATAGTTCTATTCCATTGAAGCAAAAAACATGCTGAGAAGGAACCCAATAGTTGGTAGTAACACAAAGAAGAGGCCCATCCACCTAATTTAATGGTAGGGGAAGATACATGAAAGACTATAAGGGGCAATGGAATCTTTGAAATCAGGACCAAGCCTCCTAATCCAAGCAGAGACATCAAGAGGAGAGTTTTTTGCCATTGGGGGACCTCGAAAAAGGGTTCTCTGGGTTGAAAATACGTTGGTGAGAGTTTTAAACTCAAATAGCTACTTTTATACTTAAGTAAGTCAGTTAGGGTTCTTCTGATTCATGGCCCATGTATGCAAAGTCAAAGCTGCGTACGCAAGCTCATCTCCATGTACGCATAGCGCTTGGCAAAGGCCCATTCTCCCCTGTTTTGAGCAGAGTTTGTCACTCAAAAGCATGCCTAGGGTTCCTACAACCTAAGGGATCATCAAAGACACATTCTAAGCATAAGAATTCAAGTATTAAAGAAGCAAAGTTGTATAGAAACATACAATTCATCATATATCTTGTAAATTAGGTGCTAAGTTCCAATCAAAAGTATAAATGTAAAAAAATGTTCTTAAATACAATCCTTTGTCTCAAACTAAATCAAAATGTTTGCTAAGGGGAATAAGAAAAAAAAAACATAAAAGCAAAAAAGAAAAAAGCTATGTGTTGTATGCCTATATGTCTTGAACTGCAGGTGATCAATAATGCCGCCTCTTCCTTTGTTGATAGCTAGGAGTCACCTCCGAATCCTCCTCATCACCTCCATCATCATCATCATCATCATCATTATCATCACCACCGCCTGGGTAGGCCAATCCTCCAGAACCATATAGCTCCCTCAAATAGTTGGTCACCTCTAACTTGAGATTCCTAGCCAGCCATACCAACTCCTCATGCTCTTGGATAGTGGGTTGCAATTCAAAGAAAGAAGGGTTAGTGACTGAAACAAAAAGAGGGGGATGGCAAAAAGAGAGGGACAAAAGGAAAAAGAACTTACCACCTAAGTGTTAGGAGGGAAAGGATAGCTGATGATGTTGGGATTACAGGGCACGATATGCTCCCGAGCAAAGCCATCAGGATCATAAGTATAAATAGTCTAAGGGAGATGTGGATGGTCAATGGGCTTACCAGTAGTAGGTCCCCACTGTTACAATTTCCCACATTAGAAGTCATGACAAACAAGGAAGAGGGAAAAAATGAGAAGAAAAAGAGATTAAGCATATACCTGAATAGTAAGGGAAGGCATGAGGCAAGTGATGTTGAACTCCTCATAGTCCAACCCCTCAAGAAGCCGCCTAGCATAGGGAATGCCACTCCTCCATGAGTTGTACTCGGCATTAGTCATGGAGTGTGGGGCAAGCATGTACTCAGGATGGTCCATCGGAATCTGTGGGTCATCCCTACCCACCAACTAGCACCTCACCCTCTCTGCCAGGTATAACGCCCTCAAGCCCGCTCCTTCAAGGAGTCGGGTGATCTCTGAAGAAATAAGAGTGGTAGGCTCCAAGTCTCAAGTAGCAGGAAGAGGCTGGCCGGCCCATGGGGTCTAGTTAACCTATAATGGCATAAGGTTAGAAGAAAGGTATTCTAAAGGAAATGCATGAAGAAACAGGTGGCAAAACAGGTTCTAGGATAGTGAACTTGTCGTTACTCATTTCCCTAGCAACAAAGGTGGGACTTTAGACATACGAATCCCACGCAATTCTTTTGAGTTACACCTTGACCCATGTATGCGTGATGTGTGTTGTATGTGTGGGTTGGGCCCGAGCCGTATGTTGAAACAAAATGTTTTATCTCTTATTCTTTTAATTCCATTAGCGAAGCTCACAAATCAAAAGAGAGGCATCTGTAGACACCGCATTCTGTACCCCTTACGACTCAGGCCCCCCGTTCCCTAATGATGCTCGAACTTTAAGGCCCAAGGCCAATTTAGAGCCCAATCATATATCAAATTTACTTGAGAAGTGTTAAAATGAAAAATATCACTTTTAAATTAGCAAAAATCTATTTTTGGAAATAAAATGACCAAAGTGGCCCTCGGCCCATGTACGTGGGCAGCAGCCTGCGTACGTGGACTAAAGCATGCGTACGCAAGCACACTCCTACGTATGCAGCTAGGGTTTCAGAGACATAAAAAAGACAAATTTTCTGTAATAATGGCTAAGGTTTAGAATGAATTCAACATCGTCTGGTAACCATTCCAAACCCCATTTTTTCCACTATAAAAAGCTTTACATGGTATATTTCAAACAGACACAGAAATCCCACGGGAAAAACCTAAGATTCACTAGAAAATAGTGAATCAAAAGGGATTTTTTCACAAAACACCCTCAAGTCAATTTTATTTGATTGAGACCTTTTCTGGCCCCAATCCTTTTAGTTTAATGCTATTAATCGTTTGTTTAATGACTTTTGATAGATTTGACAGAGGGGAATGGTCAAAATCAAAGCTTGGGAACTTCTTTTTGAGGTATCAAGCTTCAACCATTTCTTTTCATTTTCTAGCTTTTCTTTATGTGTTTAATTTGTTTTTCTTGCTTTGTTTGTGTTATAACATGTTTGTTTGGTTTAGTTTTATGCTTGTTTGATGTTTAAGCATGCTAGGTTGTTAGAATTAGGGTTTTCCTTTGTGCTTTGTTTTTCTGCTTGTCTGTTTCTAGGTTAAGGTTCAGGTGTGTTTGTGTACGCATACTTTTGTATGCGCACGCAGGCTCGAAGTATGCATACGCATACAATTGGCCTGCATATGCAGGCCTATGTATGCATAAACACTGGCATGTTTCTTTTGCTTTGTTTGTTTTACCTAATATGCCTTTATTTTAACCTTCTTATATGCTTTTGAGTTGCTTTTTCTTTGTTCACATGTTTATTTGTTATTGAATGCTAGATTAGGGTTTGTCTTCTTGTTTCTTAATCTTAATACCATGCCATTCATTCACATGCCCATACATTGATGCCATAGGTGCTGAGTTGCTGCAAGGTAAGTAAAGGTAGGTCATGCATTGAATATTCATCTTTTGTCATGAATATGCTTGTATGATGTTTGGTTTTGAGTATGGATGTTTACATGATCTTGTGAATGCCATGATTAAGTTGCAGCCTTACTTTAGATGTATGATAGTGTTTTCACATGCTAGATGAATGTTAGGGTCTGTATATGTGTGTGGTTTGGCTTTTTATTGCTTTATGGATAGATATGTGTTTTAGGGATGAATGATTCCATAATTGTATGTTAGATGCATGCTAGTGTGTGTGTGAGTTAGGATACAAAGTATTGAATTAGTTTTTAATAGGGTTAAGACATAAGACACGGTGATGGAAGGCCAACCTTAGGGTTGGGCAATCTTGGGTGCCTAACACCTTCCCAAGAGCATACCTAAACTCTGAACTCATACTCTGGTAGTAAGACCATAGGTCCTTCCTTGAAAGAACGCTATATATATGGTTCCTAGACCATTGCAAAAACTAGGTGGTGACTCCCCCCTTGTGTCCATAGAGGGTATTTATGTCATTTTTTTTATCTATTCTGGAATTTTCTTTTGTACTTTCTACCTTCCAGGAACTCACTAAGGATATTTGAATCTTTTTTTTTTTTTTACTAAACTACACGTAGTTTAGTGGGCAAGCCTAAACTACATGTAGTTTAGCCGTCAGATGTCTTCCCGCCTCTTCATTTTTCTTCAACGGTTACTAACCGTTTTTTTTTTCTTTTCATTCTCTATAGCTCCCTCATCTCTTCATATCCTCTCTAACTCCTCACTTCCCTCTTTCTCTACAAAAACCTTGCTCCTCTCTCACTTCTTCTCTCAAATTTTCTCATTTGAAACTCTCCCTCTCCCCAAATTCTTTCATTTTCTCCATGGCACCCAAGTCCAAGAAAATTTCCTACGTGCTCTCTAGTGATGCCTTCAACCTCACGTGTTGGAATGGAGCAGTGAGGCTAAATGAGTTCCCTCCATTGACATATAGGCCACAAGATCATCATTTTTCAAACTTTTCTCATTGTCGAGTTTTTCTTTGATCTTCCATTTTAATATGTATTTGGACATGTAAATTCTTGGGTTTTGCTGTAGGACGGGTTTAGATGAAAACTTGAAACCTTAAGAGAGGTAGGAACATGTTTAGGATGAGTTTTGATCAAAATGTGTTTGAAACTGTCAAAGATAAACTCTCTGTCTGTGTTTATGCATACACAGATTCGAGCCTACGTACACGGCTTGTGTTCATGCGTGTGCAACAAGTCTTTATGCGTACGCGGGCCTATTCATGCATACGCGTATCTATTCTTAAGTTCATACGCATACGGTTTCCAATCTATATGTGTGTAACCAGTGCCTGCATACGCAGACACGGGCCTGCATACGCAAAAACGGGCCTGCGCATGTTACTAGATAGATACCCTATTTTAACTACTATGTCATTTGTTTCTTATCCAAAAGCAAATCTAACACCCTCTGGTGCACTAACTGTGTGGCGGCATGGTATAGGGTCCTTATTGCAGAAACAAGGGCCTACATTCGTGCAACGGGCTTCAAACCGATCATCCGCTTACTACCAAAGAGGTTTGCCAATGCCATTATGGTGCAGTCTCTAGCTAAAATGTGGTGGGATACTACCCACACCTTCCACCACATGACCGGCCTTAGGTGCGATGGGGCTCTCATAAACTTAGAGGGTGAGTCGGCCACTTAGCTGGGCATAGACTTGCTCAAGAGGAGGTACACCATTGAGATGATCTACTATTTTGACATTGAGATGGACTACAAGCCTTTTCCACAAGTGATGGCCGATGATTGCGCTCGTATGGCCATAACCTTTTTACTGTACCTTCTAAGGGCATATCTCTTTGCCAGTGGAGGGCAGATGGTATCTCTGAGGTGGCTAGCCCTCTTCTGCAACTTCTGAGAGGCTTGAGAGGCCAATTGAGGGCAGGCGTGTCTTGCCTACTTGAACTCTTCCTTGGACACGCTCAGCCGAGGGACTCTACACCAGCTTGTGGGGCCTTGAAAGCTCCTTTAGGTTAGTTTTCTTTTCTTTTCTTTTGTAGCTTATGTACTTCCCATTCTTAAAATTATTTTCATCCAAATGTTATTTAGTCTTAAAGAAAATTGCACATCATGCTCTTATAAATAGTATCTGCGTCTTTATCTTGCAAACTGTTCACATTTGTATCTTGCAACTACTTTTCTAGTAAACTATCATCTTGCAAACTGTCATCTTGCAAACTGTCATATTTATATCTTGCAATTTCTTTTCTTGCAAACAATCATCTTACAAACTGTCATTTCACTTTTTCCTTTCTAGCGTTGGGCCGTTCAATACAGTCTCATTGCTCGTAGTGCAGATGTGGATTTGAAGAGCTTCTTTTTAGTTAGGGCTTATTTCAATGGGTTATCTTCCAATGAGGTGAGACAGAAATTAAATGCTTTTCATCATTTCTCCTGCATGTCTCTTAGGGTTTTTCTTCTCTAACCCTATGTGTTGTCATAGGTCACTTAGAGCTCATAGGCTGGCCTCCCTCCTGTTGCGGCCACAGACTTGGAGGCGGATGCTCTTTCCACTTCTAGGATCACCTAGCCCTTCGAGGGTGCTAGCTTAAGGTTGCTCTACCTAGCGAAAAGGGTATGCTGCCAATTGGTGGGTGAGGATGCCCTACAGGTTTTGATGGACCCTCTAATGTTTATGCTTGTCCCTCTTTCTATGGCAGATGCAGAGTATCCGTTGTGGAGGAATAGCATTCCCTATGCCAAGCGGGTTTTAGATGAGTTGGACTATGAGGAATTCAACAACACTCGCTTCATGCCTTCTCTTACTCCTGCAGTATGTGCTCTCTTTCTTCTCATTTATTTCCATTTTTCCTTTGCGTTGCTTCACATGATGATGTTCAAATGGAATACCTATATTAGGCTGGCCCTGCTTCTGGTGCCTTTATCAACCTTTCTTATCTTCCTTGGTCGGTTTATGTCTATGGTCCTGACGGTTTCCCTTGTGAACCTGCGGTGGGCCGCAACACAAATGTCATGGACTACCGTTTTCTTGAAGGTACACGAGCAGTGAGTTCTCCTTCATTCTTGTCCTTTCTCTTCTTATCTCCCCACACTTGTTCTAATACCTTCTTTTTCTTCAAAATTCAGCCCATTGTACAGGGGCATGAGGAGCTGGTTTGGCTTACGTGGAACCTCAAGCTGGAGATGACCGAGTATTCCAGGCATATCTATGGTCCTGGTGGGTTTACCTACCCAAATGATGATGATGGCATTAGCGGTAGCGATTCAGAGACTACTCTTAGCTACTAGCCAAGGAAGAGGCGATTCTAGTGATCCTGCAAATAGTCAGACAGACAGATATAGACACAACACTTCTTTTTACTTTTTTCCTTTGTTAGAATGTATTTCCACACTTTATATTTTATTTGAGACATTGGGTTGTATTTAAGAACATATTTTACATTTCTGCTTTTATTTAGGACATGTACTTAATTTACAACTTATGGTGATAATAGCACAAATCTATGCAATTTTGCTTTACTTGATCTTTGATGCTTGAAAATCTAAACTCGATTGTGCCTTGAGTAGTCCCTTAGGTTGTAGGAATCATGGGAGGGATCTCGGTGGTGGAATCACACTCCAAATAGGAAAAGGAATTCGGCTCTGCCTTCCTTCATACGTGTGCATACGCGCACCTGCATACGCAAGTCTTGACCATGCATACACAGCCTTGACCCTACGTACACATGCCGCAAGTCAGAAAAACCCTAGGCACCCTATTTAAGCATAAAATAGCTATTGGGGGCCTCCAAACCTTCACCAAATGTATTTTAAGCACAGAAAACATTCTTTAGAGATTTCCAATGGCAGAATTCTCTTCTTTGGAAGTCTTAGGATGGATCAAGAAGCTTGGCCCTAGTTTCAAAGAGGCCCTCATTCCTTTCGGTTTTTCTTGCATCTTTTCATATCACTAAATCAAGGTGGATGAACCTTTCCTTTGTGCTGCTGCCAACTTTTGGATTCCTACTCGGCATGTTTTTCACTTCAATGGTGTAGAAATATGCCCCACTATTGAAGAGTTCAATGTGATCATTGGTGAATCTAAGATTAATATTCTCATTCTTCTTACTACTAGTGGGGATCTTCTTGCCATGGTCCAAGCTATTTTAGGGGTTTCTCTTGTCACAGCTCAGCATTGGTGCATGTTTGACAAATTGAATATCTACTCGATTTTTGCGTACTTTTCTCGGTTGACTGTTCTTATGGTCTGTAGGTCGCGTTCTTATTATCTCAATGCTTTTTGTTTATGCATTCTTGCGAGATACTTCTTGGTGCATAAGACGGTTCGCATAGATTAAAGGATGTGCTTGGTGGTTGGTAATCTAAGGGTGGGAAGTCCTGTGGGCATGATCTTAGTTGAAACTCTAAATGGCTTGGATGTGGTTCATAGGAAGGAAGCAAACTTCTTTACGAGGAGCCCTCTCCTTTTTCAGGTATAATCCCTAATTTTTGCCTAGATTCTCAACCTAGCAGGATTCCTCTAATTTTTGCATGGATTTCCTTTCGATTTTCAACCCATTGAGGCTCCTTATATCATCTTTATCATTTTTCTTTTATCTCTTCTTTTTCCACTCATGCTTTCTTTTTCTCTTCTTCTCTCTTCTCTTTTTCTAATATGGCTATATGAGAGGCTTCGATTGCTTCATCCCCCTACTATTCATCCTAGTCAATACCTCCCCAAGCATTATCGTGACAGCAGGCCTAAGCGTACTGAGATGAACTTTGATGATTTCACTGAATTCATGAAGCATATTAATGTCTCAGATATTCAATGGGTAGTGGAATGGTGGCACCTTTCAGGCATGGTCAACCGAATCTTCAAGGATAACTGTGTTCCTTTGGTTGGGCTTCACTGTTGCTCTTACTACTCTACATGTTGCATTGCAAGGAAATTTGGTGACCATCAAGGAGCTTCTAGTGATGATGGTTCCTTCCATACCTTGGCATTTACTGAGAGGATCTTAGGTAGAATTCATGAGGCTTGGCCGCGAAGGATGGTGACCAAAGGCATTTGTTTTCCTCAATTCCTTCATCCAACTTCGGGGTACAAGAAATGGCTAGAGGTTGACATGAAGTAGGTTCACATAGATGAGAAAGCTTACAAGAGATCCAACAAAAGAAAGAAGGCTGACTGACCACCTTGATATGCCCTAAATTTTACTTTTCTGCACTTAATGATTTTCATGTCTTTTTATTAAAAAATTTAATAAAAGATTGGAATGTTCCAAATCCCCTATGGAAACAATTTATTATCTTTTAATTTTAGCAATAAGAGAATCATCCATTTATTATCTTTGCTTATTGTCATTATTTTTCTCTTTTTTTTTCTTTACTTTTTTTCCATGCCATGTAATTTTTGCCCACGACGTCCTTATAGGAATTTTTGCCATGCCCATGGTTTTTTCCCCTATCTTTTTCCTAGACCGCCTTGTCAGGTTTTCAATTTAGCGGGGTTCTTTTGCCTTAATTTTTGCCTAGGCCGCCTTTTCGGGTTTTCAACCTAGCAGGCTTTTTTTTTTTTTTTTTCAAATGTTATATTTTTAAAGTCTATTCATATTGATTGGGCGAAGCATCTCTTCTCCATCCAAGTTTGTAATTCTTGTAGCACCTTCTAACATGATTTTGTTGATAATAAAAGGCCCCAACCATCTTGGCTTCATCTTTCCTCTTGAATTAAAAGTCTCATCTCTAAGTACTTTCAAAACCAAATCCTTTTCTTTAAGGTTCCTAGGTTTCACTTTTTTGTTAAATGCTCTAGCAATCCTCTTTTGGTACCTTTGTGCATGGTATTGTACCATAGCTCTCTTCTCATCTATCAAAGCTAAATGTTCATATCTTTCTTTCATCCAATCTTCCTTTAGGACCTTGGTTTCCACTACCACTCTCAAATATTGTATCTCTACCTCAATAGGAAGGATCGCCTCGCTTCTGTAGACTAAAGAGTAAGGGGTTGCCCTAGTTGATGCATGGATAGAAGTTCTGTAGCCCCATAAGGCATGGAAGTTTCTCAGCCCAGTCTTTGTATGTTACCACCATCTTGGCTAGGATGTTCTTCATGTTCTTATTGGCTACTTCTACGGTCCCATTAGTTTATGGTTGGTATGGTGAAGATTTGTGATGCTCAATGTGGTATAATTCCATGATCCTTCGAGCCTCTCCCTCAAAGTGGGAGCCATTATCTGAGATGATCTCTTGTGGTACCCCATATCGGCAAATAATGTTATTCACTATGAATCAAGCCACATGTTTGGCTTTTAATACGGAGTAAGAGGCTGCCTCTACCCACTTGGTGAAGTAGTCAAGTGCCATTAGGATGTACTTGTGTCCATTCAAAGCCTTAGGGGCTATTCTTCCAATCACATCTATGCCCTAAATTGAGAAAGGCCAAGGAGAGGTCATGCTATATAGCTTACTAAATGGCATATGATTCAAGTTTGCATGTGTTTGGTAGTCATGACAACTTTTCACAAAGTCTACACAATCAGTCTCCATCGTATTCCAATAGTACCCCATCCTTAGGATCTTTTTAGCTAACATTCTCCTATTCATGTGAGAACTACAAATCCCTTGATGAACTTCTTCCATGACTCTTTCGGCTTCTTCTTTCTTTAAACAACAGAGGTGTATGCCATCATAAGATCTTTATAAAGTTGTCCTCCATACAGAATATATTGCATAGCCATCATCCTAATCGAATGACGTTCTCTCCTGTTGCACCATCAGGATACAGTCCTAATTCCAAGAATTTTATGATGTTATAATACCGAGGAACCCCTTCTTCTTCTATAGCCAAGACTAAATACTCAGTTCTCCATTTATGCACTAACTCATAACTCTGCTCAATCTTTAAGGGTCGTGTCATACTCCTTCGGGTATTTCAACCATGGAGGCTAAGGTAGCCAATGCATCTGCAAACTGATTCTAAGCCCTAAGGATGATAGTGTATTCAATCTTATCAAAGGTTTTGGTTAAGTCCTCTAAATATTGCTAATAAGGCTTCAAATGTTCTTCCTTTACCTTCCACAATTTTTGTGCTTGGGCTATGACTAAAGTCGAGTCCCCAAATACCTCTGCTTCTTTTACCCCGAACTCCCAAAAAGCATCCATTCCGGCAATACAAGCTTCAATTTCTGCCATGTTATTGGTCGCCTCAAAGTTCAATTTAACTGCCAAGGGCACATGAGATCCGTCGAGGGTGATCAAAAGTACTCGTATCCCATTACCCTATTGGTTCATGGCTCCATCGAAGTACATCTTCCATGCCCCTAGTTCAATGTCCAAAATTTCCTCATCCGAGAAATCTTCTTTTCCATCATCTCCTTCTATGGGGTTCTCAGCACAGAAATCTGACATGACGCTTCCTTTAATTGTTTTTCTAGCCACATACTTTAAATCAAATTCTACTAAATTGATTAACCATCTCGACAATTTCCCACTCAAAGCGGGTTTCTTAAATAGGTATTTCAACGGGTCCATTCTAGCTACTATCCATACTTGGAATGGTAGAATGATGTGTCTCAGCTTCTGTACGACCCATATGAGTGCGAAACATGATTTCTATATAGTTGTTTATGTGGTCTCATAATCATGGAGTCTTTTGCTCAAATAGTACACTGCTTTCTCATTCTTACCATTGTCTTTCTATGCCAACATGCTTCCGACTGCATCTTCTATGATGAAAGGTATAGTAGTAATGGCTTCCCTTGCTTCGGGGCTACTAGGATGGGTGGATGGAAGAGATATTCCTTGATAAGTTTGAATGCTTTCTGACATTTATCGTTCCATGCATGAGATTCATTCTTTCTCAAAAGCTTGAAGATAGGCTCACAAGTGGAAGTGAGTTTGGCGATGAACTGGTTAATGTATTGTAGTCGACCTAGGAATCCCCTTATTTCTTTCTCACTCTTAGGTGGAGGTATCTCCAATATGGCATTGATCTTTGGCTGGTCAACTTCTATCCCTCTATCACTTACCAAGAAGCCTAGCAATTTTCCAGTTATCACTCCAAAAGTACACTTTTAGGGGTTCAACCTCAATCGATACTCCTTTGATCCTTTTAAAAAACTTTCTCAAGTTAATGATGTGACCCTCCTTATCCTTGGATTTCACGATCATGTCAGCAGCATACACCTCAACCTTATTGTGCATCATGTCATGTAATAAAGCTGTGGCCATCCTTTGATAGGATGCTCCCGCATTCTTGAGCCCAAACAGCATTACCGTGTAACAATAGATTCCCCATTCTGTGGTGAAGGTAGTCTTAGTCATATCCTTAAGAGCCATCTTGATTTGGTTATATCCTAAGAAACCATCAATGAAAGACATCAAGGCACTACTGGCCATTTTATCTACCAAGACATCTGTATCAGGAAGAGGGAAATCATCCTTAGGGACAGCTTTGTTTAAATCCCTAAAATCCACACACATTCTTACATTTCCATCCTTCTTTGGTACGGGCACAATATTAGCTATCCACTCAACTTGGCGTACAGGTTTGATGAACCTTACTTTCAATTGCTTTGTGACCTCTTCTTTGATCTTTAGGAGCCATTCAGTTCTCATATGCCTTAATGTGGTGTTAAGCTATCTCGGGATCAATATCAGGCATATCTTCATAGGAACATGCAAACACTTCTTGAAATTCTGTGAGAGGTTCTTTGAGATCTTTCCTTTCTTTTTTATTTAGGGTTGAGCCAATTTTAATTAAGCGTGGATTCTCATCATTGCTCAAATTAATAGTTTCAAAAGTTAGTTCCATAGGTTAAATTTTCTTTTTCAACTGTTTATTAATATCATTTTCAAATTCATTAGAATCATTTAAGTGCAGAATTTCAATAATATGGGACACATTAAAATAAGCCAAATCAAAATTCATCTTATTGAAAATGTTAAAAAGTATATTAGAGCTTGTATTACAAAATTTCTTTCCCTCATTGTTAGAAAACCCAACCCAAGTCCAATTATTGAGGTAACCCACAGCAGGCATAATGAATGTAGAAGGATCACTTGGCTCTTCATCGGTGATGGTGAACACGTCCCCCTCCATCTTTAGCATAGTCTCAATTGCTTCCGCATCCATGTAGTCCACCCAGTCAACTTCCTCTTGAACTTACTTGATCACCACAGTAGGTTTCTCCTTGAAAGTAAGCTTCTCGTTGAAGAACATCTCCCAACCTAGATACAACTTTCCATCCTTACCTACCTAAAGTTCGTGAAAGCCACCCAAAGGAAAGTTTCTCCTTCCTTCACGAAATTTCCATTAAGGTTACCAAAGTTTTTTATTTTATTTTATTTTTTTATTTCATTGCAGCCTTCAAAGAATGCCAAACCTTCCTTGGTCAGTTGAGTCTTGAAATCGGGGAATTCAGCCACCCCTTTTCCTTCTTTTCCAAGACCCATACCTGGCATATACCCCATGTACTTCATCATTGCAATCACCTCATGGCTACAGTATGGGAGCAAATCCGTAGTATACCTTTCATCCTTAAATCCATAGTCAGCCATGTTCACAAACTCAAATCCACTTATTTGAATCTCACTTCCTCCCTCTTCAAGTCCACAAAAAGGAGCTAGGATTTCACCGTCACCAATTACAACTGCAATACCTCCCTTCCATGGGATTTTCATCTTTTGGTGTAGAGAAAAAGGAATAGCCCTAATAGGCTGAAGCCATGCCTTTCCTAAGAGAAGGTTGTAGTCAGAGGTGATGTTCATCATGTGGAATTCCACTATTTTCTCCAATGGACCAATCTTGTAAGGAGCTTTGAAAGTTCCCATAACCTTCCTTGAAGTATTGTCATATGCCCTAACGGTCAAAGGATAGGGGATGATCATCTCCTTATCCATGCCAATGGTGGGAGTAGTCCTAAAAGGGCATACATTCAATACGGACCCCATTATCAATAAGTACCATTGGAAGCTTGGCACCTATGCACTCAATGGTGATTTGCAATGGCCTAGTGTGAATGGCTCTTTTAGGAGGAAGTTCTTCGTCAGAAAAGGGAAGGAGAGGATCAGATGGGGCTTCAACTCCCATGAGAGATAACACTTCTTGTGGTGTAGTTTCTTCCTTTACACTCAAGGCATCCAAAAGAGCACTGCGATGCTTGTGAAAAGCCACTAGCAAGCCCCATACAGATACATGAGCTTGAGTCTTTTTCAATTAAGTTTGAACTTTATCTTCTTCCTGTTTCTCTTTTTTCCCTTTAGGCTTTGTAGGCTTAGATCCTTTTCCTATGTCTCTACTAGGATGATCATTCTACAAAAAAGGATGGCTTGTAGTGCCTCCCACTCCTAGTGATATTTGCCACATTGTCCTCCATGACTCTTTTCCTTATTTCAGTCATTCCTTTGGGGAGTATCCCCCATATAGCCACCGCATTCTTTAATATCACATCCTCGTCATCCTATATCCCTTGGACTTCTACCATATTAGTCTTTACGGTTTCTATTAACCTTGAACTATCCCACTCAATCTCATCTATTTACACCCAATTTTGATATGGAGGAGGATCTTAGTGATAATCAGGCAAGGGGTTCTTCCTAATGTTAGGCTTGGTAATGATGTTGGGATTTGAGAGAGTTCCATTGTCTATGAGGTCTTGTATTTCGTGTTTGAGGCGGAAACAATTTTTGTTTTTATGCCCAGATTTTTGGTGGAAGTGACAATATTCATTGAGGTTCCAAGTAGGAGGTATAGGATTGGGCATAGGTGTGGGATCTAGAGGTTTGATGAATCCTTTGGAGGCTAGAGTTTCATATGCTTGGGTGAGGGTCATTTCTAGGTTGGAAAATTCTCGGCGGGCTTTCTTTGTGAAGCTGGGTAGGCTAAGGTTTGTTAGGGTATGATGGCACTTACATTTATGGGATAGGGTACTTTAGAAGTAGTTACTCCTCCCCCATATGTCTTCTTGATTGGAGGTTTGCTCTCACCTTTCTCTAATTGCTCATTATTGATAGCATCTTCAGTCTTAGTTCCACAATCACACAATTCCCCAAAAGAATCAATAGGCGATGACAAGGGCTTACTATTATGTGCCGAAAGGAAATTCTTGATAATCATGTTGATTTGGTCTTTCTCATTTGGTCTATTAACCATCCTTGATGCTTTTCCCTTCCACATCAATCATGGTGTTGAAGATGAATTGATCCACAAACAACTCCACTAACTCATTCCACACCTTGGTCTTACTTGGATCTAAGCTATAGTACCACCTTGATGCACCTCCAGTGAGTGAGAGGGGAAATGCATGCAAAGTTTGTTTGTCATCCAATCCTTTCATTTCAGCAATGCTTAGATACCTCCTAACATGTTGTTTTGGGTCTCCAGTTCCATAAAACTTTTCTACATCAGAAATCTTGAATTTTGGAGGCAATGCAATGCGAGTTTTTGAACTTGTGCCTCCCATGTTATAGAGACAATCTTCCATCCCTTAGGCCTTGCAAAAGGCTAGTTGCATCTTGTCCATCTTTTCTTTCATGGCCATGGTATCTGCGGTGAGCTTCTCAAATTGCTTGTTCCTTTTATAATTGGCCTTATCTCTTTCATCCCAACCTCCCTCTTCTTCATCATCATAAATCTCTACATGTGCAGTCTTTTTGAGTTTGGCTTCCTCTAGTTTGGCGAGGCGACTTCCCATCTTCTTGAGAACATCACTTTGTTCTTCCATTGCCTCAAATATCCTTTGTGCAGTCTCATCATTAATTGGAGTGGCCGTTGTTACTTGAGATGATTCTCCTTCTTGAAATACTTCCTTTTACGGGAGTAAAGGGGAGTCACCACCTAGTTTTTGCAATGCCCTAGGAACCATGTATGTAGCGTCCTCTCGAGGAAGGACCTTTCGATCTTACTACTAGATATATGAATTCAGAGTTAAGGTATGGTCTTAGGAAGGTGTTAGGCACCTAAAACTGTCCAACCCTAAGGTTGGCTTCCCATCAATATGTCTTACATCTTAACCCTATTAAAGGCATACTTAACACCTATATCTAACTCACACACACACACATACAATAACATTCATCTAACAATTAACATGGCATCAAACATCCCTAACCATACATCTATCATGCTTATCAATCATAGCCTAACATGCATCTAATCATGCATCACATCATAGACCTTAACATTCACCTAGCATGGCATCTCCTAACATTCATCTAACATACATGTCAACCAACCTAACATTCATCTAGCATGGCAACGTATAATATAAACCCTAGCATGTTACTTTCATCATTTCATCATATCTTATCCAAGGCAGAAACATATGAATCATTAAATTAAGATAGAAACAAGATGAATCATGTTATCAACTAAAACATCAAGAACATAATCATATCATCAAACCCAACCAAGATCATATCACAATGCATGTACATTACGAATAAATGACTTACCTTTTACTTATCATGCAGCAACTTAGAACCTATGGCATCATGCATAGGCATGTGAATGCACGTTCATAGCATCAAAATAATAAAACACAAGATAAACCCTAATTCTAACATGTGAAGGCAAACAAGCAATTAATCATGTGAAACAGAGGCTTAAAAACATAGAAACATGGAAAAGAGGCTAAACAGAAGTATTACATGTGAAAACAGAAGCAAAAACAGATAAAATAAAAATAGGATTTTCTGGGCGGGTTCATACGCACACATGAACAACCTTGTGTGCGCATAATCAAGCCTGCTCGCACAGGCAAGATTATGCATATGCGGGTTCTTACCTAGAAACCTTAGAAACACAGCAAAGACTTAGAACGCAAAACTAACATCCTAAGATGCTTTTCAAACTACAAAAACGTAAACCTAGACTACATAAATATATAATAATAAGAAAACGAGGCAAACAAAAAGATTAAAGCATATAAAAAAGGAAAGAAAAGGAAAAGAAAGGTTTAGACTAATACCTCAAAGAAAAGCTCTTCAAGATTGATTTTTGACTGTTCCTCTCTATCAAATCTATTCACAATTCAGTAAAAGAGTGATTAGTAATCTTAAACTCAAAGATCAAGGCTAGAAAAGACCCTAATTAAAAGAAAATTGACTTGAGGATGTTTTGTGAAAAACTCCCTCTTTGATTCACTATTTCTAGTAAATCTCAGTGATTTCCCATGAGATTTCTCTGTGTTTTGAAAATATATCATGTAAGGCTACTTATAGTGTGAAAGTAGGGGTTTGGAATTGTTGTGATTAGTGCCCTTAAATCCTATTATATGATGTTATGTATGATATTATGTATGACATTATATATGACTTAATATTGTGTTTAATAAAATTATTTTATTATTATCTAAAATAATGGTAACATGAATATTCGGACATTATCATATAGTCCATGAGATGCATAGTATGTGATTTATGTGAAAAGTCACAGAAGATATAAATCACAAGTTCTTTGTAAACTCAGAATTGTAGTTCGTAATCGGTGATGAAATTGAGCGTTTCATCTGCGAAGACTATATAACATATTAACTAAGATGATTTGTCTTGATCATGGAAGTGGTGACTTCTAGTTGATATGTTGATATGTTTTAAGAGTTAACACATATTGAACTGGACCGCTGTGAGATTTATTATTCTCCTAATGACTGTCAATTGAATAATAAATCTCACGACTTCTATTTACATGAACTCTTAATCCTGAGAGAATAGTGGACCTAATCATGAAGTGTAGGTTGCTTTGATATATCAGGAGTGAGATCTAAAGTAACGGTCAAAACCCCAGTATGTTGGGCAGCAACATTTAGTATTGATGGAACATATATTCTCAAGATGGAATTCATAATCTCTTAGCGGAGATTTAAAATATTCCCTTGAGATAAGTTTAATGGGTTTGTTATTCAGAGAGTTAGGCCTAACCACTTTAGTAAGACTAAAGTATATATTTATGAAATTGGATTTCATAAATATATGGTGAATAACTTCAAAGGATTAAACTGGGTACTCAAGGATTAAGATGTAGTAAACTACAAAGTGTCAGTCTACATTAATGACTTTGTATTACTACGAATATTTTATGAAGGGGTTGCATGTACAATAAAGTCTTGGGATATAATTTATTAATAAGGCCTAGAGTGCAATTATATTTATATAGTGGTATTAAATATAATTAATGGTAACTTTGGACTTGTCAAGCGTTGACAGAAAAGCCCAAGGCGCATTGGAGCTAGAGTCTTATTTGTTCCCTTTTGGTCCCACTCCAAGCCACACATTAAAGCCCAATTAGAAAGGCTCAAAAGGCTAGCCCAATTAGATAATCAGTTATATGGAGAGAAACATACAGAATTTGAAAGAACATGAAAATGGTTTGTATGTGAGTGTTAGGCACTCTTTCATTCTCTCTAGAATATACACATATAACTGATTGAGAGACCACACATCTTGGGCATCAAGTGGAATTGGAGTGAAGATTAAAAGTATTTCTAAGTACTCTTCATCTTTGGTTTTGAATTTCACCGCATCAAGGTACACTCTCTTGTTCTTAAATTCTGAAACTTACATAGCACATGTTATCTATTGCGAAGGAAGTAGATCCGTTAATTTTCCACTGCGTACATGCATATTTCCATCAAATGGTATCAGAGCGGTCTTCATTTCAAATCTGTATAGCATGTTTTATGAGTTTTGGAATTAGAGATAATAGTTTCATGATGTTAGAAGATTATATAGGTATTTAATTTTTTGCATGGTTGATGAAACTATGATTTGATAAAAACTGATATTGATGTTATGATGTTGTTTAAATTTGAATTTAAGTATGTTAAATTGAACTTTAAGGCTATAGCATCAATGAAATTCAGTTTTGATATCAAATTCTGACTATCATATTCATATGATGTTTATATATTCATGAAAACCGTTGAAAATCTGTTCAAAGTTTCCCTTCAAAAACTGAAAACACGGGTTTTTCGCGGGTTAGCTTCCCATGAAGTTACTCGCGAAAAATGCCTTTGATTTACAAAAACTGTTTCGCGGGTAAGCTTTACTAGCGAAATAGTCACGAGACAGTAACGAGAGTTTGTCTAAATTTTGTGTTTTCATAAAAACTTTTCTTGGGTAAGCTTTACTAGCGAAATAGTTGAGAGACAGTAGCGAGAGTTTTTGTCTTAATTTTGTGTTTTTAATATTTCATTTTCGCGGGAAGAGCTTAGTCGCAAGATACATGTGAAAAAGCTACTGAAGGGAATTTTGAATTTTTCTATGTTTTTTCAAATGTTTTAAGATGCAAGGCTATGTGTAATTAGATTATGTATTTTTATAACTTAAAAACCTTTAATTTAAAATATCTAGTGGGAGAGAGATACAAGGGTTGGATCTCAAAGCCTCCATTATCGGTTTATAGTAGTATGATTAAGCACCTCGCCTTGGCGTATTTGCCTTACTCCCTTCGGAGGGTGTTTAATTCATGGAACTACAGATTAAACTTCTTAATGATGGATAGTTTGTGTTTTTACATTAAGAACGACCACGCTTCCGTGGAGTTACTTGGTTACTCACATTGATTCTAGGCAATGGTGTACACTAGACTAAGTATAATGTTAACCTCCCTTCAAAGCTATGTCATTATTTAGAGGCTAAAGAAAAAGTGGCAAATTATTTTTGTTTGGTAAGAGTTACCATGATAACATTAATAATGAGAATAATTCTCGCTTGATCATAGTGATTGGTATGATCTTGCTTCCGAGGAATATTAATTACGGGATTGGGTTGTCATTGCATATATTATATTATGGTTTTATTAAGGTTCCATACTATATGTTTATATACTAAATTGACAATGTCCAGTTTACTTATTATATTCATGTTTATTATTTTCAGATTTGAACATGGCATCATTTAGCCCACTTGTTACTATTCTTAATCAAAACAAACTGACTGGATCCAACTATGTTGACTGGAAAAAAAATTTGGATATAGTTCTCACCGCTGAAGAGCACAAATATGTGCTTACTAAACCATATCCTAGTTTTCCTTCATTAGATGCTCCTCTTGAGGAAAAACAACACTATGATCATTGGTAGAAATCTAATGAGATGGCCAAGTACTACATCCTAGCATCTATCTCAAATGTTCTACAACATCAAATGCAGGATGTAGAACTAGCTTCAGACATTATGCTAAGTCTGAAGGAGATGTTTGGTGAGCAAGGTCGTTCTGCAAGGCAAGAAACCATGAGGTAAATTTATAATACCAAAATGGCTGAAGGTAATTCAGTTAGAGAGCATTATCTTACAATGATCTCTAATCTGAATACATTGGAAATTTTAGGTGCCGATATTGATGGAGAATCCCAAGTGGATATGATACTCCAGTCACTACCAGAATCATTCAAGGAATTCAAACTTAACTATAATATGGACAAAAAGATTTATACACTGTCTGAATTAATGAATGAGTTGGTAACGGCAGAAGGCATCCTTGGTACTTCTAATGTTGAAGCCAATATTGGTGAAGCTTCTACTTCTCAACCTAAGTCGAAAGGTAAAGGTAAAAAGAAGAAGAAGAAGGACTTCACCAAGCAAGAGGGTAAACAAATTGCCTTAGGGGTTGCTGACAAAGGAAAGAAGCTCAAAGAAAAATGTTTCCATTGTGGTGAGAAAGGACATTGGAAGAGGAATTGTCCAAAATTCAAGGCTGCCAATAATAAGAGTATGAATAGTTCATTCCTCCTTGAAATATGTTTAGTGCAAAATCCCACGGATCCCTGGTGTGTGGATTCAAGTTGTACTAATCATATCTGCAATTCTTTGCAGGGGTTCTAGGAGACCAAAAGGCTTAATGAAGGGGAATTATTTCTTACTTTGGCTGATGGGAGCAGGATTCTGGTTTTAGCTGTTGGTGTTTTTAATTTATGTTTTGAGTCAAGGGTTTTAATATTAGAAGATTGTCTATATGTACCTAATGTTCGTAGGAATTTAATTTCTGCAACTTATTTAGGTAAACATTGATATCGTGTTATCCTTAAAGACAATGTTGTAATAAAGAAGGGTAAAGTGTTTATCTGTTCTGTCAATGTTGTGGATGGTCTTTATATTTTAACTCCTGATAAGCATGAATTATATAATTCTGAATTAGATAATAACTCTCATGTAAAATCATTAAAGAGAAAGTTTCCTTCTACTAACAATTCATATCTTTGGCATTTGCATTTGGGTTATATTAATCTAAAAAGAATTCAAAGACTTATCAAAGATGGACTCTTAGAGCCATTAGACTTTGATGAATTTCCAGTTTGTAAATCTTGTTTGGAGGGAAAAATGACTAAACGACCTTTTAATGCAAAAGGTAGAAGAGCCCAAGAGTTGCTTGAATTAGTTCATACGGATGTATGTGGTCCTATGTCAACCTAAGCAAAAGGAGGTTATGAGTACATCATCACTTTTTCCGATGATTACTCAAGATATGGTTATGTGTACCTAATGAAACAGAAATCCGAAGCCTTTGAAAAGTTCAAAGAACTTAGGGCTGAAGTTGAGAATCAATTGGGTAAACGCATAAAAGCCATTCGATCTGATCGTGGTGGCGAATACCTTCTTGGGGATTTCAAGGATTATTTAATTCAAAATGAGATTGTATCCCAATTGACTGCACCTGGAACTCTCCAACAAAATGGTGTAGCAGAAAGAAAGAATAGGACTCTTTTGGAAATGGTTAGGTCCATGATGAGTTACTCAACTTTACCGATTTCCTTTTGGGGATATGCCTTAAATACAGCAATACATCTTTTAAATTTAGTTCCATCAAAATCTGTTCCCAAAACACCCATGGAGTTGTGGAGTGGGTGTAAGCCTAGTATGAGATACCTCCACATTTAGGGATGTCCAGCACATGTGTTAAAAGGAAAACCTGATAAATTGGAACCAAAATTAGACGTATGTTTGCTTGTGGGTTATCCAAAAGAAACTAGGGGTTATTTGTTCTATAGTCGTAAAGATAACAAGGTTTATGTTAGCACAAATGCTAAATTCTTGGAAAATGACTATATGAATAATTTCACTCCTAGAAGTAGAGTTGTGTTGGTTGAAATGAATGAATTTGTAAATGAACAACCAATGGATGAAATTAGGGATGATGTGGATGTATTAGATACACCACAAGATACTACTTATGAGATGTCTAGTACACAGGTGCATCGTCGTAGTGGGAGAATTGTTAGGCCACTTATAAGATTTATAGGTTTGGGAGAAACTTATGAAGCTATCTCAGAAGAGGCCGAAACTGATCCTTACACATATGAAGAAGCAATGAATGATATAGATGCACATCATTGGGTCAAAGCTATGAAATCTGAATTAGATTCAATGTATTCCAATCAAGTTTGGGATCTTGTAAAGGCGCCTAACGACATTAAACCTGTTGGTTGCAAATGGGTTTACAAAAGGAAGAGAGGGATAGATGGAAATGTTGAAACCTTTAAAGTAAGGCTAGTGGTGAAAGGGTATACTAAAAAAGAAGGTATTGATTATGAGGAATCCTTTTCACCAGTAGCAATGCTTAAATCTATCAGAATTCTCTTATCCATTGCTGCTCATTATGATTATGAGATTTGGCAAATGGATGTCAAGACTGCTTTTCTTAATGGCAATCTTGAAGAAGAAATCTATATGATGCAACCGGAAGGTTTCATAATTAAGAACCAAAAGCATATGGTATGCAAGTTGAAAAGGTCCATTTATGGACTTAAGCAAGCATCTAGGTTATGGAACATCAGATTTGATCAAGCAATCAAGTCATTTGGTTTTGAACAAAATCTTGATGAACCATGTGTGTACAAAAGACATCAAGACAAAGTAGTAATGTTCCTAGTGCTTTATGTTGATGATATTCTACTCACTGGGAATGATGTAGGGGTAAAGTCATCAGTAAAGGTTTGGTTGTTAAGCCAATTTGATATGAAGGACTTAGGTGAGGCTAACTTTATTCTAGGGATCAAGCTTTAGCGAGATCGCAAGAATAAGATGTTAGGCTTATCACAAGCTGGATATATAGATAAGGTTCTAGAACGGTTTACCATGCAAAACTCCAAGAAAGGATTACTTACTTTCAGACATGGAGTTCCTCTATCTGATGACCAAAGGCCTAAGACTCAAGAGGAAGTAGGTATGATGAGACAAGTTCCTTATGCTTCTGCAGTAGGAAGTCTCATGTATGCCATGCTTTGTACTAGACCAGGTATCTGTTATTCAGTAGGCATGGTCAGCCGATATCAATCAAATCCAGGACCAAAACATTGGTAAGTTGTAAGCATATTCTCAAGTATCTACGGAGAATGAGAGATTATACGCTTGTTTACCATAGTGAGGATTTGATTCCCATTGGCTATACAGATTCAGACTTTCAATCCAATCTAGATTTCAGAAAGTCCACATCAGGATGTGTATTCACCTTGGGAGGTGGAGCCATAACATGGAGGAGTGTTAAGCAATCTTGTATTGCGAACTCCACCATGGAAGCAGAAAATGTTGCTGCTTGTGAAGCAGCAAAAGAAGCTATATTGCTCAAAAAATTCCTTTCTGACCTTGGTGTAATGAGAATGGAACAAGTTCCCATCATATTGTTTTGTGACAATAGTGGAGCAGTTGCATAATCTAAAGATCCTAGGAATCACAAGAAAGGAAAGCACATTAAGAGGAAGTACCACATCATTCGAGATATTATTGCTCATGGAGATGTGGTGGTAGCAAAGATTGAAAGTGGAAATAATCTAGCAGATCCATTTACCAAATCCTTGCCTCAAAGGACTTTCGAGTCACATTTGGAGGGAATAAGAGTTAAATTAATGCACAATAATCTTTAGGGCAAGTGGGAGATTGTTAGGATTAGTGCCCTTAAATCCTATTGTATGATGTTATGTATGATATTATGTATGACAATATGTATGACTTAATATTGTGTTTAATAAAATTGTTTTATTATTCTCTAAAATAATGGTAACATGAATATTCAGACATTATCATATAGTCCATGAGATGCATAGTATGTGATTTATGTGAAAAGTCACAGAAGATATAAATCACAAGTTTTTTGTAAACTCAGAGTTGTAGTTCGTAGTCGGTGATGAAATTGGGCGTTTCATCTGCGAAAACTATAACAAATTAACTAAGTTGATTTGTCTTAATCATGGAAGTGGTGACTTCTATTTGATATATTGATATGTTTTAAGAGTTAAGACATATTGAACTGGACCACTGTGAGATTTATTATTCTCTTAACGACTGTCAATTGAATAATAAATCTCACGACTTTTATTTACATGAACACTTAATCCTAAGAGAATAATGGACCTGATCATGAAGTGTAGGTTGCTTTGATATATCAGGAGTGAGATCTAAAGTAACGGTCAAAACCTCAGTATGTTGGGCAGCCACATTTAGTGTTGATGGAACATATATTCTCAAGATGGAATTCATAATCTCTTAGCGGAGATATAAAATATTCCCTTGAGATAAGTTTAATGGGTTTGTTATTTAGAGAATTAGGCCTAGCCACTTTAGTAAGACTAAAGTATATATTTATGAAATTGGATTTCATAAATATATGGTGAATAACTTCAAAGGATTAAACCGGGTACTTAAGGATTAAGATGTAGTAATCTACAAAATGGCAGTCTACATTAATGACTTTGTATTACTACGAATATTTTATGAAGGGGTTGCATGTACAATCTTACGATATAATTTATTAATAAGGCCTAGAGTGTAATTATATTTATACAGTGGTATTAAATATAATTAATGGTAACTTTGGACTTGTCAAGAGTTGACAGAAAAGCCCAAGGCCCATTGGAGCTAGAGTCTTATTTGTTCCCTTTTGGTCCCACTCCAAGCCACATTAAAGCCCAATTGGAAAGGCTTAAAAGGCTATCCCAATTAAATAATCAGTTATATTGAGAGAAACATACAAAATTTGAAAGAACATGAAAATGGTTTGTATGTGAGTGTTAGACACTCTTTCATTCTCTCTAGAACATACACATATAACTGATTGAGAGACCACACATCTTGGGCATCAAGTGGAATTGGAGTGAAGATTAAAAATATTCCCAAGTACTTTTCATCTTTGGTTTTGAATTTCATCGCATCAAGGTACACTCTATTGTTCTTAAATTCTGAAACTTACATAGCACATATTATCTATTGCGAATGAAGTAGATCCGTTAATTTTCCGCTGCATACATGCATATTTCCATCAGGAATGACTCTCAGAAAAGATTCGTTCCAAACCTTAACATTAATGCAAAAAACTTGCCTTTTTAGGTTTCTGGAATTTGTTATGCGTGCATAAGATCAGGCTTGTGTATGCTTGTAGAAAGTTGCGTGCGCAGGCCGATTCTGACGAGCACATAGCGATGGTTTCTTTTGGCCTTATTTTTCAAAAAATAGATTTATTTTCTTATTAAAAGTTATATTTTTTATTTTGAAATTTTTCAAGCCAATTTAACATCTGATTGGGGCCTAAACCAACCTTGGGTCTTAGAATTTAACATCATTGGGGAACGGAGGCCCAAGTCGTAAGGGGTACAAAATGCGGTGTCTATAGATGCCCCTTTTTTGATTCATGAGCTTCACTAGCAGAATCAAAAGAATAAGAGACAAAACATTTTGTTTCAACGTACGGCTCGGGCTCAACCCACACACACGAAACATATCACGCTTACATGGGGCGGGGTGCAACTCCAAAGAGTTACGTGGGATTCGCATGTCCGAATTCCCACCTTTGTTGCTCAGGAAACGAGCAACAATAGGTTCACTATCCCAGAACCTGTTTTACCAATTGCAAGCAAAAGGCGAGTGACTCACTATCCTAGAGTCACAAAAAAAAAAAAAAAAAAAAAAACAAACAAAGGTGCTCTTACTAGCTCAAACAAACAAACAGGGGCACTCTTATGAGTTTAAAAGGATATATATATAAATGTATATATATATATTTATATCTGTGGTGTCCATCTCAGGCTCTTGCCTCAAACTTCTCTAGGTGGTACTTGTCTCCCATCCCTATCTTTACTTGTTCTGGTGAGGCTCTTGCCTTGGGATGACCTTGGTCTCTATCTTTATCTCTACCTCTTCTACCATGCCTACATGTTCAATTCCCATAGGATATGTACGCGAAATCTGTATAATGTGCCTGCATGTTCAACTCCCAAAGGATATGTGCACAAGTTTTGTGTTCTTCCTTTCTGACTTGTGTGGGGGTTTTGTGCCTACATGTTCAATTCCCGTAAGATATATGCATAAATTCTATGTTCAATTTTCATAGGACATGTGCATGATTTTTGGGTGGTATAGGGCTTGTGCCTACATATTCAATTCTTGTAGGATATATGCACAATTTTTGTATTCTGACTTGCTTAACTATTTTTGGATAAAAGATCCACTAGGGATGCTAAAGGACTCACTATGAGAATTGTCTTGGTGGTGATTCCGACCTACCATGAAGTCTTGGCGGTGTAGGATCCACTAGGAGGGGTAGCTTACTGGAGATTTTCTGATGGTGTGTTGTTTATTGGGGAACTTCCTTCCACTGGGGAATATTTATCTTCTTCTTTCTCATGACTCACTAGGGATTTGATGTTGACTCCACCCTTGAGGGGGTTTAACCAAACTCTACTGGGGAAATTTTGCTTTGCAACTCTCAAGGGAGATGCTTCTGTGCATTGGACTTATGGGGGAATTCGTCTTATGATACTAGATTTACTTGGGATTTAGTTGATGATCTTAACTCACAAAGAAGTTTTCATGATGATTTTTGGTCCACTAAAGGATGTTTTTGTTGGGATTTATGCCCTAAAATCTAATTTATTGGCATGTCATAAATAATTAAATTATTTAATTATATGAGACTATTTATAAATGAAATAATGGGACATTATCATAGTCCATGAGATGCATTGTATGTGATTTATGTGATTTAGTCACAGAAGATATAAATCACAAGTTCCTTGTAAACTCAAAATGAAGTTCGTAGTCGATGATGAAATTGGGCGCTTCATCTGCGAGGACTATAACATATTTACTAAGATGATTTGTCTTGATCATGGAAGTGGAGACTTCTAGTTGGTATGTTAATATGTTTTAAGAGTTAAGACATATTGAATTGGACCGCTGTGAGATTTATTATTCTCCTAACGATTGTCAAATGAATAATAAATCTCACGACTTCTATTTATATGAACTCTTAATCCTGAGAGAATAATGGACTTGATCATGACGTGTAGGTTGCTTTGATATATCAGGACTGAGATCTAAAGTCACGATCAAAACCTTAGTATGTTAGGCAGCCACATTTAGTGTTGATGGAACATATATTTTCAAGATGGAATTCATAGTCTCTTAACGGAAATACAAAATATTCCCTTGAGATAAGTTTAATGGGTTTGGTTATTCAAAGAGTTGGGCCCAACCACTTTAGTAAGGAGTTACTAAAGTATATATTTATGGAATTGGATTTCATAAATATATGATGAATAACTTAAAGGATTAAATCGGGTACTCAAAGATTAAGATGTAGTAATCTTCAAAGTGACAGTCTACATTTATGACTTTGTATTACTACGAATATTTTATGAAGGTGTTGCATGTACAATAAAGTCTTGGGATATAATTTATAGATAAGGCCTAGAGTGCAACTATATTTATATAGTGGTATTAAATATCGTTAATAGTAACTTTGGACTTGTCAAGAGTTGATAGAAAAGCTCAAGGCCCATTGGAGCTAGTGTCTTATTTATTCCTTTTTGGTCTCACTTCAAGCCACACACTAAAGCCCAATTGGAAAGGCCCAATAAGCCAGCCCAATTAGATAATCAATTAGTTATAAAGGGAGAAGCATACAAAATATTATTTAAAAAAGACGATACTGATAGGCCACAAACTGAATTGACCCCTTGTGATAGAAATTAATTAATTAATTAATCAATGCGCGAATCCCAATACGCGACTTCAAACACCAACTAAGAAGGTTGTTGGCTGCAAAGTTCTTCAGTTCATCCACATGATGAAGATCAAGAAGATGCTTGGTCACAAAACCCTAAGGTGCAAATACACAGCAACTTCTTCAAGAGAAAGAGATGAAAAAGGGCAAGAACTTTGTCTCCAGTCACAATTTGCTTGAACAAGGTTTGCTTAATGCTTATGCAACTTATGTACTCTTTGATGGCCCTTAAAACAATCCTTTTATATGTTTAGGGTTAGGAGAAAAGAAAGCCCAAAAACATAATCACGGATCCCAAGAAAATCAGATCAAGATTCTGAACTTCACAAACCTCGACAGATAGAAGGTGTCGAGTAGCTATCGAGAAGGTGTCGAGAACACGGGGCTGAAACAGCTTACTTAAGCTCGATAGATGCAGCTGTCGAGCCAGCTGTCGAGCTTTAATGATTTTGCACTTTCAGCTTGTTTTCTTGGACAGACTTGAAGGCTTTAACACTTGATCTTGAAACATGGTTTCTTGAAGTATTTAAAACACATCCTAGATCTACCCAAATACAAGTAAAGTGCGTTTTGTCAAAGGATAAGCCAATTCATAAAATCATGACATATGTTCCTAACAAGTGAAACACATATGTCCTAACAATCTCCCCCTTTGGCAATCCGTGACAAAACCACAACAAACAAACGAACATATGAGAGAAGTCATAAATTACTTAACTCATATTCACTTGTTGAATACAATAAAATCTATCATAACACAAACCCTTGAAAAACTTTGCAAGAAGAGAGTTTATGGCAAGTAGACTTTGACAACCTGTATTTCTGAAACACTTTAAACAAAACTCATCAAGGCATTTTTGTGTGAAACAGAAATAATAAATTGCATACAAATTTAAGAAGCATGTGTATAAATAGAGAAAAAAACAACACATGGAAAGGTAGGTGAAAGAAACAACATACATCATCAATATAAAGAGATAAGTACAATGTATGTCATAAATATGGTCACAAGACCTAATGTACAAGAACAATGTATCTCAAAATGGAAAGAAAAGAAAAGATACATGTAATAGCAAAAGATACATCATATCCTCACTACATCCCTTAAAAAGAAACAACACTCCCCCTAACAAAAATGGTCATCTACTAACTCTCCCCCTAAGAGTGACTACTCTCATATATCAAAACTACTCCCCCTTTTTGTCACGAGTGACAAAGGGTAAGAGTGTTAAGTAGACATCTCATCAGTAGAGCTAGCATCTCCATCATCATCATCCGAAGCATCATCGTCATCACCATCATCATCAGCCGCAGAATCAGAAGCCACTAGAGGAGGTGGTGAAGGAGTAGCCTCAGGAACAAAGCCGCCCATGGTCGCCTGCCATCTAGCAATGCGGCCAACACGGACATTCACCTGATACAACTCTATGGAGAGTGTATCGAGGCGAGCATCCATGCGCTGAAGCTGCACCATGATGTCTCTTAGTGACACATCGCTCCTAGAAGAGGAGGGAGCGGATGTGGATGGAGCAGATCGAGATGGAGCTGAACGGGAGGGAGGAGCTGCTGAATCCGTCTGTCGCAACCTAAACTGCGCCTCACTACGTTTTACGGTAGCGGCATCTATGGCACACATAAAGGTGAAATGGTCGGAAGAGGGAAAAGGAACAGAAAAATGGCGTAGAATCCTCGTGATAGCGAAAGGAAAGATGAGCTTGTCATGGGACGCCGAATCTAGATGAACATCTATAATAGAAAGAATGAAATGAGAAGAGAAATCTATAGGAAGATGCTCAAGGAGAAACAACAAAAATCGAGCACGAGGCTCTGTGATGGAGTTGTAGTGAGAGAGTGGATAGAGTACAAAGGTCATCACCATGTTCAAGAATCTAGGACCTTTAGCAAAGGCCTTACATGGTGTAAACTGACGCTCACCCCAATCAGAAAGGCGCTCACAAAAAGCAGAAATAAGCTCATCTTTGGACACAGTCCGCAGACGCTCACAACTAGGATAGTCAAGAAACTCTATCCTGGGAACTCAAAGCACAGCCACAACAAGCTGCAGTGTGACATGAATGCTAACACCCCTCACACGAGTGAAGAAATGAGTGACAGAACGGTCAATCCTGTGCATGTTGGAGTAGAACTCCTAAATAAGCACGATAGGACAAGTGACAGGCTCGTCACAAAGAGACAGCCAGTCCCGACTGTGAATGACATCGGGAAGGTTGATGTCGGCAAAGTTTGCTAGAATAACTTGGCGTTCCCAATGAACACCTCGTTTAGAAAAGTTCTCTGAGAATGCCTTGTGAGCATCATCATCATGGAACAAAAGAGATAAGGGGGCAGAATCTGAAGACAAAAAGGATGCCCTGGTACGGAGAGGGTTCCGAGACGGAGTGGATTTATGTTTCGGTGCCATAGACACTACTAACGTAACCAACAGTAGAGGGAGAGAGAAAAGGAGACAATCAGAAAAGTCCCAAAACAGTTCACATTATTAAGAATATGTGAAAAGAAGTACATATGCATGGAGAATGCATGAGCATGTGACATGCAAAAGTAATTGCATCATGGGCTCAGCCCAATCCAATCCTATCAGCACACAAACATATAACACACATCTAAATGCATGAACATATGGTTATAATGATAATGTGATGCAATGTATGAGATTTCAAACTCATATAAGTGAAAAACCATCCCAAAATTTCAACAAAAACTCATCAATTTTGAAAAACCCCGAAATTTTTCAAAAACTCTAAAAATCTAGGTTTCAAATCATGAAATGCATGAAAATGTAAGAGAATCGAAGCTGACCAAGTGAAGAAAACTTGAGAAAGCTTGAAAAAACCTTGAGGAACACGATTGGAGTCAGATGAGAGAGTTTGGGAGATGAACAGTCAGAGCAATCGAGAGAGAGATCGACAGAAATGAGAAGCGAATCGCACGAGGTGTTTAAATAGAGCATCAGTAAATCTCGAAAAATAGAGGTGTCGAGAGGTGTCGAACCATCTGTCGAGGTAGGTGTCGAGAAAATAGCCTTCGACAGAAGCAAGTGTCGAGAAGGTATCGAGGAACACAACATCAGACACAAGAAGTGAGGCTTGATCGATCCACCAAGTGTCGAGAAGCTATCAAGGAGGCAGGAGCTTTCTCGATCGATCCACTAGGTGTTGAGGTGCTAGCGAGATTGTGATAAGAAAAAACTGAGGAAGCTCGACAGATAACCAGCTATCGAGGAGGTATCAAGGAGGTGTCGAGCCAGTTTTTCAAAAACAGTTTTTCGAGGAGAGAAAAACACAGATATGAATGCAATCAAGCATGCAACTCAACCAATGATCCAATCAACATAATAAGCTCTCAAAGTCATCTCTCAACAAAATTTTTTAAGCACATAGATCCCAAAAATACATGCACACACTAAACAAGTCTAACCGATTTTATTTTTCAAAAACAAATTAAGACAGTTTAGTGAGCATACATTAACACATGTAAAATCTTGTGATGGCCAAATCACATTGTACCTGCACATGTATTAAGAGTAGCAAAGACTATTGCGTGTTGTGTGTGAAAAACATCGCAAGATTGCATAAGTGTATACATGTTATGACGATTTGAGATATGAGAAAATCACTTTAACTCACACACAATCATAACTGCTTGATGGGGATTATCACCTTCAAGGTACATCCTATAACTCCCACATCTCCTAGAATACACGCTTGCAACCATATTTAAAAGCATTTTTGATCTTTTTGCTTTTTCATTTTCTTTGCATATTTTATTTAAACAAATCATGCATGGGCATATAATAGATAGAAAAGAAATACCCAATTATGTTAAACATTTGACATTCCAGTTTTGTTATGCCTAAGCACACAAATGTCATTGACACTGCACTTTTGCTATGCCGAAGCATACAAGTATCATTATGATTGGCGGGCAACAGTGGTGAGATAGTTATTTATGCCTTTCTCTTAGGATTTTCTAATCCTTCCTGTCAAAAAGAGTGATATGAGTGTTAAGTACAAGAGATAACTTAATCTTACTCATCACAAACAAGAGCCACAAAGCTCACTTGCTTAGTTGTGCATAGAGATGCTCCTCTAAGCTACAAGAGATACAAAGTTTAGAAAAATTTGTTTCAATGGCCATCCAAGGTACACAAGTACCAATGTACACATAACACACACTATTTTTGTATTTTTTTGATTTTTCAAATTTATTTTATTTTTGTATGAAAAACAAAACAAAGCAAAAAAAAAAAAACCAAACAAAAACATGTTAATCAAAGCAAAGTCTAAAACTAGACTGACTCAAAACTTGAAAGCAAAACACACAAGTAATGCAAACAAAAAAAAAAAAAAAAAACAAGAAGAAAGAAAAGAAAGTGATAGAATCACTTGGAGTCCTTTTCCTTCCATACCTTGGAAGAACCTTTCCTTTGATTAAACCCTTGAGCCGGCGGTGAGGGGGAAGAATTGAAACCATTCAAGTTCGAAAGGAACATGAGGGCTTTGAGAAGATCTCCAAGAGGAGCAAGAGAGGATTAAAGCTGATTTTGGCTTCCAGATGCTATTATGCCGTTGCTCTGTTGAGTGGCAAGCCACTTATAACAATTTGGTCGAGTATGACCGGTAGCTCCATAATAATGACAGAGATGCTGCTTCTTCTGTTTAGGCTTATGAGGGTTAGCCTTTTTAGCCCTAGGGTTCTTAGCTTCTTTCTTATCTTGCTTAGGGGGTGCTCCTAAGATAGATTTATTTTTGTCTAAGTTCTCACTAGTTAAAACAGTTTTAACATCATTGTTCTCAATTTCAACATTATTAGCAAGAGGAACAAAAACAGTAGAACTAGTAGAAGCAATATTAGAGGAAGAAAGATCATACCCTAAACCTATTCGATCAGAAGCAGATTTCTGAAGATTGAGCATCTCATCAAGTTTTGCACTTGAAGTCCTCTCCAATTGAGCTTTGACTTGAAACAACTGCTTCAAGCTTCTTGGTCTTCTCAGCCAAGAAATTATTCTCGAATCTCAGTACTCCAATAGTCTGATTGGCCTCATCAACCTTTGTGGACAACTCTTCACAGTTAAGTTCCACATCACTAAGCTTCTTGGTGGCCAGCCTATAGAGTTTATCATGTTTCTCAGAAAGATTGTATAGTTTCTCACAAGCTGTATGGATATCATCTTGATCATCCATCTTCTCAAACTTAGAATACACCAATTCTTCTTCTTCATCCACATTTTCAACAATCCCCTCAGTAGGATTGACAGTGGCGGTGAAGGCATTTAGGATTCCGTCATCCTCATTGTCGGAATCATCCTCAGGCTCGGTGTCGCTCAAAGTAGCAGCAAGTGCCTTGCTCTTCCCAATGCTCTTAAGATAAGTAGGACACTCATGTTTCATATGACCGAATCCTTGACACCCAAAGCACTTAGGTCCTGCTGGAACAGTGTACTGACCGCCATCCCTTGAATCCTTCTTCCCTTTATCTTGGCTCTTGAACTGAGAAAAATTGGATTGCCTACGGTCCTTGTCAAAACCCTTTCCATTGGCGTTCTTCATAAACTTCTTAAACTGCCTAGTGATGTAGGACTTCATCTTAGAATCTTCATCTTCTGAAGACTCATCCATATCACTGCTCTTGGCCTTCAGTGCCATGCTCTTGCTCTTGCCTAACTTACCAATCCTTGTTAACCCTAGTTCGTAAGTCTGTAGATTGCTAACCAGCTTTGTCAAAGGAATCTTTTCAATGTCCTTTGATTCCTTGATCGCCGTAATTTTGGCATGGAATCTCTCAAGCAGAGATCTGAGCACCTTTCTCATAATCTTGGGTTCAGGAATGGTTTCCCCAAGATTAAACGCCGAGTTCACTATGTCTTTAAGCTTGGTATAGAACTCGTCAAATGACTCATCCTCCTCCATCTTTATTTCTTCAAAGCTTGTAGTGAGCCTCTGAAGCTTTGAATCCTTGATAGCCTTTGTACCTTCATAGGTTGTCTGGAGAATGGTCCATGCCTCCTTGGCAGTTTCAGTAGAGGATATCTTCTTAAACTCCTCATTGGTGACTGCACTAAATAGAGCATTCAATGCCCTGCTGTTGAAGTTTGCCGCCTTGATCTTAGCATCATCCCAATCGGCCGGCGCTTCTGTAGGCTTAGTCCAGCCTATCTCCATAGCTTGCCAAACCTTCTCATCTAAAGACTACAAGAAAGCTCTCATGCATACTTTCTAGTATGCATAGTTAGTGCCATCAAATAAATGAGGTATAATTAATGACTGTCCTCTATCCATGACAAACAGGGGTCAATGGATCAAACACAGCAAAGATTAAAACCTAATCAGAGTGTACCTGCTTTGATACCACTTGATAAGCCACAAACTAAATTGACCCCTTGTGATAGAAATTAATTAATTAATTAATCAAATTATTAATTAATCAAATTATCATGCAAACGCGTGGTAGCATAAACAAATCACCAATAAAATAATTATGTAGCGGAAAATAAATAACACGGTGATTTGTTTACGAATGGGAAAAATCTAACGGCAAAAACCCCACCGGGTGATTTTCAGGTCACCACTCCCGAAACTCCACTATTATCACAACAAGCGGTTACAAGTAAAGGAATCCCAAGTACCTTACCAACTTACAGTTGAACCCTTACCGCAATACCAAATTGGACTTGTTCTATAGTGACAATTCCCTCTTTTGATGCATAGCTCCCAAGTACATGACTAACCAATGCACGAATCCCAATACGCGACTTCAAACACCAACTAAGAAGGTTGTTGGCTACAAAGTTCTTCAGTTCATCCACACGATGAAGATCAAGAAGATGCTTGGTCACAAAACCCTAAGGTGCAAATACACAGCAACTTCTTCAAGAGAAAGAGATGAACAAGGGCAAGAACTTTGTCTCTGGTCACAATTTGCTTGAACAAGGTTTGCTCAATGCTTGTGCAACTTGTGTACTCTTTGACGGCCCTTAAAACAATCATTTTATATGTTTAGGGTTAGGAAAAAAGAAAGCCCAAAAACATAATCACGGATCCCAAGAAAATCAGATCAAGATTCTGAACTTCATAAACCTCGACAGATAGAAGGTGTCGAGAACACGGGGCTGAAACAACTTTCTTAAGCTCGATAGATGCAGTTGTCGAGCCAGCTGTCGAGCTTTAATGATTTTGCACTTTCAGCTTGTTTTCTTGGACAGACTTGAAGGCTTTAACACTTGATCTTGAAACATTGTTTCTTGAAGTATTTAAAATACATCCTAGATCTACCCAAATATAAGTAAAGTGCGTTTTGTCAAAGGATAAGCCAATTACATAAAATCATGACATATGTTCCAAACAAGTGAAACACATATGTCCTAACAGATACATTATTGTGAAATGGTGCGTATGTGTGAGTGAAGCCATTCAATTATTCTCCCTTGGAAACTGATTGAGAGACTACACTTCTTAGGCGTAAAGTGGAATTGGAGTGAAGATTAAAAGTGTTCCCAAGTACTTATAATCTTTTGTTTTGAATTTCACCGCACCAAAGTATGCTATCTTGTTCTTAAATTCTGAAATTTACATAGTGCATGTTATCAATCATGAATGAAATAGATCCATGTTTGTTGCTTCTACTGTGTGTTTTGTATGAGATACAAAACCAGATTTTTCAACAATTGGTATTAGAGCCAGGTTTTTCATATCATGTTTGTATAACAAGTGATTGGATTTTAGAATTTAAGAAAACCGTTATCTTTGTGTTTCAATTTTCTGCATAAATTTTGTTATCCATGGACCCATGTGTCGTGTTCTTTTATGAAAGACACCATTTGTATTTTGAGAATATGAATGTAACTGAATTGCGTCGGTTGTTGACAATTGGTGTGAACCATGATTATGCTTCTTTGATGCGGTGCCATGTTTTCATAGTATTGGTTCGTATTATCAATGGTGCCGTGTCATGATTATGCATCAAGTTATGGTGCCGTGTCATGGTTTTTAATATTCATGGATTTCGTATGCATTAAGGATTCAAGTACTTTATTTCATATTGAATCCGTGTATATATATATTGCAAGTGGGTTCGAACAGGTATTATTATTTATGAAGTAATACTTGTTTTTAATATGAGTATTACTCTTTCGGATAAGCTTGTATTCATGAATTGATTAATATATATATACATTGATAATGTGGAATCCGTATGTCATAAGGATTAAAGTACCTTATATATATTTATATATATTAATGTGCGGATGTACAAACCATGATATCAGTTCATGTTTATATACATTAAGATCTGAATGATGAACGAGCATTGTTGCTTGCCTTGACTTATATATTTATAGTCAAACAGTTCATATTAATGCTAGGGTTATGAAATTTACTCCTAATGAGATTAGGATTATGTTTTCAAGGTTTCTAGCATTATTATGGTTCTTGATCTTGATATTGAAAACCCTAATGTTTGATCTGTAAATCTTCATTGATAAAATCAAAAGGTGTTTTGATAGAAAACAATGAAGATGTCAAAAACGGTTCCTGGAAAATTCTGAAAAATTCAGTTATGCGAGTCTCGATCGATTGAGAATTCCTTTCGACTGATCGAATGTTGATTTCGATTGATCGAACAGGAATCAAGAATCAATCGAACGAGGCAGAAGCATAGTGATGAATTTCTTCATTTTTCGATTGATCGAGTAATAGGTTCGATCGATCGAAGGCACTGAATTTTGAATTTTCACTTGTTTTTGACTATGTGTTAAAACTTTGATTAAAAGCAAGGCTATGTGATTAATTTTATAGTCCTTAAAAGTTAAGGACATTTATTAATCATTATCTAACTAAAAGACCTAATGAGATCAAAGATATTAGTTAAATAGAACTCTTAGTCCTAAATAGTTTAGGACTTGTCTTTTAAGAAACATTCTAATGAGATTGTAATTGTTTTATGATTAAAAGTCCTTAATTTATTTTAATTAGAGGTTTTTAATGAGATTAAAATTCTAATTAAAGTTATATAGTTTCTAATGAGATTAGAATACTTTATCTAGTAAATTAAGGATAGATTTCTATATAACTAATTTTTGATCCATTAGTGTTTAAGGAATCTTAAATAGTTTAGAACTTCCATTTTAGTTAGTGATTCTAATGAGATTAGAGTCTTCAACAAGTGCAAGGTTATTAGTTGTGATGGGATCACAATTATTTAAGAAAAACCCAAATTGATAGGCTACAAACAGATTGACCCCTTGTGATTGAAGTTAATTAATTAATTAGTCAAATTATTAATTAATCAATTTATCATGCAAAACGCATGATAGCACAAACAAATCACCAAACAACTAAATACGCAGCGGAAAATAAATAACACGGTGATTTGTTTACGAATGGGGAAAACCTAATAGCAAAAACCCTACCGGGTGATTTTCAGGTCACCACTCCCGAAACTCCACTATTATCACAACAAGCGGTTACAAGTAAAGGAATCCCAAGTACCTTACCAACCTACAGTTGAACCCTTACCCCAATACCCAATTGGACTTGTTCTGTAGTGACAGTTCCCCCTTTTGATGCACGGCTCCCAAGTACGTGACTAACCAATGCGTGGATCCCAGTACGCGACTTCAATCACCAACTAAGAAGGTTGTTGACTGCAAAGTTCTTCAGTTTATCCACACGATGAAGATCAAGAAGATGTTTGGTTACAAAACCCTATGGTGCACATACACAGCAACTTCTTCACAAGAAAGAGATAAACAAGGGCAAGAACTTTGTCTCTAGTCACAATTTGCTTGAACAAGGTTTGCTTAATGCTTGTGCAACTTGTGAACTCTTTGACGGCCCTTAAAACAATCTTTTTATATGTTTAGGGTTAGGAGAAAAGAAGACTCAAACACATAACCACGAATCCCAAGAAAAACAGATCAGATTAATGTTTTCTTAAACCTCGACAGATAGGAGGTGTCGAGAATCTATCGAGCTAGCTGTCGAGCATACGGGCTGAACAGCTCCTTAAACTTCGACACATGTTAGCTGTCGAGCTTTAGTGATTTTGCACTTTCAGCTTGTTTTCTTGAACAGACTTGAAGGTTTCAACACTTGATCTTGAAACATGGTTTCTTGAAGTATTTAAACACATCCTAGATCTACCCAAATACAAGTAAAGTGCGTTTTGTCAAAGGATTAGTCAATTACATAAAATCATGACATATGTTCTTAACATGTGAAACACATATGTCCTAACAATCTCCCCCTTTGGCAATCCGTGACAAAACCACAACAAACAAACGAATATATGAGAGAAGTCATAAATCACTCAACTTATATTCACTTGTTGAATACAATAATATCTATCCTAACACAAACTCTTGAAAAACTTTGCAAGAAGAGAGTTTATGGCAAGTAGACTTTGACAACCTGTATTTCTGAAACACTTTAAACAAAACTCATCAATGCATCTTAGTGTGAAACAGAAATAATAGATTGCATACAAGTATAAGAAGCATTTGTATAAAGGGAGAAAAGAAACAACACATGTAATAGTAGGTGAAAGAAACAACATACATCAACATCATCATAAAGATAAGAAGATAAAGTGCAATGTATGTCTAAATGGTCACAAGACCCAATGTACAAGAACAATGTATCTAAAAGAGAAAAGAAAAGAGATACATGAAATCCTCACTACATCCCTAAAAAAGAAACAACACTCTCCCTAACTCTCCCTCTAAGAATGACTACTCTCATATCCAACCAAACCAAAACTACTCTCCCTTTTTGTTACGAGTGACAAAGGGTAAGAGTGTCAAGTAGACATCTCATCAGTAGAGCTAGCATCTCCATCATCATCATCCGAAGCATCATCGTCGTCACCATCATCATCCTCAAAAGCAGAACCCACGGGAGAAGGTGGTGGAGGAGAAGCCTCAGAAGCAAAACTGCCCATGGTCGCTTGACGTCTAGCAATACGACCGATACAAACATTCACCTGATACAACTCCGTAGAGAGTGTATCTAGGCGAGCATCCATGCATTGCAGCTGCGCCATGATGTCTCCCAAAGACACATCGCTCATAGAAGAGGAGGGAGCAGATGTGGAAGAAGCAGATCTGGATGGAGCAGGACGAGAGGGAGGAGCTGCTGAATCCGGCTGTCGTGACCTAAATTGCGCCTCACTACGTTTTATGGTAGCGTAGTCTATGGCACACATGAAAGAAAAGTGGTCGGACGAGGGAAAAGGAACAGAAAAATGGCATAAGATCCTCGTGATAGTAGAAGGAAAGATGAGCTTATCACGAGACGCCGCATCTAGATGAACATCTATAATAGAAAGAATGAAATGAGAAGAGAAATCTATAGTCAGATGCTCAAGAAGAGACAACAAAAATCGAGCACGAGGCTCTGTGATGAAGTTGTAGTGAGAGAGTGGATGGAGTACAAAAGTCATCACCATGTTAAAAAACCTAGGACCTTTTGCAAAACCCTTACAGGATGTGAACTGGCGACCACCCCAATCTGAGGGATGCTTACAGAAAGCAGCCATGAGCTCATCCTTGGACACAGTTTGTAAACGATCACAACTCGGATAGTCAGGAAACGCTATCCTAGGAACCCGAAGCACATCCGCAACAAGTTGCGGTGTGACAGGAATGCTAACACCCCTAACACGAGTGATAAAGTGAGGGACAGAACGGTCAATCCCGTGCATGTTGGAGTAGAACTCCTGAATAAGCACGAGAGGACAAGTGACTGGGACGTCACACAGTGACTCCTATTCCCGACTGTGAATGACAGTGGGAAGGTCAGTGTCGGCAAAGTTTGCCAAAATGACGTAGCGTTCCGAATGAACACCTCGTCTAGAAAAGTTCCCCGAGAATGCTTTATGAGCATCATCATCACGGAACCGAAGAGATAGGGGGCAAAATCAAAAGATGAAGAGGATGCCCTGGAACGAAGATGGTTCCGGGACGGAGCGGATTTACGTTTTGGTGCCATAGACACTACTAATGTAACCAACAGTAGAGAGAGAGGGAAAAAGAGACAATCAGAAAAGTCCCAAAACAGTTCACAATATTAAGAATATGTGAAAAGAAGTATGTATGCATGGAGAATGCATGAGCATGTGACATGCAAAGTAAATACCTCATGGGCTCAGCCCAATCCAATCCTACCAGCACACAAAGAGATTGCACACATTTAAATGCATGACAATACTATTATATTGCAAATGTGATGCAATGCATGAAGTTTTTAGATCAAATCTTCAAAAACTAACACAAAATTTTAATAAAATCTCATCACCTTTGAAAAACCCCAAAATTTTCAAAAAAAAAAAAAATCCTAAAACTTTCAAAAAAATCCCAAAACCTAGGTTTCAAAAACATGAATGCATGTAGAATGAGAGAAAGAAAGCTTACTAAGATGAAGAAAATCTTGAAAAAGCCTGAAGAAACCTTGAGGATCAAGATTGGAGTGAGATGAGAGTGTTTGGGAGAGGAAAAGAGAGAGCTATCAAGAGTGAGATCGACAGAAATGAGAGGCGGATCGCACGAGGTGCTTAAATAGAGCCTTAGTAAATCTCGACAGATGAAGGCGTTGAGAGGTATCAAGGTATCTATCGAGGGAGGTATCAAGGAAATGGCCATCGACAGCTTCAGGTATCGAGAAGGTGTCGAGGAAGAAACACCAAAAACAAGAACAGAAGCTCGATCGATCCACCAGGTGTCGAGAAGCTATCGAGGGGTCAGAAACTTTCTCGATCGATCCATTAGGTGTCGAGGTGCTAGCGAGATTGCGATAAGAAAAAAGCTCAAGAATCTCGACAGATAGCCAGCTATCGAGGAGTTGTCGAGCCAGCTTTTCAAAAACAGTTTTTCGAGGAGAAAAAAAAAAAAAAACAGATATGAATGCAATCAAGCATGCAACTCAACCACTGATCCAATCAACATATTAAACTCTCAAAAACATCTCTCAACAATGATTTTAAGCACATGGATCCCAAAAACACACGCACACACTAAACAAGTCGAACCAATTTTATATTTCAAAAATAAGTTAAGATAGTTTAGTGAGTATACATTAACACATGTAAAACCTTGTGATGGCCAAATCACATTGTACCTGCACATGTATCAAGAGTAGTAAAGAATATTGCGTGTTGTGTGTGAAAAACATCGCAAGAATGCAAATGTGTCAACATGTTATGACAATTTGAGATATGAGTAAATCACTTTAACTCACACACAATCATAACTGTTTGATGGGGATTATCACATTCGAGGTACATCCTATAACTCCCACATCTCTTAGAAAATACGCTTACAATCATATTTAAAAGTATTTTTTTCTTTTTGCTTTTCTTTTTCTTTGTATATTTTCTTTTTAAGCAAATCATACATGGGCATCTAATAGAGAGAAAAGAAATACCCAATTATGTTAAGCATTTAACATTCCAATTTTGCTATGCCGAAGCACACAAATGTCATTCATGATTGGTGGGCAACAGTGGTGAGATGGTTATTTATGCCTTTCTCTTAGGATTTTCTAATCCTTCCCATCAAAAAGAGTGATACGAGTGTTAAGTACAAGAGAAAACTTAATCTTACTCATCACAAACAAGAGCCACAAAACTCACTTGCTTAGTTGTGCATAGAGATGCTCATCTAAGCTACAAGAGATACAAAATCTAGAAAACTTTGTTTCAATGGCCATCCAAGGTACACAAGTACCAATGTACACAAAACACACACTATTTTTGTATTTTTCTGACTTTTCAATTATTATTATTATTTTTATATGAAAAACAAAACAAAACAAAACTGAAAAACAAACAAAAACATGCTAAACAAAACAAAGCATAAAACTAGATGCAAATGCATAAAAGAGAAGAAGATTATCCCATAGAGATAACACCAATGTTTTGACGAAGAAATTCGAAGCGTTTACTGTCAAGAGGTTTGGTAAACAGGCCAGCCTTCTGATCATCGGTGTGAATAAACTCAAGAGTGAGAGTACCATCTTCAACAAGCTCCCTAATGAAGTGATGTCAAATCTCTATGTGTTTGGTTCTAGAGTGTTGAACCGGATTCTTAAAGATGTTTATGGCACTGGTATTGTCACAATAGATAGTGAGATGCTCTTGACAAATACCATAGTCATGGAGGAGTTTTTGCATCCATAGGAGTTGGGTGCAACAGCTACTGGTAGCAATGTACTCAACTTCTGCAGTGGATAATGAGATGGAGTTCTGCTTTTTACTCATCCAAGAGACGAGATTATTGCCCACATAGAAACAACCCCTTGAAGTACTCTTCCTATCATCAGCATTCCCTGCCCAATCAGCATCAGAGTACCCAGCTAAGACATCACTTGTGTCCTTGCTGTACCACACACCAAACTCAGCAGTGGTTTTGACATACTTTATGATTCTTTTTAAAGCAGTCATATGGGACTCTTTGGGATTAGCCTGATATCTAGCACACACTTCAACACTGTAACTAATGTCAGGTCTACTAGCAGTAAGGTAAAGAAGACTACCTATCATGCTTCTATATAGAGATGAATCAACACTTTTTCCTAACAAGTCAACAGTGAGTTTAACATTTGGGCTCATAGGGGTTCTGACAGAACTGGCAGATTCTAAACCAAACTTTTTCACAAGATTCTTAGCATATTTAGATTGGGATAGGAATATACCTGAATCTTGTTAATGGATCTACAACCCAAGGAAGTGAGTCAGCTCTCCAATCATGCTCATCTCGAACTCGGCCTGCATGAGTTTTGAGAAACCATGAGCAAGTTCATTCTTAGTCAATCCAAAGATGATGTCATCAACATAGACTTGAGAAACTATCAGCTCGCCATCTTCTCTTTTAATGAAGAGAGTCTGATTTGCCTTTCCTCTAGTGAACCCATGTGACACCAAGTATTGTGTAAGCCGATCATACCAAGCTCTGGGGGCTTACTTTAAACCATAAAGTGCCTTCTTGAGATACAGTACATGATCCGGAAAGTGTGGATCAATGAATTCTTTTGGTTGAGCCACATACACATCTTCTTTGAGCAGCCCATTTAAGAAGGCAGTCTTAACATCCATTTGATAAAACTTGAACTTCAATTGGCAAGCCAAATCAAGGAGAATTCTGATGGACTCCATACGGACAACTGGAGCAAATGTTTCATCATAGTCTACTCCTTCCATTTGTGAGTATCCTTGAGCTACAAGCCGAGCCTTGTTGCGGATCACATTGCCCTCTTCATCAGTCTTATTGCGGAATATCCACTTTGTACTGATGATGTGTTCACCCTCCAGTCTAGGTACCAAGGTCCAGACGTCATTCCTCTGAAACTGAAGCAGTTCATCATGCATTGCTTTAACCCAACTTTCATCCTGAAGAGCTTCTTCAACTTTAGTGGGTTCAAATTGTGATAGATAACAAGAATAAGACACAAAGTTAGCAACACATTTATCAACTATATGTTTCCTCAATGTGAGTTCATTCATGTTTCCCACAATATCTTCTGGAGGATGATTTTGCTTAATCCTGGAGGAAGGTCCTTTCTCCTCTTGGGATTCAGAATCTGGTGAAGTGGTTATTTTTGTAGAATCTTCCACAACACTAGGAGTACCTGGAGTACTAAGAGATACAGGTTCTTATTCAACAATTTCTTGAACTTCTCTAGGCTCAGGAGGAAGAATTTCTTTAGTTAGTTCCTCAATACCTTTTTCAGAACTAGAATCTGAAGACTTATCAATAACAACATTCATTGTCTCCATTACCGTCATAGTTCTTTTGTTGTATACCCGATAAGCCTTACTTGTAGAGGAATAACCCAGAAATATTCTTTCATCACTTCGGGAATCAAACATTCCCACATTCTCCCTGTCCTTTAGGATGAAACAAGTACTTCCAAAAATCCTAAAATACTTCACATTAGGCTTTCTTCCTTTCCATAACTCATATGGAGCCTTCTTGGTACCGGGTCTAAAATACACCCTATTTACCGTATGACACGCAGTGTTCACGGCTTCTCCCCACAAGTTTCTAGCCACATCCTTATTGTATAACATGGCTCTGGCCATCTCCTGAATAACCCTGTTCTTTCTTTCTACTACACCATTTTGCTGAGGAGTAATAGGAGCAGAGAATTCTTGAGAGATGCTTGATCTTGTGCAAAATGACTCCATATATGAGGTCTCGAACTCTTTACCATAGTCACTTCGAATTCGATCAATTTTCAAGCTCTTTTCATTCTTCAGCCTTATGCACAAAGCTTCAATGTGCTTAGGAGCATCAGACTTGGATCGTAGAAGAATGACCCAAGTGTACCTAGTGAAGTCATCTACCATAACCATGATGTATCTCTTACTACCAAGAGACTCAGTTTTGGTTGGACCCATAAGATCCAGATGTAGAAGCTCTAATGGTCTAGATGTAGCTGATGTCTGAGTGCCAGGATGCTTAGCTTTTGTCTGTTTTCCAAGTTGACACGGTCCACATACCACATTGCTCATTCTACTAAGCTTTGGTATCCCTAAAACTGATTCATGCTTAGATACAATAGAAAGATGTTTGTAGCTAGCATGTCCTATCCATTGATGCCATAGATCTTCATTTGGCAAACGAATGCTATTACACACAATATCAGCATCAGGAACTAATCCATAACAGTTGTCAAGAGTGCGAACACCACTTATGAGTTTCTTACCAGACTCATTCATGACAAGACACTTTCCCTTGGAGAATAGCACCATGAAGTCTTAATCACATATCTGACTTATACTAAGCAGGTTCACCCTCAGACCTTCTACATAGAGAACATTTGCAATGTCCGGCAGTCCAGGTAGAGAGATGATTCCCTTTCCTTTAATCTGTGATTTGCTCCCATCACCAAAAGTGACATTGCCACCCTTTTTAGACTCGAAAACCTTGAAGAGAGATCATTCTCCAGTCATGTGTTTTGAGCAACCACTATCAAGATACCACAAACACGTGTCCATCACTTTAAATGTGGACTTCATCATAAAACACACTTCGTGCTTAGATGACAATTCAGTGGGAATGGTGCTTTCTCTCAACTATTTTATACGAGCTAAGCCTTTAACTTTCACTCTTCTCAAACGAACTCTTTTGCACATTTTCATTTTGAGACAGTCTAGTTTCTTCTTAGTCAACTTGAGATCTTTTCCAATAGTCATCATAAGAGAATTCAAATAACTTTTAGACCTGTATTTTCTGAGACACTCAAACAAATAGAGATTAGAAAAACAAGATGTATTTGAAAACAAAGATCTCTTCAAGCCGGTTACAGCCATGACAACAGGGGTCAATGGATCAACACAGCAAAGATTAAACCCTAATCAGAGTGTGCGTGCTCTAATACCACTTGATAGGCCACAAACGGATTGACCCATTGTAATTGAAATTAATTAATTAATTAGTCAAATTATTAATTAATCAATTTATCATGCAAAACGCGTGATAGCACAAACAAATCACCAAACAACTAAATACGCAGCGGAAAATAAATAACACAGTGATTTGTTTACGAATGGGGAAAACCTAATGGCAAAAACCCTACATGGTGATTTTCAAGTCACCACTCCCGAAACTCCACTATTATCACAACAAGTGGTTACAAGTAAAGGAATCTCAAGTACCTTACCAACCTACAGTTGAACCCTTACCCCAATACCCAATTGGACTTGTTCTGTAGTGACAGTTCCCCCTTTTGATGCACGGCTCCCAAGTACGTGACTAACCAATGCGCAGATCCCAGTACGTGACTTCAATCACCAACTAAGAAGGTTGTTGGCTGCAAAGTTCTTCAGTTCATCCACACAATGAAGATCAAGAAGATGCTTGGTTACAAAACCCTATGGTGCACATGCACAGCAACTTCTTCACATGAATGTGATGAACAAGGGCAAGAACTTTGTCTCTAGTCACAATTTGCTTGAACAAGGTTTTCTCAATACTTGTGCAACTTGTGAACTCTTTGACGGCCCTTAAAACAATCATTTTATATGTTTAGGGTTAGGAGAAAAGAAGGCCCAAACACATAATCACGGATCCCAAGAAAAACATATCAGATTGTTGTTTTCTTAAACCTCGACAGATAGGAGGTGTTGAGAATCTGTCGAGCTTACGGGCTGAACAGCTCCTTAAACTTCGACACATGCTAGCTATCGAGCTTTAGTGATTTTGCACTTACAACTTGTTTTCTTGAACAGACCTGAAGGTTTCAACACTTGATCTTGAAACATAGTTTCTTGAAGTATTTAAACACATCCTAGACCTACCCAAATACAAGTAAAGTGCGTTTTATCAAAGGATTAGCCAATTACATAAAATCATGACATATGTTCTTAACATGTAAAACACATATGTCCTAACACAAATAACGAGTGGGAGTGCTGATATAACCCTTTTGTTAAGTTTATTGTAATGTGAATAGATACATTGTCTTGACTTCGAGTCTTGCATTCCAAGCAGAGGGTATTTACTTCACGGATTACATGATTAAACTTCTTTGTGATTGTGCGAATGTTCGTTACGCTATTGTGACATGACTTAGTAACATCACATCGAATTTAAACAATTAAACACATTTGATGTGTAGGGTTAAAATTTTGATAAGATCACAATGATTTCAAGACAATCCACTTGTTTTAAAAATTCTAGTGGGAGAGAGATACAAGAGTTGGATCTCACGGCCTCCATTATCGGTTCATAGTGGTGTGGGGTAAGCACCTTGTCTTGGCGTATATGCCTCGCGATCCCAAAGGATGGTGTTTACTTCATGGTACTACAAGATTGAACTTATCCGTTTAAAGTAGTGTGAACAAGCACCTCGTCTTGGCGTATATACCTCGCGATCCCAAAGGAGGGTGCTTTGCTTCATGGTACTATAAGTTTAAACACTATAAAGGTAGATGAAATGTGGCTACACATGATTCTAGATAATGGTGTACACTAGATTAAGTGTAATGCTAACCTCCCAAAGGAGCTATGTCATTATTACTTAGAGGCCAAAGGAAAAATGACAAATTATTTTTGTTTGGTAAGAGTTGCCATGATAGCATTAATAATGAGAATAATTCCCGCCTAATCATAGTGATTGGTATAAACTCGCTATCAAGGAATATTAATTGCGGGATTAGGTTGTCGTTGCGCCTAGTATAGTATGGTTTTATAGGTTCCATATTATATGGTTATGGATGCAAAATATAATGTCCCTGTAATTAAGTTCAAAGTCTCAAAATAAACTTGTCATAAATTTTGTTCTCTAGTTACTATTTTATTGAATCACATTAACTAAGAAATAATTTTGGACATGGTGCTTAAAGTAGCTGAAGTACATATTTATTTTTCGATTCAGCATTGTCATAATTTCCTATACATGATGCATTTGTGGAAGATAGCTTATGATGTAATCATACTCTCCATTGAAATGCTAAAATATTACATTGGCTTCTATCTCAATTGTGCTACAGCATGAGATGCAAGAGTTAGTACTAGACTTAGACTTTATATTAAGTCTAAATGAGATGTTTGGTATGAATCATATTGAGTGCTTAGAAAAGCTTAAGGAGTTCCAATTCTATATCATTTTATGAAAATGTTTTATTTTTAAAATGAATTGGAATTCTTGGATGTAGAAATTAAATGTTAATCTCATTTGGATATGATCCACAAGTCCTTGTTAGAATCATTTAATCAATTCAGATTGTTTTGAAAATAAATTCTTTTTATGTTATCTGAATTGATGAGTGAGTTCTATGCAACAGAAGACATCCTAAAAGCTAAGGCTAGGATCAATATGATTTAATTCAAATTCTTAGCCTGAACCAAAAGGTAAGGGTGGTAAGAAGAAGAATTATAATACCAAACAGTTGGACAAGCTAATTGTCCTAGTAGTTGCCAAAATGAAATTAGACTTAAAAGTATGACAAAAAAGAAAGTGTTTCTGTTTTGGTAAAGCTAAGCATTGTCCATGATTGTTTTCTAGATGGAAAATTACATGTTTTACTTTTAAAAGAGAAAGTTTCTATCCTTTGGTATTGTATGTTTTGGCACTTATGTCCAGATCTTATTAATTTAAATGATATTCAAGATTGGTGAAAGATGGGCTTTTAGAACCATTATTTTGTTATATTCCCAATCTATGAATTCTATTTAGAGGATAATAAGATATAGGGCTCCTCTTCATAAAGGAATAAAGTTCCAATGACTTCTTTAAGTCAGTGCATACATAAAGGAGGAATATGGCTCTCTCCTCCTCTTTCTGCATCTTCTCAACCTTTAGTTAACATATCATACCTATGGCTAACCTCACCAATGAAGGAAACTCCTCATTTTTTACTCGCAGATGGGAATATGATATTTTCTTGAGTTTTAGAGGTGAAGATACCCGCAATAAATTTGTAAGCCATTTATATCAAGCTTTGTGTAACGTAGGCTTTTACACCTTCATTGATAATAACCTTCCAAGAGGAGAAAAAGTTTCAGCAGAACTTTTCAAAGCAATTGAAATGTCCAAGATTTCAATTGTCGTACTTTCTGAAAACTATGCATCTTCTGCTTGGTGTTTGGATGAACTTGACTATATTCTCAAATGTAAGAAAGATGGCCAGCTCGTGTTGCCGGTTTTTTACGAAGTGGAACTGATGATGCTGGGAAAATCACCAGTGAGTTACACGATCTCCAAACGCTCGAATGAATATCTACACAATGAAAACCGAAGAGTCCTAACAGAGAGCACCGGTTATTAATTACCAAATAAATTCATACTTTTAGAATAAACTTTTGAAGCCATTCCATAAGAATATGAATTTGATCCTCGGTCCTACATAAAGGCAATAGATGATATGAAAATGGTTTACTGGATCAAGGTTATATGAATAGAATTGGATTCTATTCAAAGTCTAGAACTTGTAGAGGCGCCTAATGGCATTAAGCCTATTGTTTTCAAAATAGGTCTACAAGAAAATGAGATTGATAGATTTGAAGGTGCAAACCTTCAAAGTCAAGACTAATGGGAAAATATTTATTCAGAAAGAAATGGTTCGATTATGAAAAGATTTTTTTACCAGTAGTCAAGTTTGACTCTATCTAGATTTTCTTATTCATTATATTTCATTTGGATGAAATATGGCAATGGATATCAAGAAAGCTTCTTTTAATAGCAATCTTGAGGAAGCCATCTATATGATGTAACTAGACTTGTTCATAGCAAAGAACCAGTGGTGATTAGTATGCAAGTTGCTTAAAGTCCATTTATGGACTAAAGAAAGCATCTGAATCATAAAATATCATCTTTGATCAAGCAATCAAGTTGTTTGATTTTGATCAAGTATTAAAAGGTCTTATGTGTGTAAAAGCTATATAGAATAATAAATTTCTTAATGTATGTTGATGACATTCTAATCGTTTAGAATGATTTAGTGTTATTGTCATCAATGAAGTTTTGGTTGTCTAGTCCAGTTTGATATAAAGTACTTGGGAAAGACTGGTCACATCCTAAGAATTAAACTTTGGTTAAAATTCAGAAATTAGGATGTTGGGTCTATCTCAAACTACTTAAATAGATTAGATTCTAGCCAAGTATAGCATATAATACTTCAAGAAATGATTCTTTCCTTTTAAGTTTGAAGTTCCTTTATATAGGACTATGGTTCTAAGACATATAAAAGGAATAGCATATTAAAACGGTTCCTTATACCATATTAATAGGAAGTCTTTATGCTATGCTATATATTAGGCTAAATATCTATTTTGCGGTGGGCATGGTAAGCAAATATCAATTGAATCTAAGATCACTTAATTTAGTGAAAGTAAAGCATATACTCAAATATCTTAGGAGAATGAGGGATTATATGCTTGTCCACCAAAGTGACGATTTGATGGTTACTGGTTGTACAAATACTGACTTGTAGTTTGATTGTGATCCATGAAGTTGGACTTCAAGATATGTGTTCATCCTAGGTGGTGAAGATACACATTAAACGTTAAGTATTGTCTCATTAGAGAGATATGAGTACGTGAGATGTAGTAGTAAAAAAGATAATTTATACAATAAATCTGACTGAAACTTGTTTCCAAACCTTGCCTTAGGGTGACTATGAATTACTCTAAAGGGAAATAAGTGTTGGATATATGATAAATTGTCTTTGAGGGCAAGTGGGAGATTGTTGGGGTTTATGCCCTAAAATCCAATATATTGGCATGTCATAAATAATTAAATTATTTAATTATATGAGACTATTTATAAATGAAATAATGGGACATTATCATAGTCCATGAGATGAATTGTATGTGATTTATGTGATTTAATCACAAAAGATATAAATCACAAGTTCCTTGTAAACTCAAAACGTAGTTCGTAGTCGGTGATGAAATTGGGCGCTTCATTTGCGAAGACTATAACATATTAACTAAGATGATTTGTCTTGATCATGGAAGTGGAGACTTCTAGTTGGTATGTTGATATGTTTTAAGAGTTAAGATATATTGAATTGGACCGCTGTGAGATTTATTATTCTCCTAACGACTATTAAATGAATAATAATCTCATGATTTCTATTTACATGAACTCTTAATCCTGAGAGAATAATGGAATTGATCATGAGGTGTAGGTTGTTTTGATATATCAGAAGTGAGATCTAAACTCACGATCAAAACCTTAGTATGTTGGGCAGCCACATTTAGTGTTGATGGAACATATATTCTCAAGATGGAATTCATAGTCTCTTAATGGAGATACAAAATATTCCCTTGAGATAAGTTTAATGGATTTGGTTATTCAGAGAGTTGAGCCCAACCACTTTAGTAAGGAGTTACTAAAGTATATATTTATGGAATTGGATTTCATAAATATATGATGAATAACTTAAAGGATTAAATCGGGTACTCAAAGATTAAGATGTAGTAATCTTCAAAGTGGCAGTCTACATTCATGACTTTGTATTACTACGAATATTTTATGAAGGGGTTGCATGTACAATAAAGTTTTGGAATATAATTTTTAGATAAGGCCTAGAGTGCAACTACATTTATATAGTGGTATTAAATATCGTTAATGGTAACTTTGGACTTGTCAAGAGTTGACAAAATAGTCCAAGGCCCATTGGAGCTAGTGTCTTATTTGTTCCCTTTTGGTCCCACTCCAAGCCACACACTAAAGCCCAATTGGCAAGGCCCAATAGTCCAGCCCAATTAGATAATCAGTTAGCTATAAAGGGAGAAACATACAGAATTTTATTTAAAAAAGACGATACATCATTGTGAAATGGTGTGTATGTGTGAGTGAAGCCATTCAATTATTCTCCCTTGGAAACTGATTGAGAGATCACACTTCTTGGGTGTAAAGTGGAATTGGAGTGAAGATTAAAAGTGTTCCCAAGTACTTATAATCTTTTTTTTTTGAATTTCACCGCACCAAGGTATGCTATCTTGTTCTTAAATTCTGAAATTTACATAGTGCATGTTATCAATCATGAATGAAATAGATCCATGTTTGTTGCTTCCGCTGTGTGTTTTGTATGAGATACAAAACCATATTTTCGAACAGTTTTGATACTTTCAATCCACTGGGGACATTTTTTGATGATTTCGATCCACTGGGATATTTTCGATGATTTCGATCCACTGGAATGCTTTTTTAGGGTCTTTGTGCTCCTTGCCTACTAAGGGCATTTCCATCATTTTTTGGTGTATTTTGAATTTTCCTTTGCACATTTTGGATTCCTGGGAACTCCATGAGGATATTTGAATTTTTTTTTTTGCTAAACTACACGTAGTTTAGTGGGGAGGCCTAAACTGCATGTAGTTTAGCCATCAGGTATGTTCTCACCTCTTCATCTTTTTTTCTTCATCAGGTATGTTCCTACCTCTTCATAGTCTCATCTCCTTCAATGGCACCCAAGTTCAAAAAGAGTTCTTACATCGTCTCCACCGATGCTTTCCATCTCACCTGCAGGAATGAAGCGGTAAGGCTAACAACGGCTCTTCCCTTGACCTACAGATTACAATAACACCTTTTGAAGGGTGCAAGGGTCGGATCAGTATGTTTTTCAAAATTGTCTCATTTTTCAAGTTTTCCTTTGATCTTCCGTTTTAATCTAATTTTAGGCTTGTAAATGCTTTAGTTTTGCTTTGGGATGGGTTTAGATGAAAACCTGACACTCTAGGAGGGGTAGGAACATGTTTAGGTTGAGAAAAGTTTGAAAATGTCGAAGAACAACCTTCTGTGTTCGTTCTTGCGTGAGTAGAGTCGGGCCTGTGTGCGCAGACTTGTTCTTGTGTCCGCAGCCTTGATTCATGCATATGCAGGCTTGTTCTTACGTGCGTTGGAAGCTCATTGGACACACCCAGTCGGGGGACACTGCGCTAGCTAGTGGGGCCTTGGAAGCTCCTCGAGTTTAGTTTCTTTCCCTTTTCTCTTGTAGTTCATGCATTTTCATTCTTATGGTCATATATCCATATGCCATCTAGGTTAGGACCATGTACCATATTCCTGCTGACTGCATTCATACCTATATCTTGCAAATTGTTATCTCGTAAACTGCCATATCTGTGTCTTGCAAACTGTACCATATCTAAACCTTGCAAACTATCATCTTGCAAGCTATACCATAATTTCTTGTAAACTGTCATCTTATAAATTGTTATTTTTGAATCTTGCAAACTACTATTTCTGAACCTTGTACACTATCATATTTTAGCGCTGGGTCGTGGAGTATGGTCTCATTGCTCGGGGGGTTGTGGTGGACTTGAAGAGGGTTACCTCGATTCAGGCCCATCTCGACAGGCTCTCTCCTGATGATGTAAGTTAGGCACATATCGTTTTTCATTATTTGCATGCTTCTTAGGATTCTCTTTCTAACCCCATATGTTGTCACAAATCATATGGAGTCCTTGGGACAAAGTTACCCATATGGCGCACCCGAGCTTGGAGGCAGCTGCTATAGCTGCTTCTAGTCTCTCTTAACCCCTTGAGAGTAGTGGATTGAGGGTGATCTACTTGCAGAAAGGGTGTGTTGCCAGCTAGCGGGGGAGAACGCACCTCGGGTTCCTATAGACCCTCTAGTGTTCATGCTTGCTCCTTATTCCATGATGGATGCGGAGTACGACCTGTGGGGACAGGGCATCCCTTTTACTAATCGGGTCATGGATGAGGTAGACTATGAAGAGTTTAGTAGGACTCACCTCATGCCTTCCCTCGCCGATCCGGTATATGTTCTTGCTCCTCTTATTTCCTTTAATTAGTCATCATTTGCTTTCTTGTACATTAGTAACACTCAATTGAAACACTTGTACTAAGAGGGCCCTATTGCTGGTGCTCTTATTGATCCTCCCTGCTTGCCCTGGTTGGTTTATGCTTACAGCCCTGATGGCTTTGCTTGGGAGCATCCTGTTGGGTGTAATACAAATGTCACGGACTACCCCTTCCTTGAAGGCACACGGGTGGTAAGTTCTCTTCCCTTCTTGTTCTCTTTACTTTCTATTCTTGCATCCCAACACTTGTTCTAACAACCTTTCCTTTAAAATTCAGGCTACTATCCAGGAGCATAAGGAGCTCATTTTGCTAGCAGGAAACCTAAAGCTGGAGTTGACTGAGTACTCCCGACAGCTGTACGGTAGCAGGGATGGTGAGAATGATGATGATGATGATGGCGATGATGGTGCGGGAGGTTCAAGGTCGACTCTGAGCTACCAGCCGAGGAAGAGGTACTTTCGATGACCCTACAGACGGACATACACAGGCATAGACACAGCATAGCATAACATACTTTCTTTTTGTTGCTTTTACTACTTTTCTTTTTAGCACACATGCTTGCACTTTTAGATTTTGTTCAAGACATTGGGTTGTATTTTAAGAACACATTTTACATTTATGCTTTTATTTGGGATATGTACTTAAATTACAAACTTGTGGAAACTTTATGTCATTCTATTATTCTTGGAAACTCTGTGCTTGAATTGTGTCTTGAGTAGTCCCTTTGGTCTCTCCCTTGTACCTTCCCATACCATTAAGTTAAAATGAATGAATTTTTTTTCTCAATCCCTAATTTTTGCCTAGGTCCTCAACTTAGTAGGATTCCTCTAATTTGTGCATGGATTGCTTTTCGGTTTTCAATCCATCGAGGCTCTTTGTATCGTCTTTGAATTTATTTTTCTCTTTTTTTTTTTTTCCTTTCTCTCACATCTTCTCTCTTTCTTTCTCTTTCTTTCCCCTTTTCCAAACATGGCCATATAAGAGGCCCTCATTGTTCCATCCAAATTTAGGATATAAGAAATGACTTAAGGCCGTCATGAAGTGGGTTCACATAACTGAGAAAGCTTACAAAAGTCTAATTAAAAGAATGTAAGACTAATCGACTACCTTGATATGACCTAATTTTTACTTTTCTGCACTTTATGATTCTCTTGACTTTTCTTATGAATTTAATAAAGGATTGGAATGTTCCACATCCCCCATAGAACAATTTATCATCTTTTAATTTGAACAATGAAAGAACCACCCATTTATTATCTTTGCTTATTGTCATCATTTTTATTTTTCTTTTCTTTTTTCCATGCCATGTAATTTTTTCTCATGACGTCCTTTGAGGAATTTTCTCCATGCCCATGGTCTTTGCCCCTATCTTTGGCCTAGATTGCCCTTTTAGATTTTCAACCTAACGGGGTCCTTTTTCCTTAACTTTTTCCTAGGTCGCCTTTTTGGGTTTTCAACCTAGTAGGCCTCTTTTTTTTTTGTTTTTTTGTTTTTTTTTGTTTTTTTTTTTGTTTTTTTGTTTTTAATAACTTTGTATCTTTAGAGTCTATCCATGTTGATTGGGTGAAGCATTTCTTCACCTTCCAAATCTGTAATTCTCGTAGCACCTCCTAACATAATGTTAGGACATATGTGATTCATGTTAGGAACATATGTCCACATTTTATGTATTGGCTAATCCTTTGACAAAACACACTTTACTTGTATTTTGGTAGATCTAGGATGTGTTTAATACTTCAAAGAACAAGAGTTCAAGTCTAATATTGAAGTCATGCAAATCTGTCCAAGAAACAAGTGAAGAAGTGTTGATTCATTAAAGCTTGACAGCTGCTAGACAGATAGCTATCTATCGAGGTCTCAACAGCTGTATCTATCAAGCTTTATGAAATTCTAATTTTTAGATCTGATTTTTGGTCCTTGCTGACATATTTGTGTAGGGTTTCTTTTCTCACAACCCTAGACATATATAGGCTTATTTTAAAGGCCATCACATAAGAGAATACAAGGAGAAAACATGCAAAAAGTGACTGATGCCTTCTTCTCTCTGAAAGAAGCTATTGCGTCTTTGCGCCTTGGGGTTTTGTAATCAAGTTCTTCTTGATCTTCATTGTTGATGAAGTGAAGAACTTTGCAGTCAACATCTTCTTCAAGTTGGTGTGTTAGTCACGTACGAGGAGCCGTGCATCTTTGGTTAGTCACATACTGGGATCCGTGCAAAAAGGGTGGCGTTCATATATTGAAGAGTTCAGAGGTTCTAAAGTAGTAGAAGGTTTCTATTGTAAATTCATCTACGGGGATTGTAGAGTCTAGGGACAAAGATTTTGTACTAGATCTGAAACTTCTTTTCATTATTGTGGATTGCTTTTTGGGAAGGTTTCCCCCCAGATTTTTTACTATGAAACTAGTTTGTTTCATTGGTTTTCCTAGGTCATCATATCTTGTCTTATTTACTTTTCCGCTGCATTTATTTGTGACATGATATTGATGTTAGCTTGTTTTAACAAGTTTTATTCATAATAAATCTAATTAAAAACTTGGGTTTAAAACTTGTTAATTCTATCAACCAGGGTCTAAATTTTCCAACAAGTGGTATCAGAGCACGGTTATAGGTTCGAGTCGTTGGAGCTGCATTGTGAGGGATTTTCACAATTCGCTCCAATACCAATGGGCTTGGTCTGTGATCGAATGTTATAAAAGATTTGTGCCCCTTCATCCTTCACCAATTGGTCGTTAGATGGATCGGAAAGGCACACGGTCCGACAAGTAGTATCAGAGCGGGTACACTCTGATTGGATTAATTTCTTGAGTGTGATCCTTGACCCCCGTTGTCATGGAAACTCTTGATTGTCTTGATTTGCATGATCTTGTGTTGAATGATGATAATGATATTCAAGATGCCTATTGCAAGCTTTATAATTTTTGTATGAAATCTCTTAAATGTTCTACAAAATTAAAATCTAAATTTAAAAAGATCAAACTTGAAAAAGATGATTTGATTGCAAAATTGGATGAAGTCAATAATTTGAATGAGAAATTTAAAAATCAAATTTCATCTTAGGTGGACAAAATTAAGAGTTTGGAAAAGAAACTAGTTGAATTTAAAACCGAAGTTGAAAAATTAACTAGTGCCAAACTTGTTGTTGAGCCTAACTCAAAAGAAAATGATTTTTATATTCCTCAATTTAAAAGGAATAATCAAGAGTTGAAGGCTAATATTGCTAGGATAGACAAAGGTAAACAATCTGATGTTAATGCTAAAGTTTCTAAACCTATGTCTAAAACTCCTCCAAGGTTGAATGAAAAGTCTGAATTTGTCCCCATTTGTCATCATTGTCATATTGTTGGTCATATTAGGCCAAATTGTCCTAAGTTGAGGTCTCTATCAACCTCTAAGGTTAGACCTCCTTCTGAGAAGCATAGTAGTTCGAAAACTACTCATGTTTGTCACTGTTGTGGTGCTTTCGGTTACACTCGGCCTAATTGTTTCAAGTTGTTTCCTCATAAGCGAGTGTCAAATAGGTCTCATCCTTTGACTAAAGTCTCTGTACCTATTCTTGGTGAGTTATTAAAAGTTTTGAGCTTTTTAACTCAATTTTAGGAGAATTTTAATTTTTCTTTGTTCTTTAGTAGGCATACTAGGACACGTGTCTTTTCATCTTCATGGCCAAAGACTCGTGTTGTGTGGGTGAGAAAGGAGCCTAAGACTTAATTTTCTTTTCTGTTTTTCCTCTATTTTAATTCTTTCTATCTAAAGTATGACTCTCTTTGCTTGATTTCTTATATATTTTCGGAATCATGCTTTCATGCATCTTCACCTTTCTATCATGCCTTCATGCATATGCATCTTTCTTTCATGCTTTCATGTTGTTTGTAAAGTTGTGATTTACAACTATGTTTTATATCGGCTTTATTCCATGACAAAAAGTGTTGTAATTGTTTTAATTTTGTTCCTTGTATTTTATGGGATTTTATTGTATTGGGTTTAGTATTAAGTTGGTGAAAACTCAAGCTTAAAATGAAGAATCAGTGGATCTCACGAGTGTCTCGCTAGAAGCTAACCCGCGAAAGAGCCATGTGAGAAGCACATGCTGGAAGTTGAAGAGTCGTGCCAGGCTGTCGATTTCGCAAGTGTCTTGTGGGTAAGGCCTTCCCGCGAGACAGTCGCGAAACGTTCTGCTTGGAGGATTTTTAATAGTGACTTTCTTACCCTTCACCCATACTATATATACCCTCATTACCCACAAATGTAAGAGAGGCCATTCAGAGAGAAAAACCCTAGATAGGTTTTCTACAACACACACACCTATCTTTTTGAGAGAGAGCTACTCATCCTTAGTGAGAAATCCTTGTAGTCTCTTCTTCATCCCTCTCTCATTGTCATACCTTGAGAGGAGATTTGTACCCAAACACAACCCACACCTTTTCAGAGTGTAGAGAGTGTTTTGGAGCTTGGGAAGCTTTGGAGAATTGCCAAAAGAAGCTGGTGAGGCTTGGTTGATGCTATGGGCTATAGCAGGATTCGGTAAGCTAAAGAAGACAAAGGTTCGGTGTAACCTCGTTGGAGCAAAAATCTTAGAGGGCTTAGATGCACTGGGTGGATTAGGCTTGGAGGGTCTTCTACTATTCGTGTATCCCAACTACATTCTCTAGTGGATTATTGACGAATGCAATCGGGTATATTGCGGGATCTGGAAAGCTAGACAAGACACGGTTCCGAGAAGCCTTGTTGGAGTAGGAGCTTGGAGGGCTTAGGTATATTGGGTAGATTAGGCTTGGAGGGTCTCTTGCTATTCGTGTATCCTAACTTATTGCCTAGTGGATCGATTTACCACTTGGAGGGCGGCGGAGAGGTTTTTCATCGAGTTTTTCGGTTTCCTCTTCGATAACACATCGCCATGTTATCTTGTGTTTGCATTCTCTCTTCCCTTACTCTTGTGCTTTACTTTTAATGTTGGTTGTTAATGTTTATGCACTAGAGTAGTATCGGTTTATTGTACTTCATTTACTCTTATTTCCGCACTTAGATAAGTTAAAGTAAAAGTAATCTAGCTGTAATTTTAATTGGGGGTCTAAACAGCTCTTATGTTTTTAACACATTTTCGAGCTTTCAATTGGTATCAGAGCGGGTACACTTGTTGTGGTTTAAATACCTAAATGTGATCCTTGACCCCTTGTGTTTATTTGCCATGGATAGTGCTTTGTATGTCTCTATGCATGTTTTGGATGCTGATGAATGCAACATGCCACGTGTTTGTGAAAATGCCTCTATGAGTGGTAATCCTCATGATTGTGATGCTATGTTACATGAATCCTTGGGTGTTGTTGATATTCCTAACATTAAACTCTTGAAGAAAAATGCTAAGAAGTTTCATAAGGATTTGAGCAAGTTATTTTATAAAAATGATGATTTGATTACTAAGCTCAATGAATCCAATAAATTGGTTGAGAAATATAAAAAACTTGTTGAAATTTCTCTTGAAAAGCTGAAAGAGTTTGAATGTTTGAATATGGACTTGGATGCTAAATTTGTTTTGTCTAACAAACTTGTTGATGATCTTAAATGTGAAAATGAATCTCTTAAGATGCATGCCAAGTGTTTGATTGCTGAACCTGTTGCTAAAAAGGAAGATAATATATGTTGCAATCATGTTGTGGTACCCGATTTTGTCCCTATTGTAAGTTCTACCTCTAAAGACAAATCAGTGTACATTCTTCCACACAAAAGAAATCAAAAGATGGAGAGAAAGGCTGTTAAGTCAAAGCCTCCGTTTAGGTCTCAACCTAAGGCTTTGGATGGATCTAAGTTTGTTCCAACTTGCCACCACTGCGGTGTGATTGGTTATATAAGACCTCAATGTCATAAGTTGAAGAAAGAACAAAACAATGATGCTAGATCCCTTCCAAAAAGGCCTAGTAGACCTAAACGCATTGTTTGTCACCATTGTGGTGCTTTTAGTCATCTTAGACCTCATTGCTCTAAGTTTCAAGCTCTTAAAAGAATAAAAAGAAAAGAGAAACTTGAGCTGTTTGGAAGGTGTGCTATGAAAGCAAAACCAGATTTGGGGGAAAATTGTATGTTGTTGAAACAAGTTGCTAATGCTCTTACCTCCTTGTCTATATGCATCTCCGGTTCTTATTCTTCCAACCCTCATCTCACTTCCTATGAGACACTTATTCCAAACAATCATTTTGTTTGGCTGAGGAAGGGTTCCTATGGTTGAGCTTTTGTTTTTTTTTTTTTTTTTGGTCCTTGATCTAATTCGTTCGATCTTTGTAAGACTCTTCATGCATTAGATGCTTCATTGTCATGCATTTGTACATCTTGCATTTATTTGTATGCACTGTTTTTGTTTTTGATCTTACTTTATTGCTTTTGTTTTGGTGTGAGTAAAAATCCAAAACCACATAAAAAATAAAAAATTCAAAAAGTTTGATCGTATCTGTTTGAGAACATTTCACATGTGAGTTTAGCCTAGTACCTTCGTGCTAATGGCGTAGTGCATTTACGAGCCTAGCTTGTTCTGTATGCACATAAATATTTGTGGGAGAAATCTTGAAATCTATGTGTGATTGTTGTAAATAGATCTTCAAGCTTGTCATGAATGATTGGTCAATAGTCTTGATGGTCTTGATACTTGCATAGACTTGTGCCTATATCTCTTCCCACTTTATTTTATGTTTTTGCATTAGAGCTCACCAAATGTAAATCTCAAAATGAAAAAGAGATTATAAGCTGCAAAAGCCTGTCGCACATACTAGTATTTGACTAGGAAAAAGAGAAAGCAACTTTTTGTATTGAAATGTATGGTACTCAAAAAGCCAAAGGCTAACTCTACATGTTGAAATATCAAAAATTTCAAGGACCAATCTCAAAAAGAGATGTATTATCCAAAAATGATCAAATGTTATATTTTATGCAGAAGCAAAATGAAAAGCTTCTAAGTTTTGTAATCATTCTCTTGTGGGAGGTCATATATGCTTATTTCTATAATTGAGATAGTCCATTTGATTTCGTACTAGTTGTGTATGACTTGATTGAATTGATCATTGAAACTTCACTCTAGTCTAAGGACTATTCCACATTTGATACTCACACACAACACACAAGACTTTGTTCAGATAATGCTTATCTTATTTGTGTGATTGTACATGTTCAAATGTGATGTGTATGCTCAAGTAATTGTTGATCAAACCCAAAAAGATTTTTGAGCGTTTTATATTTTTTTGAAAGTGATTTTATACTTTCGTGTCTTTAGTTTTTGTTCAAAATATAACTTTGTGTTTTTCTTCAAAAACTGGTTCAGAGGTATTTTCGCGAGTATCTCGCAACTTAGAGCTACCCGCGAAATGCGTTTAAGGGAAATAATTTTTTTGTCATGTTCATACAGAAAGTTTCGCTACTACCTCGCGAGTATTTCGCGACTAATCTCTTCTCGAGAAATGTTTTTAGGCAAAAACTGAAATTTTTCAAGTTCATACAGAGCCTATCGCAACTGTCTCGCTACTGTTTTGCAACTAAGAGCTTCTCGCAAAAGCTTCATTATGTCTCGCGACTTATATCGCGATTGTCTAACTCACAAAAAATGCGCGTTTTCAGTTTTTATATAGCAGATGTGACATTTTTTCAAAACTCATAACTTCCCTCGCATTGCCTCTCTCGAACCTCTCTCAACCTAAAATCATTTTTTCACTCAAACCCCATCAATTCCAAGCTTGTTTTCTGTGATTTTAACTTCAAGGTATGTTTTCTAAAACATTTTTCCTTTTGTTTGTCATAGATTATGCAGAAAATTAGTTAGGGTTCTCAAAATTGGGGATTTTTTGAAAATGGGTTGGTTTTCTTAGTTTTTGTGAAATTTTTTCTAAATCCTTGATTAGGCTGAGTCCCATTTGTTGTTTGTGCATCTTTGTTGGCCCCTTGTGGCAAAAATAACTTATATTTAGGCAAGATTTTCATATGTTCTTGCATTGTTTAACATACATGTGTAATGTGTGCACTCTAAGTGTTTGATAAAATGCCTAAATGACATTTTTTTGTTGTTTTGGACTCCGATGAGTACCAAACTTTGGGGATCACCATAATTATTCATGTTTATCATGTTTTGATCATTGGTGGTGTATTTTATACACTTCGCCCCGTGAGTTCTTATTCATGCATTGGTCATGCATCTCACATGCACACAAGATGCACCTTTACTGCACACACTTGATCACTTGACATGTTTTCACATTCACTCATGCAAGTTAAGTCTTTTTAGAATTCTTAGCACATATAACATGGTCTTGTGTCTATGTCATGCCTAGGTCCATATCATGTTCCATCATCCTTAGCATGTCATGTTTACTTTATGCTTTGTAGCATTTTTTAAAGATGTTTTTGTCTTTCGTTTGATTTTTTTTTCATTCATCTTGCACCCCTCATGCATCATCATTTACCCTTGTTCATATCTTCTTTTCTTTCCCTCCTTCCTCTTGATTCATTTGTCAATTCGTGACAAAAAAGGGAAGAGTATACCGGTGTGTTTCGTCATTTCTATATGACTCATGTGCACATTCTTAACGGGATAAATTCTACCTCATGCACATTCGTAGGAGGAGAGAGTCATAGGGGAGATGCATATACCAAGGGGGAGAAGACATTCTTTTATGAGAAAACCTTGTTTTACTTTATGCTTGTTTTCTCGTTGCTTTATGGTGCTTTAAGTTATGTTTAGTATCATCTATGCTTTGCTGCTCTCATCGCATCATGCACTTGTGCCCTGGTAGGATTGTTCCTAGATGCATATACTTCATGTATTTTGCATTGGTCATGTGTTGGACATGCATATTTTCTTATGTTATTATGCCTTATTGGTTGCATGTTCGGATGATCATCTGCTTTGCTATTTGATCATTGTAGTCATTTCCATATGACTGTTTCGGTATATGATCAAGTTGCTCACATGTTTCACATCATGTTTACTTTATCGCAATTTACTTGTTACATTATACTTGTCCTTTTATCACTTGATTTACCTTGAGAGTCTAATGTGTTTTGTGCAAGTGTTTCAAGCTACAGGTATATATGTTCCAAATGCTACACGGTTTCCAGATTTAGGTGTGAGTGAGTTTCGCCATTGTTCTCAAACTCACGTTTAAATCTGGAGTCTATTATAGGGTGTTTTGTCACGGAATAGCCAAAGAGGGAGATTGTAAAGTTGTGATTTACAACTATGTTTTATGTTGGCTTTATTCCATGACAAAAAGTGTTGTAATTGTTTTAATTTTGTTCCTTGTATTTTGTGGGATTTTATTGTATTGGGTTTAGTATTAAGTTGGTGAAGACTCAAGCTTAAAATGAAGAATCAGTGGATGTCGCGAGTATCTTGCTAGAAGCTAACCCGCGAAAGAGCCATATGAGAAGCACATGCTGGAAGCTAAAGAGTCGTGCCAGGCTGTCGATTTCACGAGTGTCTCATGGGTAAGGCCTTCTCGCGAGACAGTCATGAAACGTTCTACTTGGAGGATTTTCAAGAGTGACTTTCTTACCCTTCACCCATACTATATATACCCTCATTACCCACAAATGTAAGAGAGGCCATTCAGAGAGAAAAACCCTAGATAGGTTTTCTACAACACACACACCCATCTTTTTGAGAGAGAGCTACTCATCCTTAGTGAGAAATCTTTGTAGTCTCTTCTCCATCCCTCTCTCATTGTCATACCTTGAGAGGAGATTTGTACCCAAACACAACCCACACCTTTTTAGAGTGTAGAGAGTGTTTTGGAGCTTGGGAAGCTTTGGGGAATTGTCAAAAGAAACCGGTGAGGCTTGGTTGATGCTATGGGCTATAGCGGGATCTGGTAAGCTAGAGAAGACAAAGGTTCGGTGTAACCTCATTGGAGCAAGAAACTTGGAGGGCTTAGGTGCACTGGATGGATTAGGCTTGTAGGGTCTTCTGCTATTCATGTATCCCAACTACATTCTCTAGTGGATCATTGACAGATGCAATCAGGCGTATTGCGGGATCCAGAAAGCTAGACAAGACATGGTTCCGAGAAGCCTTGTTGGAGTAGGAGCTTGGAGGGCTTAGGTACATTAGGTAGATTAGGCTTGGAGGGTCTCTTGCTATTCGTGTATCCCAACTTATTTCCTAGTGGATCGATTTACCGCTTGGAGGACGGCGGAGAGGTTTTTCACCAAGTTCTTTGGTTTCCTCTTCGATAACACATCGTCGTGTTATCTTGTGTTTGCATTCTCTCTTCCCTTACTCTTGTGCTTTACTTTTAATGTTGGTTGTTCATGTTTATGCACTAGAGTAGTATCGGTTTATTGCGCTTCATTTACTCTTGTTTCCGCACTTAGATAAGTTAGAGTAAAAGCAATTTAGCCATAATTTTAATTGGGGGTCTAAACAACTCTTGTGTTTTTAACACATTTTCAAGCTTTCATTGTTTGTCTATTTTTGTTTGGTTTTTTAGTTTTTATTTTGTTTTGTTTTCAAAATTAAAAAAAAAAAAAAAAAAAAAAAAAAATGGAGAAAAATTATAAAAATACAAAATCAGCGTGTGTTTGTGTTCATTGGTACTTGTGTACCTTGGATGGCCATTGAAACAAAGTTTTCTAAACTTTGTATCTTTTGTAACTTAAATGAGCATCTCTATGCACAACTAAGCAAGTGAGCTTTGTGGCTCGTGTTTATGATGAGTAAGATTGAGTTATCTCTTGTACTTAACACTTATATCACTCTTTTTGATGGGAAGAACTAGAAAATCCTAAGAGAAAGGCATAAATAACCATCTCACCACTGTTGCCCGCCAATCATGAAATGACATTTGTATGCTTCAGCATAGCAAAATTGGAATGTCAATTGCTTAACATAATTGAGTGTTTCTTTTCTATCTCTTATATGCCCATGCATGATTTGCATAATAAAAGAAAAAATATGCAAAGAAAAATAAAAGCAAAAAGATCAAAATGCTTTTAAATATGATTGCAAATGTGTATTCTAGGAGATGTGAGAGTTATAGGATGTACCTCAAAGGTGATAGTCTCCATCAAATAGTTATGATTGTGTGTGAGTTAAAGTTATTTTCTCATACCTCAAATCGTCATAACATGTAGACACCTATGCAATCTTGCGATGTTTTTCACACACAACACGCAATATTCTCTGCTACTTTTGATACATGTGCAGGTACAATGTGATTTGGCCATCACAAGGTTTGCATGTGTTAATGTATGCTCACTAAACTGTCTTAACTTGTTTTTGAAATATAAAACTGGTTAGACTTGTTTAGTGTGTGTGTGTGTTCTGGGATTTAAATGCCTATCATTTTCATTGTTGAGAGATAATTTTAAGAGCTTAAAATGTTGTTTGGATCATTGGTTGAGTTGCATGCTTGATTGCATTCATATCTATGTTTTTCCCTTCTTGAAAAACTGTTTTTAAGTAATCTCGACAACTCCTCAACACCTCTCGACACCTAGCTTATCTATCGAGCTCTTCAGTTGCTTTTTATCGCAATCTCAACATCTCTCGATAGCTAGGTCGATGGATCGAGAAACTTTTTGTCCCCTCGATAGCTCCTCGATCCATCGAGCCTGTTTTTTCTGTGGACACCTTTAGACAGTTGCTCGATAGCTGCATCTGTCAAACCTTTTAAAGCTCGACACCTCTCGACACCTTTCGATCTATCGAGATCCTCTTGCATGCAATTTTTTTTCATGTTTTGCATCCTTCTTTTATCTTGTCATCCATAGCATCTTGTTTCATTACATTCATGCATCTATATGGATTCTTTGTACCCCCTTGATCATCCTTGATCATTTTTATGTTTCTCGGATGAAGCTTTCTAGCTTCTTGTACCCTTTGTCAGTCATGACAAAAAGGGGGAGAAATTGTGGTTTCTTTTTTAAGATTCTACATGTTAGGAGGAGAAATACATGCCCTTGTAAGGGGGAGATGTGTTTCATCTTGTTAGGGGGAGTGCTTCTTTTAGCTTCTTCTTCTTGTACACCGGTCTTGTGACTATATTTACATACATTGTGCTTATCTTTGATATATATATGATGATGTATGTCTTCTTCACCTACCTCTACATGTGTTGTTTCTTTTCTTTCTTTATACACATGTTTCTTATCTACTATATGCAATCTATTAATTCTGTTTCATACCAAGATGCCTTGATGAGTTTTGTTTAAAGTGTTTCAGAAATACAGGTTGTCAAAGTCTACTTGCCATAAACTCTCTTCTTGCAAAGTTTTTAAAGAGTTTGTGTTAGGATAGATTTTATTGTATTCAACAAGTGAGTATGAATTAAGTGATTTATGACTTCTCTCATATGTACATTTGTTTGTTGTGGTTTTGTCACGGATTGCCAATGGGGGAGATTGTTAGGACATATGTGATTCATGTTAGGAACATATGTCCACATTTTATGTATTGGCTAATCCTTTGACAATACGCACTTTACTTGTATTTGGGTAGATCTAGGATGTGTTTAATACTTCAAAAAACAAGAGTTCAAGTCTAGTATTGAAGTCATGCAAATCTGTCCAAGAAACAAGTGAAGAAGTGCTGATTCATTAAAGCTCGACAGCTGCTAGATAGATAGCTATCTATTGAGGTCTCGACAGTTAGCTCGACAACTGTATTTATTGAGTTTTACGAAATTCAAATTTTTAGATCTGATTTTCGACCCATGCTGACATATTTGTGTAGGGTTTCTTTTCTCACAACCCTAGACATATATAAGGCTTATTTTAAAGGCCGTCACATAAGAGAATACAAGGAGAACACATGCAAAAAATGACCGATGCCTTATTCTCTCTGAAAGAAGCTACTGCGACTTTGCGCCTTAGGATTTTGTAATCAAGTGCTTCTTGATCTTCATTGTTGATGAAGTGAAGAACTTTGCAGCCAACATCTTCTTCAAGTTGGTGTGTTAGTCACGTACTGGGAGCCGTGCATCTTTGGTTAGTCACGTACTGGGATCCATGCAAAAAGGGTGGCATTCATATATTGAAGAGTTCAGAGGTTCTGAAGCGGTAGAATGTTTCTACTGTAAGTTCATCTACGGGGATTGTAGAGTCTAGGGACAAAGGTTTTGTACTAGATTTGAAACTTCTTTTCATTATAGTGGATTGCTTTTCGGGAAGGTTTTCCCTCAGGTATTTTACTGTGAAACTGTTAGGATTAGTGCCCTTAATTCCTATTGTAAGATGTCATGTATGATAGTATGTATGACATTATATGTTAAATGAAGTATGACTTAATGTTATGATTAATAAAGTTATTTTATTATTATCTGAAATAATGGTAACATGAATATTTGGACATTATCATATAGTCTATGAGATGCACTGTATGTGATTTAGTCACAAAAGATATAAGTCACAAGTTCTTTGTAAACTCAGAATTGTAGTTCGTAGTTGGTGATGAAATTGAGTATTTCATCTGTGAAGACTATAACACATCAACTAAGATGATTTGTCTTGATCATGGAAGTGGAGACTTCTAGTTGATATGTTGATATTTTTTAAGAGTTAAGACATATTGAACTGGACTGTTGTGAGATTTATCATTCTCTTAACGACTGTCAATTGAATAATAAATCTCATAACTTCTATCTACATGAACTCTTAATCCTTAGAGAATAATGGACCTGATCATGAAGTGTAGGTTACTTTGATATATCAGGAGTGAGATCTAATGTAACGGTCAAAACCTTAGTATGTTGGGCAACCACATTTAGTGTTGATGGAACATATATTCTCAAGATGGAATTCATAGTCTCTTAGCGGATATACAAAATATTCCCTTGAGATAAGTTTAATGAGTTTGTTATTCAGAGAGTTAGCTCTAACCACTTTAGTAAGACTAAAGTATATATTTATGGAATTGGATTTCATAAATATATGATGATTAACATAAAGTATTAAACCGGGTATTCAAGGATTAAGATGTAGTAATCTACAAAATGGCAGTCTACATTAATAATTTTGTATTACTACGAATATTTTATGAAGGGGTTACATGCACAATAAAGTCTTGGGATATAATTTATTAATAAGTCCTAGAGTGCAATTATATTTATATAGTGGTATTAAATATAATTAATGGTAACTTTGGACTTGTCAAGAGTTGACAGAAAAGCCTAAGGCCCATTAGAGCTAGTGTCTTATTTGTTCCCTTTTGGTTCTATTCCAAGCCACACATTAAAGCCCAATTGGAAAGGCGCAAACGCTAGCCCAATTAGATAATCAGTTATAAGGAGAGAAACATACAGAATTTTGCATGAACATGAAATGGTATGTATGTGAGTGTTAGACTTTCTTTCATTCTCTCTTGAACATACACATATAACTGATTGAGAGACCACACATCTTGGGCATCAAGTGGAATTGGTGTGAAGATTAAAAGTATTCCCAAGTACTCTTCATCTTTGGTTTTGAATTTCACCGCATTAAGGTACATTCTCTTGTTCTTAAATTCTGAAACTTACATAGCACATGTTATCTATTGCGAATGAAGTGGATCCATTAATTTTCCGCTGCGTACATGCATATTTCCATCAGAAACTAGTTTGTTTCATTGGTTTTCTTGAGTCATCATATCTTGTCTTATTTACTTTTCCGCTGCATTTATTTGTGACATGATATTGATGTTAGTTTATTTTAACAAGTTTTATTCATAATAAATCTAATTAACAACTTGAGTTTAAAACTTGTTAATTCTATTACCCGGGGTCTAAATTTCCCAGCACGTAATCTTCTTGATAAGAAAAGGACCAGACCATCTTGGCTTCATCTTTCCTCTTGGATCAAAAGTTTCATCTCTAAGCACTTTTAGGACCAAGTCCCCTTTCTTAAGGTTTCTAGGTTTCACCTTTTGGTTGAATGCTTTGGCAATCTTCTTTTGGTATCCTTGTGCATGGTATTGTGTCTTAGCTCTCTTCTCATCTATCAAAGCCAATTGCTCATATCTTTGTTTCACCCAATCTTCCTCTAGGACTTTGGTTTCTGCTAGTACTATCAAAGATTGTATCTCCACTTCAATGGGAAGTACTGCTTCACTACCGTAGACCAAAGAGTAGGGGGTTAACCTAGTTGATGCATGGATAGAAGTTCTGTAACTCCATAAGGCAAATGGGAGCTTCTTGGCCCAATCCATGTATGTCATTACCATCTTGGCTAGGATGTTCTTATTGTCTGCTTCTACAGCCCCATTGATCTGTGGTCGATATGGTGAAGACTTGTGATGCATAATGTTGTATAGTTCCATGATTGTTCTAACCTCCCCTTCGAAGTGGGAGCCATTATCTGAGATGATCTCTTGGGGTACCCCATACCGACAAATGATGTTGTTCTCTATGAATCGAGCCACATGCTTGGCTTTTAACATGGAGTAGGAGGCTGCTTCCACCCACTTGGTGAAGTAGTCGATTTCCACTAGGATGTACTCATGTCCATAAGTGGCCTTAGGGGCTATCCTTCCAATTGCATCAATGCCACAGACTAAGAAAGGCCTTGGAGAGGTCATGCTATATAGCTCACTAAGTGACACATTATTCAAATTTGCATGTGTCTAGCAATCGTGGCAGCTCTTCACAAAGTCCACATAATCGGTCTCCATCGTGTTCCAAAAATACCCTATTCTTAAGATCTTCTTAGATAACATTCTCCCATTCATGTGAGGACCACAAATCCCTTAATGAATTTGTTCCATAACTTTCTCGGCTTCTTCTTTCTTTAGACAACAAAGATGTATACCATCATAGGATCTCCTATAGAGCTAACCTCCACATAAGATGTATTGCATTGCCATCATCCTAATTGAACGACGCTCTCTCTTGTCAGCACCATCTAAATATACCCCAAATTCCAAAAATTTCTTGATGTATAATACCAAGGAACCCCTTCCTCCTCTATAACTAAGATTGAAGCTTTGGCCTTCTCTTTGTGTACCATCCTATAACTTTGTTCGATCTCTAAGGGTTGTGTCCATACTCCTTCATGTATTTTGACCATGGAAGCTAAAGTAGCCAAGGCATCTGCGAACTGATTCTAGGGATGACTGTATATTCAATATTGTCAAAGGTTTTGGTCAAATCCTCTATACTACTAATAAGGTTTTAAGTGCTCTTCCTTCATTTTCCACAACTTTTGTGCTTAAGCTATGACCAAAGTCGAATCTCCAAAAACCGTGGCCTTTTTCACCCCCAATTCTCGGAGAGCTTCCATTCCGACGATACAAGCTTCATATTTTGCCATATTATTGGTTGCCTCAAAGGTCAACTTTACTACCGAGGGTATGTGAGATCTTTCGGGAGTGATCAAGAGTACCCCTATCCCATTTCCATATTGGTTCACGGCTCCATCGAAATACATCTTCCATGCCCCTAGCTCAATATCCAAAATATCCTGATTTGGAAAGTCTTCTTTTCCATCCTTTCCCTCTATAGGATTCTCGGCACAAAAATCTAACATGATACTCCCTTTGATAGTTTTCCTTGCCACATACTTCAGATCGAATTCTACTAATAGGATCAACCATCTTGATAGTCTTCCGCTCAAAGCGGGCTTCTTAAACAAGTACTTTAATGGATCCATTCCGGCTATTACCCATATTTGGAAAGGTAGGATATTGTGTCTCGACTTCTATATGGCCCATACGAGAGCAAAGCACGATTTTTCTATAGGTGCATATCTAGTCTCATAATCATGGAACCACTTACTCAAATAGTATATGGCTCTCTCATTCTTATCATCATCTTCTTGTGTGAGCATACTTCCAACCACATCCTCTATGATAGAGAGATAGAGAAGTAATGATTTCCCATGCATTAGGGGTATCAAGAAAGGTGGATGGAAGAGATACTCCTTAATGAGTTTAAAAGCTTTCTGACATTCATCATTCCATTCATGAGGTTCATTCTTTCTTAGGAGCTTGAAGATGGGCTCACAAGTGGAAGTGAGATTGGCAATGAATTGGCTAATGTATTGCAATCGACCTAAAAATCCCCTTATCTCCATCTTACTTTTGGGTGAAGGCATTTCTAATATGGCTTTGATCTTTGATGGGTCAACTTCTATCCCTCTATCACTTACCAAAAAGCCTAACAACTTCCCTGCAGTTACTCCAAAGGTGCACTTCTGTGGGTTCAATCTCAACCTATACTCCTTGATCCTTAAGTTAATGATGTGACCCTCTATCTCCTTGGATTTCACAATCATATCATCAACATACACTTCTAACTCATTGTGCATCATATCATGTAACAAGGCTGTGGCCATTCTTTGGTAAGTCGCACTAGCATTCTTAAGCCTAAATGGCATTACGGTGTAACAATAAATTCCTCATTCTGTGGTGAAGGTAGTCTTACTCATATCCCTAGGAGCCATATTGATTTGGTTGTATCCTGAGAAACCATCCATGAAAGACATCAAGGCACTACTGGTTGTGTTATCCACTAAGACATTTATGTGAGGAAGAGGAAAGTCATCATTAGGGCAATTTTTGTTCAAATCCCTAAAATCCACACACATTCTTACATTCCCATCTTTCTTGGGAATGGGCACAACCTTGTTTATCCACTCGACTTGGAGTACGGGTTTGATGAACCCTATCTTCAGTTGCTTGGTGACCTCTTCTTTAATCCTTAAAAGCCACTCGGTTCTTATACGCCTCAACTTTTGCTTGATGGCCACCATTTGAGCATGAGTGTCAATGTGATGTTGAGCTATCTCAAGATCAATACCGAGCATATCTTCATAGGACCATGCAAACACATCTTGGAATTCAGTGAAAAACTCTTTAAGACCTTTTCTTTCTTTTTCATTTAGGGTTGAGCCAATTTTAATTAAATGTGGATTCTCATCATTGCCCAAATTAGGAGTTTCAAAAGTTGGTTCTATAGGTTCAATTTTCTTTTCCAATTGTTTATTAATTTCATTTTCAAATTCTTTTGAATCATTTAAGTGTAAAATTTCAATATTATGGGACATGCCAAATAAGCCAAATTAGAATTCATCTTATTAAAAATGTTGAAAAGTACATTGGAACTTAAATTACACACTTTCTTTCCTATATTTTTAGAAAACCCAACCTAAGTTCAATTATTATGTTGCCCCACGACAGGCATGGTGAAGGCGGAAGGATCACATGGCTCCTCGTTGGTGATGGTGAACACATCCCCTTCCATTTTTAGCATATTCTCCATTGCTTTAGCATCCATGTAATCCACCTAGTCGACTTCTTCTTGAACTTCCCTAATCACCACCATAGGCTTCTCTTTGAAGGTGAGCTTCTCGTTGAAGAATATCTCCTAACCTGGATACACCTTTCCATCCTTACCTACCCAAAGTTCGGGTAAGCCACAATAAGGGAAGTCTCCCCCTTCCTTCACAAAATTTCCATTAAGGGTACCAAGGTTATTTTTTATTCCGTCGCAGCCTTCAAAGAATCCCAAACCTTCCTTGGTCAATTGAGTCTTGAAATGAGGGAATTCAGCTATCCCTTTTCCTTCTTTTCTAAGACCCATACCAGGCATATACCCCATGTTTTTCATCATTGCAATCACCTCATGGATACAATATTAGACCAAATCCAAAGTTTACCTTTCATCCTTCAATCCATAATCAGCCATGTTCACAAATTTAAAGCCACTCATTTAGAGCTCACCTCCTCCTTCTTCAAGTCCATAAACCGGTGCTAGGATCTCACCATCATCGAGCACTATAGCAATTCCCTCCTTCCATAGGATCTTCATCTTTTGGTGTAGAGAAGAGGGAATAGCCCCAATAGGATGAAGCCATGCCCCTCCTAAGTGAAGATTGTAATTAGGAGTGATGTCCATGACATAGAATTCCATAACTGTCTCTGTTAGGCCAATCTTGCAAGGAGCTTTGAAAGTACCCATAACTTTCCTTGAGGTATTATCATATGCTTTAACGGTCAAAGGAGAAGGTATGATGGTCTCCACGTCCATGCCAATGGTAAAGGTGGTCTTAAAAGGGCATACATTCAATGTGAACCCATTATCAATCAACACCATAGGAACCTTGGCGCCCATGCACCTAATGGTGATTTGTAGAGGTCTAGTGTGAGTGGCTCCTTCGGGGGGATGTTCCTCATCGGAAAAGGCAAGAAGAGGATGAGATGGGCCCTCAACTCCCATGAAGGATAGCACTTCCTGTGGTGTAATTTCTATGGGTACCTCCTTTCCATTCAAAGCTTCCAAGAAAGCACTACGATGCTTGTAAGAAGCCATAAGCAAGCCCCATACCGATACATGAGCTAGAGTTTTCTTCAATTGAGTCAAAACTCAATCTTCTTCCTCTTTCTCTTGTTTCCTTTTAGGTTCCGTAGGCTTGGACCCTTCTCCTATGTCCCTACCAGGACGATCCTTTTCCAAAAAGGATGGTTTGTAGTGTTTCCCACTCCTAGTAATATTGGCCACATTATCTTCTATAACTCTTTTCTTTAGCTCGGTCATTCCTTTGGGAAGTATCCCCCACACAGCCACCGCATTTCTCAAAACCTCATCTTCTTCATCCCATATTCCTTGGACTTCTATGGCATTAACTTCCACGGATTCTATCAACTTTGAAAAATTCCATTCAATCTCATCGATTTGCACCCAATTCTGATATGGAAGAGGAGCTCTGTGATAATTAGGCAAATGGTTCTTCCTAATGCTAGGCTTGGTGATGATATTAGGATTTGGGAGGGTTCCATTGTCTATGAGGTCTTGTATCTTGTGTTTGAGGCGGAAGCAATTGTCAGTTTTATGGCCGGATTTCTAATAGAAGTGACAATACTCATTGAAGTTCCAAGTAAGAGGTACAGGATTAGGCATTGGTGTAGGTTCTAGAGGCTTGATGATTCCTTTGGAAGATAAATTCTTATATGCTTGGGCAAGGGTCATTCCTAGGTCAGAAAATTCTCGGTGGGATTTCTTTGTGAAGTTTGGGTAGGTTAAGGTTTGTTGAGATATGATGGCACTTACATTCACAGGATTGGGTGCTTTAGAGGTAGTTGCTCCTCCTCTATATGTCTTCTTGGTTGGAGGTTTGCTCTGACCCTTCTCCAATTGTCCATTATTGATGGCATCCTCTATCTTAGTTCCACAATCACACAGCTCTCCAAAAGAACTAATAGGCGATGACAAGAGCCTAATATTATAGGCTGGAAGCAAATTCTTGATAATCATGTTGCTTTAGATCTCCAAACCCATCAAATTTTTTCGCATAAAAAATCTTGAACTTTGGAGGTAGTGCAATGGGAGTCTTGGAGCTCATGCCCCCCATGTTGTAGAGACAATCATCCATCCCTTTGGCCTTACAAAAAGCTAGTTGCATTTTTTCCATCTTCTCTCTCATGGCTATGGTTTCTGCTATGAGTTTTTCAAATTGCTTGTTCCTTTCATAATATGCTTTGTCCCTTTCATAATCTGCTTTGTCCCTTTTATCCCAATCTTCCCCTTCTTCTTCAACTTGGCCTCTTCTAGCTTAGTGAGGCGACTCCCCATCTTTTTAAGAGCGTCACTTTGTTCTTCCATTGCCTTGAATATCTTTTGTGCAATTTCATCACTAATTGGAACAGCCATTGTTGCTTAAGAAGATTCCCCTACTTGGAACTCTTCTCCTTGATGTGTGTCCTCAATCTTGACCAAACATCTTCCGTGCTTTTCTCGAACCAAAATTGGGGTGGGGACGTGTTTTCTTGACTTTAATGGTGCAATGATGCCTAAAAAGAAGTCCATTTTCCATTAAGTCCATGTCTCATTTAAAAAGTTCATTTTTAGATGTTCTTAGAAAGTCTTTAAGTTCATTTTAATGAAGGTCTAATTATAAAATCACTCCCTTTCCTCTCATGGACATTGCCTCTTGTTTCATTGGGCTTTGGTCCATTTACAACAATGCTTTCATCTTACTCTCATGGGCTTTCATTAGAATGTACTTAGAGATTTTCAACCTTTTGTCTCAAACACGGGCTTACGATATATTCATCACCTTTGGGCTTTTCCTTTTTTATTTCATTATCATTATTATTATTTTTTGAAGTAGCCCATTAGCTAGAATATATTTTAACCTTCCTTTCAAAGTCCATGAAGTTCTCATCATTTTGGGCTTAGGCATACAACACAGAGGCCCAAGATTAGGGAAATTCATATTGACTTTGTAGGATCTTGGATGTTAAGTCCATAGCATACTTGTAATCTTAGGCCCAAAGTCCTCCTTTTCGAAAAGGCTTTTTTATTTGGGCTTATGATAGCAATTAGGCTATGGTCTTATGAACCTTTCAAATCAAGATATACCCTTTAAATTTAAGGACAAGCCCCTTCTATGTGAGAACTTCTTTTCTTTTGTCCCATTTGTCTTAGGGTATGCCATAACTTTAGGGTCATCCTTCCAATTTTACATCTTTTATTTGTCCTTTAGAATTAGGTGAGCACAAGGTATATGGTTGAACAAACAAGAGATATATAAAGGTACCATCTTTTGATTGGATCTAGGATCTCTCTAAGTGTCGGTAGGCTCCTTAAGGCTAATGGGATAGAGAAGGTCACTCACAACAAGGTGGGCCATGATTCCAACCGAGGGCCTAAGTGGACCTTTGTGGATTGGTGGCAAACCGTTAACGTACTTAAAGGCCATTATAGGCAATGGCACACATTATGAGTTGGTGGGATGAACTTTGAAAGACTTGGGCCCGAATGGAGCCTTCCATTTTCCCACTCATCAGCAACCGAGGTTAAGGGACAAAAGAACCACGTGATGTATGTGCAAATAAGTATTGAGTAAGCTTTTATTAAGGTTAAGACATACGACACATAGGAATTAAACTCACAATCCCTAATAGAGTTGCCATTGTGGACATAAGAGGGGAGTCGCCACCTAGGTTTTGCAATGGCCTAGGAACCATGTATATAGCGTCCCCTTGAGGAAAGGCCTTTCTATCTTACTACCAGAGATATGGGTTCGGAGTTAAGTTATGGTCTTGGGAAGGTGTTAGGCACCTAAAACCGCCCAACCTTAAGGTTGGCTTCCCATCATTATGTCTTATGTCTTAACCCTATTAAAGGCATACTCAACACCTATATCTAACTCTCACACACACACTAACATTCATCTAACAATCAACATGGCATCAAACATCCCTAACCATACATCTATCATGCTTATCGACCAAAGCCTAACATACATCTAATCATGCCTCACATCATAGACCCTAACATTCATCTAGCATGGTATAGCATAGCATAAACCCTAGCATGTTACTTTCATCATTTCATCATATCTTATCCAAGGCAGAAACATATGAATCATTAAATTAAGATGGAAATAAGATGAATTATGTTATTGATGGAAAAATACATGTTTGTATCGCATACAAAACATACACGGCGGAAAATTAACGGATCTACTTTTATTCGCAATTGATAACATGTACTATGTAAATTTCAGAATTTAAGAATAAGAGAATATACCTTGGTGTGGTGAATTTCAAAAAAAAAGATCAGAAGTTCTTTAGAACACTTTTAATCTTCACTCCAATTCCACTTGTGCCCAAGAAGGGTGGTCTCTCAATCAGTTATATGTGTATGTTCAAGAGAGAATGAAAGAGTGTCTAACACTCACATCCAAACCATTTAATGTTCTTACCAAAAACCTGTATGTTTCTCTCCTTACAACTGATTATCTAATTGGGCTAGCCTTTTGGGCCTTTCCAATTGGGCTTTATTATGTGGCTTGGAGTGAGACCAAAAGGGAACAAATAAGACACTAGCTCCAACGAGCCTTGGGCTTTTCAGTCAACTCTTGACAAGTTCAAAGTTACCATTAATTATATTTAATACCACTATATAAATTTAATTGCACTCTAGGCCTTATTAATAAATTATATCCCAAGACTTTATTGTACATGAAACCCCTTCATAAAATATTCGTAGTAATACAAAGTCATGAGTGAAGACTGCCACTTTGTAGATCACTACATCTTAATCCTTGAGTACCCGGTTTAATCCTTTTAACTTATTCATTATATATTTGTGAAAACCAATTTTATAAATATATACTTTAGTAATTTCTTACCAAAGTGGTTAAGCCTAACTCTCTGAATAACTGAACCCATTAAACTTGTCTCAAGTGAATATTTTATATCTCCGTTAAGAGACTATAAATTCCATCTTAAGAATATATGTTCCATCAACACTAAATGTGGCTGCCCAACATACTGAGGTTTTGACCGTTACTTTAGATCTCACTCCTGATATATCAAAGCAACCTACACTTCATGATCAGGTCCATTATTCTCTCAGGATTAAGAGTTCATGTAAATAGAAGTCGTGAGATTTATTATTCATTTAACAGTCATTAGGAGAATAATAAATCTTACAGCGGTTCAGTTCAATATGTCTTAACTCATAAAGAATATCAACATATCAACTAGAAGTCTCCACTTCCATGATCACGACAAATCATCTTAGTTGATATATTATAGTCTTCGCAGATGAAATGCCCAATTTCATCACTGACTACGAACTAAAATTCTGAGTTTACAAAGAATTTGTGGCTCATATCTTCTGTGACTAAATCACATAAATCACATACTATGCATCTCATGGACTATATAATAATGTCCAAATATTCATGTTACCATTATTTTAGATAATAATAAACAACTTTATTAATCAAAACATTAAGTCATACATAATGTCATACATAGCATCATACAATAGGATTTAAGGGCACTAATCCTAACAATCTCCCACTTGCCCTAAAGACTATTGTGCACTAATCTAACTCCCATTCCCTCCAAATGTGACTCGAAAGTCCTTTGAGGCAAGGATTTGGTAAAGGGATCTGTTAGATTATTTGCACTTTCAATCTTTACAACTACTACATCTCCACAGCAATGATGTCTTGAATGATGTGGTATTTTCTCTCAATGTGCTTTCCTTTCTTATGATTCCTTGGATCTTTGGATTGTTCAATTGCTCCACTATTGTCACAAAACAATGTGATGGGAACTAGCTCCATTCTTACAATACCAAGATCAGAAAGGAATTTCTTGAGCCAAATAACTTCCTTTGCTGCTTCACAAGCAGCAACATATTCAACTTCCATGGTGGAGTCCGTAATACAATATTGCTTAACACTCCTCCAACTTATGGCTCCACCTCCTAAGGTGAATACACATCCTGAAGTGGACATTCTGAAATCTAGATCCGGTTGAAAATCTGAATCTGTATAGCCAATGGGAATCAAATCCTCACACCGGTAAACAAGCATATAATCTCTCGTTCTCCGTAGATACTTGAGAATATGATTTACAACTTGCCAATGTTTTGGTCCTAGATTTGATTAATATCGGCTGACCATGCCAACTGAATAACAGAAATCTGGTCTAGTACAAAGCATGGCATACATGAGACTTCCTACTACAGAAGCATAAGGGACTTGTCTCATCATATTTTCTTCATCTTGAGTCTTAGGCCTTTGGTCATCAGACAGAAGAACTCCATGTCTGAAAGGAAGAAACCCTTTCTTGGAGTTTTGCATGCTAAACCGTTCTAGAACCTTATCTATATATCCAGCTTGTGATAAGCCTAACATTATATTCTTGCGATCTAGCCAAAGCTTGATCCCTAGAATAAAGTTAGGATCACTCAAGTCATTCATATCAAATTTGCTTGACAACCAAACCTTTACTGATGACATTACCCTTACATCATTTCCAATGAGTAGAATATCATCAACATAAAGCACTAGGAACATTACTACTTTATCTCGATATCTTCTATACACACATGGTTCATCAAGATTTTGTTCAAAACCAAATGACTTTGCTTGATCAAATCTGATGTTCTATGACCTACATGCTTGCTTAAGTCAATAAATGGACCTTTTTAACTTGCATACCATATGCTCTTGGTTCTTTACTATGAAACCTTCTAGTTGCATCATATAGATTTCTTCTTCAAGATTGCCATTGAGAAATGCAATCTTGACATCCATTTGCCCAATCTCATAATCATAATGAGTAGCAATGGATAAGAGAATTCTGATAGATTTAAGCATTGCTACTGGTGAAAAGGTTTCTTCATAATCAATACCTTCCTTTTATGTATACCCTTTCGCCACTAGCCTTGCTTTAAAGGTTTCAACCTTTCCATCTATCCCTCCCTTCCTCTTGTAAACCCATTTGCAACCAATAGGTTTAATGCCGTTAGGCACCTTTACAAGATCCCAAACTTGATTGGAATACATAGAATCTAATTCAGATTTCATAACTTTGACCCAATGATATGCATCTATAGCATTCATTGCCTCTTCATAAGTGTAAGGATCAGTTTCGGCCTCTTTTAAGATAGCTTCATAAGTTTCTCCCAAACTTATAAATCTTATAGGTGGCCTAGCAATCCTCCCACTACGACGAGGCACCTGTGTACTAAACATTTCATGAATAGTATCTTGTGGTGTATCCAATACAGCCATATCATCCCTAGTTTCATTCATTGGTTGTTCATTTACAGGTTCATTCATTTCAGCCGATATAACTCTACTTCTACGAGTAAAATTATTCATATAGTCATTTTCCAAGAATTTAGCATTTGTGCTAGCAAAAACTTTGTTATCCTTACGACTATAAAATAAATAACCCCTAGTTTCTTTTAGATAACCTACAAGCAAACACACTTCTGATTTTGGTTTCAATTTATCAGGCTTCCATTTTAACACATGTGCTGGACAACCCCAAATGTGGAGATATTTCATACTACGCTTATGCCCACTCCATAATTTCATGGGTGTTTTGGAAACAGATTTTGATGGAACTAAATTCAAAAGATGTATTACTGTATTTAAGGCATAACCCCAAAAGGAAATCGGTAAAGTTGAGTAATTCATCATGGACCTAACCATTTCTAAAAGAGTACTATTCCTTCTTTCTGCTACACCATTTTGTTGGGGAGTTCTAAGTGTAGTCAATTGGGATACAATCCCATTTTCAGTTAAGTAATCCTTGAAAACCCCAAGAAGGTATTCGCCACCACGATCAAATTGAATGGCCTTTATGCGTTTACCTAATTGATTCTCAACTTCAGCCCTAAACTCTTTGAACTTTTCAAAGGTTTCGGACTTTCGTTTCATTAGATACACATAACCATATCTTGAGTAATCATCGGTAAAAGTGATGAAGTACTCATAACCTCCTTTTACTTGGGTTGACATAGGACCATGTACATCCGTACAAACTAATTCAAGCAACTCTTGGGCTCTTCTACCTTTTGCATTAAAAGGTCGTTTGGTCATTTTGCCTTCCAAACAAGATTCACAAACTAGAAATTCATCAAAGTCCAATGGCTCTAAGAGTCCATCTTTGATCAGTCTTTGAATTCTGTTTGGATTAACATGACCCAAACGCAAGTACCAAAGATATGCTTTATTAGTAGAAGGAAACTTTCTCTTTAATTATTTTACATGAGAGTCATTATCTAATTCAGAATTATATAATTCATGCTTATCAGGAGTTAAAATATAAAGACCATCCACAATATTGCCAAAACAAATAAACACTTTACCCTTCTTTTTTACAACATTGTCTTTAAGGATAACACAATATCCATGTTTACCTAAATAAGTTGCAGAAATTAAATTCCTACAAACATTAAGTACATACAAACAATCTTCCAATATTAAAATCCTAGACTCAAAGCATAAATTAACAACTCCAATAGCTACAACCGGAATCTTGCTCCCATCAGCCAAAGTAAGAAACAAATCCCCTTCATTAAGCTTTCTGGTCTCCTGGAACCCCTGCAAAGAATTGCAGATATAATTAGTACAACCTGAATCCACACACTAGGGATCCGTGGGATTTTGTACTAAACATATTTCAAGGAGGAATGAACTTTATATACCCTTATTATTTGCAGCTTTGAATTTTGGACAATTCCTCTTCCAATGTCCTTTCTCACTACAATGGAAACACTTTCTATTGATCTTCTTTCCTTTATCGGCAACCCCTAAGATAATTTGTTTACCATCTTGCTTGGTGAAGTCATTCTTCTTCTTCTTCTTCTTCTTCTTACCCTTGCCTTTCCACTTAGGTTGAGAAGTAGAAGTTTCAGTCATATTAGCATCAACACTAGAAGTACCAAGAATGCCTTCCGCCGCTACCAACTTATTCACTAATTTAGACAATGAATAAATTTTTTTGTTCATATTATAATTGAGTTTGAATTCCTTGAATGATTTTGGTAGTGACTTGAGTATCATATCCACTTGTGATTCTCCATCAATATCGACACCTAAAACTTCTAGTGTATACAGATTAGAGATCATTGTAAGACAATGCTCCCTAACTAAACTGCCTTCAACCATTTTGGTATTATAAATTTGCCTCATAGTTTCTTGCCTTGCAAAATGGCCTTGCTCACCAAAAAACTCCTTCAGACTTAGCATTTAATTTCTACCAACGATTTCTACCAACGATCATATCACTGTTTTTCCTCAAGAGGAGCATCTAATGAAGGAAAGCTAGAACATGGTTGAGTAAGCACATATTTGTGCTCTTCAGCTGTAAGAACAATGTCCAAATTTCTTTTCCAGTCAACATAGTTGGATCCAGTCAGTTTGTTTTGATTAAGAATAGTAACAAGTGGGCTAAATGATGCCATGATCAAATCTAAAAAATAATAAACATGAATATAATAAATAAACTAGACATTATCAATTTAACATATAAACATATAGTATGGAACCTTAATAAAACCATAATACAATATATGCAACAACAACCCAATCCCATATTCAAAATTCCTTGGAAGCAAGTAAATTATAAACACTATGATTGATTGAGAACTATTCTCATTATTAGTGCTATCATGATAACTCTTATCAAACACTAATAACATACCGTATTTCCTTTAGCCTCTAAGTAATAATGACATAGCTGACGGAAAAATACATGTTTCCATTGCATACTAAACATACGCAGCGAAAAATTAACGGATCTAATTCATTCGCAATAGATAAAATGTGCTATGTAAGTTTTAGAATTCAAGAACAAGAGATTGTACCTTGATGCGGTGAAATTCAAAACCGAAGATCAGAAGTTCTTGAGATCACTTTTAATCTTCACTCCAATTCCACTTGATGCCCAAGATGTGTGGTCTCTCAATCAGTTATACATATATATTCAAGAAGAGAATGAAAGAGTGTCCAACACTCACATACATACCATTTCATGTACTTTTCAAAATCTGTATGTTTCTCTCCTTATAACTGATTATCTAATTGGGCTAGCCTTTTGGGCCTTTCCAATTGGGCTTTAGTGTGTGGCTTGGATTGGGACCAAAAGCGAACAAATAAGACTCTATCTCCAATGGGCCTTGGACTTTTCTGTCAACTCTTGACAAGTCCAAAGTTATCATTAATTATATTTAATACCACTCTATAAATATAATTGTACTATAGGCCTTATTAATAAATTATATCCCAAGACTTTATTGTACATGCAACCGCTTCATAAAATATTCGTAGTAAAACAAAGTCATGGATGAAGACTGCCACTTTGTGAATTACTACATCTTAATCCTTGAGTACCCGATTTAATCCTTTAAGTTATTTATCATATATTTATGAAATCCAATTTCATAAATATATACTTTAGTAACTATTTACTAAAGTAGTTAGGCCTAACATTCTGAATAACAAACCCATTACTTATCTCAAGAGAATATTTTGTATCTCCGTTAAGAGACTAAGAATTCCATCTTAAGAATATATGTTCCATTAACACTAAATGTGACTGCCCAACATACTGAGGTTTTGACCGTTACTTTAGATCTCACTCCTGATATATCAAAATAACCTACACTTCATGATTAAGTCCATTATTCTCTCAGGATTAAGAGTTCATGTGAATATAAACCGTGAGATTTATTATTCAATTGACAGTCATTAGGAGAATAATAAATCTCACTGCGGTCCAGTTCAATATGACTTAACTCTTAAAACATATCAACATGTCAACTAGAAATCACCACTTCCACGATCAAGACAAATCATCTTAGTTGAAATGTTATAGTATTCGCATATGAAATGCCCAATTTCATCACCGACTACGAACTAAATTCTGAGTTTACAAAAAACTTGTGATCTATATCTTCAGTGACTAAATCACATAAATCACATACTATGCATCTCATGGAATATATGATAATTTCCGAATATTCATGTTACCAATATTTCAGATAATAATAAAACAACTTTATTAATTACAATATTAAGTCGTACATAATGTCATACATAATATCATATATATAGCATCATACAATAGGATTTAATAGCACTAATCCTAACAATCTCCCACTTGCCCTAAAAACTATTATGCACTAATCTAACTCCCATTCCCTCCAAATTTGACTCGAAGGTTCTTTGAGGCAAGGCTTTGGTAAAGGGATCTGCTAGATTATTTGTACTTTCAATCTTCGCGACCACCACATCTCCACGAGCAATAATATCTCTAATGATGTGGTACTTTCTCTCAATGTGCTTTCCTTTCTTGTGATTCCTTGGATCTTTTGATTGTGGAACTGCTCCACTATTATCGCAAAAGAAAGTAATGGGAACTTGCTCAATTCTTACTACACCAAGGTTAGAAAGGAATTTCTTGAGTCATATAGCTTCTTTTGCTACTTCACAAGCAGCAACATATTCTGCTTCCATGGTGGAGTCCGCAATACAAGATTGCTTGACACTCCTCCATGTTATGGCTCCACCTCCCAAGGTGAAAACACATCCTGATGTGGACTTTTTGAAATCTAGATCCGATTGAAAGTTTGAATCTTTATAACTAATGGGAATCAAATCTTCACTACGGTAAACAAGCATATAATCTCTCGTTCTCCATAGATACTTAAGAATATGCTTTACAGCTTGCCAATGTTGTGGTCCTAGATTTGATTGATATCGGCTGACCATGCCAACTGAATAATAGATATCTGGTCTAGTACAAAGCATGGCATACATGAGACTTCCAACTGCAGAAGCATAAGGAACTTGTCTCATCATATCTACTTCCTCTTGAGTCTTAGGCCTTTGGTCATCAGATAGAGGAACTCCATGTCTGAAAGGAAGTAAACCTTTCTTAGAGTGTTGCATGCTAAACCGTTCTAGAACCTTATCTATATATCCAGCTTGTGATAAGCCTAACATCTTATCCTTGCGATCTCGCCAAAGCTTGATCCCTAAAATAAAGTTAGCCTCACCCAAGTCCTTCATATCAAATTGGCTTGACAACCAAACCTTAACTGATGACATTACCCCTACATCATTTCCAATGAGTAGAATATCATCAACATAAAGCACTAGGAACATTACTACTTTACCTTGATGTCTTTTGTACACACATGGTTTATCAATATTTTATTCAAAACCAAATGACTTAATTGCTTGATCAAATCTGATGTTCCATGACCTAGATGCTTGCTTAAGTCCATAAATGGACCTTTTCAACTTGTATACCATATGCTGTTGGTTCTTTGCTATGAAACCTTCCGGTTACATCATATAGATTTCCTCTTCAAAATTGCCATTAAGAAATGTAGTCTTAACATCCATTTGCCAAATCTCATAATCATAATGAGCAGTAATGGATAAGAGAATTCTAATAGATTTAAGCATGGCTACTGGTGAAAAGGTTTCTTCATAATCAATACCTTCTTTTTGTGTATACCCTTTCGCCACTAGCCTTGCTTTAAAGGTTTCAACATTTCCATCTATCCCTCTCTTCCTTTTGTAAACCCATTTGCAACCAACAGGTTTAATGCTGTTAGGTGCCTTTACAAGATCCCAAACTTGATTGGAATACATGGAATCTAATTTAGATTTCGTAGCTTTGATCCAATGATGCGTATCTATATCATTCATTGCCTCTTCATAAGTGTAGGGATTCGATTCAGCCTCTTCTGAGATAACTTCATAAGTTTCTCCCAAACCTATTAATCTTATAGGAGGCCGAACAATTCTCCCACTACGTCGAGGCACCTGTGTACTAGACATCTCTTGTGTAATATCTTGTGGTGTATCTAATACAACCACATCATCCCTAGTTTCATCCATTGGTTGTTTATTTACAGGTTCATTCATTTCAGCCAAAACAATTTTACTTCTAGGATTAAAATTATTCACATAATCATCTTCCAAGAATTTGGCATGGGTACTAACAAACACTTTGTTATCCTTATGATTATAGAATAAATAACCCTTAGTTTCCTTTGAATACCTTAAAAACATGCATACTTCTATTTTAGCTTCCAACTTATCAGACTTCCCTTTCAACATATGTGCTGGACATCCCCAAATGTGGAGATATTTCATACTAGGCTTACGCCCACTCCACAATTCCTTAGGTGTGTTGGGAATAGATTTTGATGGAACTAAATTCAAAATATGCATAGCAATTTTTAGTGCATATCCCCAAAAAGAAACTGGTAAAGTTGAGTAACTCATCAGGGACCTAACCATTTCCAAAAGAGTCCTATTCCTTCTTTCTGCTACACCATTTTGTTAGGGTGTTCCAGGTGCAGTTAATTGGGATATTATCCCATTTTGAGTTAAGTAATACTTGAAATCCCCAAGAAGGTATTCGCCACCACTATCAGATCGAATGGCCTTTATGTGTTTACCCAATTGATTCTCAACTTCAACCCTAAACTCTTTGAAATTTTCAAAGGCTTCGGACTTTCATCTCATTAGGTACACATAACCATATCTTGAGTAATCATAGGTAAAAGTGATGAAGTACTCATAACCTCCTTTTGCTTGGGTTGACATAGGACCACATACATCAGTATGAACTAATTCAAGCAACTCTTGGGCTCTTCTCCCTTTTGCATTAAAAGGTCGTTTGGTAATTTTGCCTTCCAAACAAGATTCACAAACTGGAAATTTATCAAAGTCCAATGGTTCTAAGAGATCATCTTTGATCAGTCTTTGAATCCTGTTTGAATTAATATGACCCAAACGCAAGTGCCAAAGATATGCATCATTAGTAGAAGGAAACTTTCTCTTTAATGATTTTACATGAGAGTCATTATTTAATTCAGAATTATATAATTCATGCTTATCAGGAGTTAAAATATAAAGACTGTCCACAATATTGCCAGAACAGATAAACACTTTACCCTTCTTTATTACAACATTGTCTTTAAGGATAACACAATATCCATGTTTACCTAAATAAGTTGCAGAAATTAAATTCCTACAAACATTAGGTACATACAAAAAATCTTCCAATATTAAAACCCTAGACTCAAAGCATAAATTAAAAACACCAATAGCTACATCCGGAATCTTGCTCCCATCAACCGAAGTAAGAAACAATTCCCCTTCATTAAGCTTTCTGGTCTCCTAGAACCCCTGCAAAGAATTGTAGATATAATTAGTACAACCTGAATCCACACACTAGGAATCCATGGGATTTTTCACTAAACATATTTCAAGAAGGAATGAACTATTCATACCCTTATTATTGGCAGCCTTGAATTTTGGACAATTCCTTTTCTAATGTCCTTTCTCTCCACAATGGAAACATTTTCCTTTAAGCTTCTTTCCTTTGTCAGCAACCCCTAAGGCAATTTGTTTACCCTCTTGCTTGGTGAAGTCCTTCTTCTTCTTCTTTTTACCCTTGCCTTTTGACTTAGGTTGAGAAGTAGAAGCTTCACTAATATTAGCTTCAACATTAGAAGTACCAAGGATGTCTTCTGCCGCTACCAACTCATTCATTAATTCAGACAATGTATAAATCTTTTTATTCATATTATAGTTAAGTTTGAATTCCTTGAATGATTCTGGTAGTGACTGGAGTATCATATCCACTTGGGATTCTCCATTAATATTGGCACCTAAAACTTCCAATGTATTCAGATTAGAGATCATTGTAAGACAATGCTCACTTACTGAACTACCTTCAGCCATTTTGGTATTATAAATTTACCTTATGGTTTCTTGCCTTATAGAACGGCCTTGCTCACCAAACATCTCTTTCAGACTTAGTATAATGTCCGAAGCTAGTTCTACATCCTGCATTTGATGTTGTAGAACATTTGAGATAGATGCTAAGATGTAGCACTTGGCCATTTCATTAGATTTCTGCCAACAATCATATCACTGTTTTTCCTCAGGAGGAGCATCTAATGAAGGAAAGCTAGGACATGGTTTAGTAAGCACATATTTATGCTCTTCAGCAGTGAAAACTATGTCCAAATTCCTTTTCCAGTCAACATAGTTGGATCCAGTCAGTTTGTTTTGATTAAGAATAGTAACAAGTGGGCTAAATGATGCCATGTTCAAATCTGAAAACAATAAACATGAATATAATAAGTAAACTGGACATTATCAATTTAGCATATAAGCATATAATATGGAGCTTTAGTAAAACCATAATATAATATATGCAATGACAACCCAATCCATGTTTATAATTCCTTGGTATCAAGTTTATTATAAACACATCAATTGATTGAGAACTATTCTCATTACTAGTGCTATCATGATAACTCTTATCAAACACTAATAATATGCCATATTAACTATAGCCTCTAAGTAATAATGACATAGCTCCTTTGAGAGGTTAACATTACACTTAGTCTAGTGTATACCATTATCTAGAATCAGGTGTAGCCACATTTCATCTCCCTTTATAGTGTTTAAAATTGTAGTACCATGGAACAAAACACCCTCATTTGGGATCGCAAGGCATATACGCTAAGACGAGGTGCTTGTCCACACTACTTTGAACCGACAATGGAGGCCATGAGATCCAACACTTGTATCTCTCTCCCACTAGATATTTTAAATTAAAGGTTTTTAAGTTATAAAATATGCATAATCTATATACACATAGCCTTGCATCTTATACATAAAAAACATTGAAAAAATTCAAAAATTCCCAATTCTCGATCGATGCTCGATAGTTTCTCGATCGATCGAGCATTTGAAGTTCCAGTCTCGATCAATCGAACATGTATCTTGATCGATCGAGAAAAGTTATGAATGCTCGATCGCTTCTCAATCGATCGAGCTTCGTGAATTTTAAATTTCCAGAATTTTTCTCCGACAGTTGTTAACGACTTTCCATGAACTAAAAACCATCATATGAACATGATAGACAAAGATTGATATCAAAACTAAATTCCATTGATGCTATAGCCTTAAAGTTCAATTTAACATACTTAAATTCAAATTTAAACAACATCATAACATCAATATCAGTTTTTATCAAATCATAGTTTCATCAACCGTGCAGAAAATTAAATATGTCTAATCTTCTAACATCATGAAACTATTATCTCTAATTCTAAAACTCACAAAGCATGTTATACAGATTCGAAATTGAAGACCGCTCTGATACCATTTGACGGAAAAATACATGTTTGTATTGCATACTAAACATACGCAGCGAAAAATTAACGAATCTACTTCATTTGCAATAGATAACATGTGCTATGTAAGTTTCAGAATTTAAGAACAAGAGAGTGTACCTTGATGCGATGAAATTCAAAACCGAATATCAGAAGTTCTTGAGAACACTTTTAATCTTCACTCCAATTCCACTTGATGCCCAAGATGTGTGGTCTCTCAATCAGTTATACGTATATATTCAAGAAGAGAATGAAAGAGTGTCCAACACTCACATGCATACCATTTCATGTACTTTTCAAAATTTGTATGTTTCTCTCCTTATAACTGATTATCTAATTGGGCTAGCCTTTTGGACCTTTTCAATTGGGCTTTAGTGTATGGCTTGGAGTGGGACCAAAAGGGAACAAATAAGACTCTAGCTCCAATAGGCCTTGGGCTTTTCTATCAACTCTTGACAAGTCCAAAGTTACCATTAATAATATTTAATACCACTATATAAATATAATTGCACTCTAGGCCTTATTAATAAATTATATTCCAAGACTTTATTATACATGCAACCCCTTCATAAAATATTCGTAGTAACACAAAGTCATGAATGAAGACTACCACTTTGTGAATTTCTACATCTTAATCCTTGAGTACCCGGTTTAATCCTTTAAGTTATTCATCATATATTTATGAAATCCAATTTCATAAATATATACTTTAGTAACTATTTACTAAAGTAGTTAGGCCTAACATTTTGAATAACAAACCCATCATTTTGAATAACAAACCCATTAAACTTATCTCCAGGGAATATTTTGTATCTCCGTTAAGAGATTATGAATTCCATCTTGAGAATATATGTTCTATCAACACTAAATGTGGCTGCCCAACATACTGAGATTTTGACCGTTACTTTAGATCTCACTCCTAATATATCAAAACAACCTACACTTCATGATCAGGTCCATTATTCTCTCAGGATTAAGAGTTCATGTGAATATAAGTCGTGAGATTTATTATTCAATTGACAGTCGTTAGGAGAATAATAAATCTCACTGCGTTCCAGTTCAATATGTCTTAACTATTAAAACATATCAACTAGAAATCACCACTTCCATGATCAACACAAATCATCTTAGTTGAAATGTTATAGTCTTCGCAGATGAAATGCCCAATTTCATCATCGACTACGAACTAAATTCTGAGTTTACAAAGAACTTGTGATCTATATCTTCTGTGACTAAATCACATAAATCACATACTATGCATCTCATGGACTATATGATAATGTCCGAATATTCATGTTACCAATATTTCAGATAATAATAAAACAACTTTATTAATTACAATATTAAGTCATACATCATGTCATACATAATATCATACATATAGCATCATACAATAGGATTAAAAAGCATTAATCCTAACAATAGCTCCAAAGGGAGGTTAACATTAAACTTAGTCTAGTGTACACCATTGACTGAATTCTATGTGAGTCATTAAGTAACTCCACGGTAGTGTGGTTGTTCTTAATGTAAAAGCACAAATCATCCATCATTAAGAAGTTTAATCTGTAGTTCCATGAATTAAACACCCTTCGAAGGGAGCAAGGCATATACGCCAAGGCGAGGTCCTTAATAATACTACTATAAACCGACAATGGAGGCCGTGAAAGCCAACCCTTGTATCTCTCTCCTACTAGATGTTTTAAATTAATGGTTTTTATTTTATAAACATGTGTAATCTAATCACACACAGCCTTGTAGTTTATACATTTGAAAACACTTAGAAAAAGTTCAAAATTCCCTTCAGTGACATTTTCGCGAGAATCTCGCGACTAAGCTCTTCCCGTGAAAATGAGTTAAAGTAAAATAGTGAAAACACAAAATTCAGACAGAAACTTTCGCAACTGCCTCGCGACTGTTTTGCGAGTAAAGCTTACCCATGAAAAGTTTTGTGCTTCGGAGGCATTTTTCGCAAGTAACTTCGCGGGAAGCTAACCTGCGAAAAACCCGTGTTTTCATATCTTTTAAAGGAAAGATCTGAATAGTTTTCAACGGTTTTCATGAATAAACAACCACCATATGAACATGATAGATAGAATTTGATATCAAAACTGAATTCCATTGATGCTATAGCCTTAAAGTTCAATTTAACATACTTAAATTCAAATTTAAACAACATCATAACATCAATATCAGTTATCATCAAACCATAGTTTCCACAACCATGCAGAAAATTAAATATATATATATATATAATCTTCTAACATCATGAAACTATTATCTCTAATTCCAAAACTCACAAAACATGTTATACATATTCGAAATTGAAAACCGCTCTAATACCATTTGATGGAAAAATACATGTTTGTATCGCATACAAAACATACGCAGGGAAAAATTAATGGATCTACTTCATTCGCAATTGATAAAATGTACTATGTAAATTTCAGAATTTAAGAATAAGAGAGTGTACCATGGTGTGGTGAATTTCAAAACAAAAAATCAGAAGTTCTTGAGAACACTTTTAATCTTCACTCCAATTCCACTTGTGCCCAAGAAGTGTGGTATCTCAATCAGTTATATGTGTATATTCAATAGAGAATGAAAGAGTGTCTAACACTCACATCCAAACCATTTCATGTTCTTACCAAAAATCTGTATGTTTCTCTCCTTACAACTGATTATCTAATTGGGCTAGCCTTTTAAACCTTTCCAATTGGGCTTTAGTATGTGGCTTGAAGTGAAACCAAAATGGAACAAATAAGACACTAGCTCCAACGGGTCTTGGGCTTTTCTGTCAACTCTTAACTAGTTCAAAGTTACCATTAATTATATTTAATACCACTATATAAATATAATTGCACTTTAGGCCCTTATTGTATATGCAACCCCTTCATAAAATATTAGTAGTAATACAAAGTCATGAGTGAAGACTGCCACTTTGTAGATCACTACATCTTAATCCTTGAGTGCCCAATTTAATCCTTTTAAGTTATTGATCATATATTTGTGAAAACCAATTTCATAAATATATAATTTAGTAATTTCTTACCAAAGTGGTTAGGCCTAACTCTCTGAATAACTGAACCCATTAAACTTATCTCAAGCGAATATTTTATATCTCCGTGAAGAGACTATGAATTCCATCTTGAGAATATATGTTCCATCAACACTAAATGTGGTTGCCCAACATACTGAGGTTTTGATCGTTACTTTAGATCTCACTCCTGATATATCAAAGCAACCTACACTTCATGATCAGGTCCATTATTCTCTCAGGATTAAGAGTTCATGTAAATAGAAGTCGTGAGATTTATTATTTATTTGACAGTCGTTAGGAGAATAATAAATCTCACAGCGGTCCAGTTCAATATGTCTTAACTCATAAAACATATCAACATATCAACTAGAAGTCTCCACTTCCGTGATCAAGACAAATAATCTTAGTTGATATGTTATAGTCTTCGCAGATGAAATGCCCAATTTCATCACTAACTACGAACTAAAATTATGAGTTTACAAAGAACTTGTGACTTATATCTTCTGTGACTAAATCACATAAATCACATACTATGCATCTCATGGACTATATGATAATGTCCAAATATTCATGTTGCCATTATTTTAGATAATAATAAAACAACTTTATTAATCACAACATTAAGTCATACGTAATGTCATACATAGCATCATAAAATTGGATTTAAGGGCACTAATCCTAACAGGTATCAACCAAAACATCAAGAACATAATCATATCATCAAACCCAACCAAGATCATATCACAATGCATGTACATTACGAATGCATGACTTACCTTTTACTTACCTTGCAGCAACTCAGCACCTATGGCATCATGCATAGGCATATGAAGGCATGTTCATAGCATCAAAATAATAAAACACAAGATAAACCCTAATTCTAACATGTGAAGGCAAACAATAAATTAATTATGTGAAACAGAGACTAAAAAACATAGAAACATGGAAAAGAGGCTAAACAGAAGTATTATATGTGAAAACAGAAGCAAAAAACAAATAAATTAAAAATAGGGTTTTCTAGGCGGGTTCATGCGTATGCATGAACAATCCTGCATGCGCATAATCAAGCCTGCGTGTGTAGGCAAGATTATGCGTACACGAGTTTCTACCCAGAAACCTAAGAAACATAGCAAAGACTTAGAATGCTAAATCTAACATCCTAACATGCTTTTTAAACATACAAAAACGTAAACCTAGACTACATAAACATATTAAAACATATAATAACAAGAAAACAAGGCGAATAGAAATATTAAAGAATAAAAAAAAAGGAAAGAAAAGGAAAAGAAAGTTTTAGACTAATACCTCGAAGAAAAACTCTTCAAGATTGATTTTTGATTGTTCTCCTCAGTCATATCTATTCACAAGTTAATAAAAGAGTGATTAGTAATCTTAAACTCAAAGATCAAGGCCAAAAAAGGCCTTAATCAAAAGAAAATTGACTTGAGGATGTTTCGTGAAAAACTCTCTCTTTGATTCACTATTTCTAGTGAATCTTAGTGTTTTCTCGTGGGATTTCTGTGTGTTTTGAAAATATACCATGTAAGGCTACTTATAGTGTGAAAATAGGGGTTTAGAACGACCTCCAGATGATGTGGAATTCATTCCAAATCTCAACATTAATGCAGAAAACTTGCCTTTTTTAGGTTTCTAGAATTTGCTATACGTGTACATGATCAGGCCTGAGTACGCATGCAGAAAGCTGCGTGCCAAGCCAATTCTTACATGCGTGTAGCGAGGGTTTCCTATGGCCTTATTTTTCCAAAAATAGATTTATTTGCTAATTAAAAGTTATATTTTTCATTTTAACATTTCTCAAGTCAATTTAACATTTGATTGGACCTTAAACCAACCTTGGGTCTTAGAATTCAGCATCATTGGGGAACGAGGGCCTAAGTCGTAAAGGGTGCAAAATGCGATGTCTACACCTCTTGATATGTGTCCTCAATCTTAACCAAGCGTCTTCCATGTGTCTTTCGAACCCAAATAGGAGTTGGGACGTGTTTTCTTGATCTTGATGGTGCAATGGTGCCTGAAAAGAAGTCCTATATCTATTAAGTCCATGTCCCAATTAAAAGGTTTTTTTAACTTTTAGATGTTCTTAGAAAGTCTTTAAGTTCATTTTAATGAATGGGCAATTACAAAATCACTCCCTCTCCTCTCATGAATCTTTCCCCTTGTTTCATTTGAGCTTTAATCCATTTACAATAATGCACCCATCTTACTATCATTGGCTTTCGTTAGAATGTACTTAGAGATTTTCAAACATTTGTCTCAAATATGGGCTTACAATTCATTCATCACCTTTGGGCTTTTTTTTTTTTAATTTCATTATCATTATCTTTTTTTTTTTTTTTTTGAAGTAGCCTTCTAGTTAGAATATATTGTAGCCTTTCTTTCAAAGTCCATGAATTTCTCATCATTTTGGGCCTAGGCATACAACAGAAAGGCCCAAGATTAGGAAATTTCATTTTGACTTGTAGGATATTAGATGTTAAGTACATAGCATACCTGTTACCTTAAGTCCAAGGTTCTCTTTTTCAAAAGGCCTTTTGATTTGGGCTTACAATAGCAATTAGGCTATGGTCTTAAAAACCTTTCAAATTAAGATATACCTTTGGACTTTGGGATAAGCCTCATATATGTGAGAACTTCTTTTCTTTTATCCCAAACATCTTAAGGTATGCCATAGCTTTTGGGTCATCCTTCAATTTTACATCTTTTATATTTATTTGTCCTTTAAAATTAAATGAGTACAAGATATATGGTGGAACAAACAAGAGATATAAAGGGTATCCTCTTTTTTATGGGATCTAGGATCTCTCTAAGTATGGGTAAGCTCTTGAAAGCTAAAGGGACAGATTAGTAGGTAACTCACAACTAGGTGGGTCATGATTCCAACCGAGGGCCTAATTGGACCTTTGGGGATTGGTGGCAAACCATTGACATACTCAAAGCCAGTCATAGGCAATGGCACACATTGTGAGTTGGTGGGATGAATTTCGAAAGATTTTGGCCCGAATGGAGCATACTCATCTTCCCACTCATCACCAACCGAGGTATTGGGACAAAAGAACTATGTGAAGTGTGTGCAAATAAGTATTGAACAAGTCTTTATTAAGATTAAGACATAGGACACATTGGAATCAAACACTCTATCCCAAGTGGAGTTGCCACTATGGGTGCAACGCGCGGTTAGTGCCGCCTTTAGGGAGTACACCTCGGCCAAGTAGACCGGGGCGGAGAAAAGGAGTCACCACCAAGTTTTGTGGTTTAGGAACCATGAATATAGTGCCCTTACATGGAAGGACTGATCTTACTACTAAAGTATGGGTTCGGAGTTTAGGTATGATTTTGGGAAGGTGTTAAGCACCCAAAATCACCCAACCTGTAGGTCAGCTTCTACTCATTGTGTCTTACATCTTAATCTCATTAAAGGCACATTTAACATTGCATTCTATACTCATACATACATTAGCATACTTCTAAGCATACAACATGGCATTTCATTCCAAACCCTGACATACAACTTTCAAACCCGAGCCACTCGGAGATTTTTGACAACTTTAACCAAATTTGACCCGACGTTGATTCTTGGGGGCACTAGAAACCATAATTTTGATTCAACAATCAAAACGGGTTGGGACCAGCACTATTACAAAAATTATCAAATTCCCTTTCCAATGACTATTCATGGGTCAAAATTGGAGTTAAAATAGTTGAGATATCCAGAAAACCGTGCAAAGCGCGTCAAGATGCTTCCCAAGACCATAACTTTTTATCCGACCGTCTAATTTCCAATTTCTTTAGTGTTTTGGAAACTAGACACCTAGAGCTTTCTAGAGAAACCAAGATTAGCTCAATCCAAGTCCAGAAAGACCTTTAAATATGCATCTGAAACTAGATTAGAAAAAGTCAAAACTGTTGATGTTAGCAGAGGTGGCTGGTGGCCACTTAAGGGCCGCTGGAAGCTAAAGAGTCAGATTTCGGTTATGAATACTCCCAGACCCCTCATTTTGCAAAAAAAGAAGAAGAAGATTTTGGGCAGTTTTTAGGGCAGATCCTCTCTCTTTTCCTCTCTAATTTATCTCCCAAATACATCCAAACACCTTTGATTCTTCTCTTTTCTCCCATTCACAAGGTAATGTTCTTGCACTTAATCTTCCTCTCCTTGGTTCCATATCTTGGATTTGAGGTTTAGGGGTGTGGATGTAGCTTTTTAGCTACAATCCACGCCCTTTTCTTTTCATAGCTTTTTCTTGTTCAATAATATACTTCATTGCTTTTCCTAGCATGTTCTTGCTTTATTATGTTTCCTAGCATGTTTTTATTGTTTTTCTACATGTTTCCTTGCTTTTTACTATGATTTATCGCATTGATATTGTTGGTCTAGCCTTCTTGGGCTAGGATATGTCTAAATTCCATGTTTGTGCTTAGATCTACTTGCCTATGCTTTCTTTGCCATGTTTATGCTTAGATCCACGTGCCTATGTTTAGAACTATGTCTCTGTTGTTTCTTTCTTTGTTTGTCTGCTGGTTTGTTGCATGTACACGCATGGAGCGAGGACACTTGGAGCAAGGGACGACCTCCTAGGTGCAAGCAAAAAGGGCAAAGATGTATGCAAGAAGATGCAAGCCCAAAAAGGGCAATGTTCAGTAAATTGGAGGCCTAGCCTCCCCAAATGGTTATGTCCTTCTATCTCCCTCCTTTAGCCTCTTCTCTAGAACATGTATTAGGGTCCCCCTCCATGTACCCCCTTTACTCTTCCTACTCTTTGCTTTGGCCGCATTTCCTAGGTATGGTAAATTCTGTTTTATATTTCCTGTACCTTGTTAGGCCATACCCTTGGAACATTGGCAATGTCTGATTTACTTTCCCGCTCTATGTGTTTGCATTATGCATGATGTATGTATATCTATATTTGCTTGTATATGGGTGATTATGCACTTTGTATGATGGATTCTTGCGGCTACATGAGTGACCCTATATAGTCATGAGAGCTCTTGACCTTGTAGTGTGGGTATGTGCTCAAGGCGATTGTTGTAGGTGTATATTAATGCTATATTGTGTGCACGATCATCGTGGTGTGATTGTCCCAATCCATGTCACCCAATGACACTGGTTTTCCCATGTATGCGACCCGCATCAACACGCACCATATGAGCATATCGATACGCGCCATATACATAGATACGAAACCCTATCGGTGTGCCATAGCGCACCAAACGTGAAACTCTACCAAATTTTCACAGCGAAAGCTTGGTGAGAATAGCATTTTATGTGCTATGATGCACCTGAGGCAAAGCGCTGCTGGATTTCTGCCACGAAAATAAGGCAAAATGCTGCCGAATTTTCACCGTGGAAATGTGTATTCTCTTTGAACTAATTTTACATGAATCACCTACCATCTTCATTGATTAGTCCAAATATGAATTCAAAATTTGATCATTTCTAGTCAACTCGATCATTGTCCTTGTTTGATCAAGCATGCAGACCCCACTTTTCTCATCTTTAATGCTCTCCAATAAACTTGTCTCTTATGTATGGTCACTTTTTCTTTACCATGGTTGCTTTAGCTTGGAGCTAGTCTCATCTTCCCTTGTATGGTCATTCCTTCATCATTCTCATTTATAGATTGCCCCTAACTTAGAGCAAGTTCACCATTTTCCTTGTGGCTCTTCTTCATTTCTTTTCATGATGTCCTAATTTTGTCTAGGCTGCCTTTTCATGTTTTCAACCTAACAGATTTTTTTTCCCCTTTTTTTTTCTTCTTTTCACAAGTAAGGCTAGCCTTTCCAAAATTTGTAGGGCTAAACAATCTTAACTGATCAATGAGGACTTGTTTATGGATCGTAATGAGGCTGGGATTCTAAGGCTTAAGAAAGAAAGGGTATTTGCGGCTTAAATTCAATTTTATTCTCAGGTTATCCTAATTGGCAAGAATTATTGTCCATCTTTTGCTTGCACCGTTCTCCTTCTCTTCATCCATTCTTTTCTTGTCCCTTTTGACTCCCATCTTGATTTCTATTTTTCTTTTTCCTTTCCTTTTCCTTTCTTTTTTTTTTTTTTTTTTTTTCTTTTCTTTGTTTTTCTCTCTTTTTTCTTTTTCCATGCCCTTTGTTGGGAAAAAGGATATCCTTTCACTTATAAATCATCCTCACATCCCTCTATCATTCATTCACAAAATTTGCCCCTAGTATAGGGTTGATCCTTTCCAATATTAGAGTATGCCCCTATTGTTACGAGTAACCTTTTCAAACCATCATCTCTTAATAACATGCCCCTAGTGTAAGGGCTAATACCTGTTGGAAAATACAGTTTTGCATCTCATACAAAAACACATAGCAAAAATAAACGGATCTACTTCATTCATGTGAGATAACATGGAACATCTATATTTTAGAAACAAAGATTAGGAAGGCGTACCTTGATACGGTGAAATTTAAAAAAAAAGAAAAAGAAATGAAGATTGAACTTGGGAAGACTTTCAATCTTCACCCCAATTCCATATATGCCCAAGATGTGTGGTCCTTCAATCAGTTCTATACATAGTTGTTTCAAGAGAATAAGAGAGTGTCTTGAGAAATGTAACGTCTCACTCAGTCCAAAAAAAAAAAAATTTGAAAGTCAGTTTTTTTTATGGACCATACGTGCCCCCCACCTAACACGCTTCCCCACCATTCATTTTCACTCCTCTCCTTATCTCTTTGACCGGTCCTCACTTCTCCTCGCTTCTCTTTTCTTTCTTTTTCTTATTTTTCATTTCCGTCTAGCACTTCTCTTCACTCCCTCATTCTCTCCCACAGTACTCACTCCAAATCAACATCTCCACCACCATTTTTCCGACAAGATCACTGGAAAATTCTTGTGAACCCATAAACACCTTCACATCTTTATTTGAGGTAAATATTTCTAATCTTTTTGGTGGGTTTATATGCTTTTACTTGAGGTTCTTTAGTCTAAGCTTTGATAATGATATCCATGTGATTTATGAGCATTGGAAGTGATGTTTATGTGTTTATATGTATGGGTTTTGTATTGGTGGAATTATTTGATGAGTGGGTTTATAATTTGTGCTATTGATGACTATTTAAGGTTTATGTATGGTGGAAAATTTAGGAGTTTTAAATTATAACATGTGATGGTTGGTAAATTTAATTTTTCCATTGCCATTGGGTTTATTTGGAGTTAGTTGAAGTTCTAAATTTCTTGTCTTGGAGGATATATTGATTTTGCTTTCATGGATCTCTTAATGATGTAGCATAAATTTTATGGAAGCTAGTCATAATGTTGGAAATGATATTAGGGATCAAAGGTCAAGAGGACCAAGAGATGGCAAGAAGAATTGGGCTATTGGGCAACCAAGAGGTCGAGATGGTGATTCCAGAGTGATGGATGTGATGAAGATGATTGATACATTCACCACATGTTTGGCAAACTTCAACAGAAGGTTTAAAGGTCACAACACTCGTACCCAATCCTATAGGGTACTCATGCATGATTATCTCCTATGTCCATGCATCAATACTTTCAATGTTTAGGATCATAGGTTCATGCATCATTTCATGCCTTGTTTTTTGGTTTTAAGCTTGTTTCCTTTTCAAGTTATGTTTTGTACTTGTTTTTATTGATCTTACTTTACTTGTCCTATTTTTGAGTGTGTTCAAAAATTCAAAAACCATAAAAATTGAAAAATCTTCAAAAAGTTTGATCGCTTGTTTTGTGTATATCACATGTGAATTTGGCCTAGTATCTTCGTACTTATGGCGTAGGGAATTTACGAGCTTAGCTTGTTTTGTATGCACATATATCTTTGTGCGAGAAATCTTGAAATCTATGGGTGACTGTTGTAAATAGATTTTCAAGCTTGTCATGAATGATTGGTCAATAGTCTTGATGGTCTTAATACTTGCATAGACTTGTGCCTATATATCTTCCCACCTTTATTTTTATGTTTTTGCTATAAGAGCTCTCCAAATGTAAATCTCACAATGAAAAGGAGATTATGAGCTGCAAAAGCCTGTCGCACATATTAGTATTTGACTAAAAAAAAGGGAAAGCGACTTTTGTATTGAAATGTATGGTGCTCAAAAAGTCAAATGCTAACTCTCAATGTTGAAATATAAAAAATTTTAAGCACCGATCTAAAAAAGAGATGTATTATCCAAAATGGATCAATTGTTATGATTTATGCAGAAGCCAAATGAAAAGCTTCTAAGTTTTGTAATCATTCTCTTGTGGGAGGTCATATATGTTCGTTTCTATAATTGAGATAGTCCACTTGATTTCATACCAGTTGTGTATGTCTTGATTGAATTGATCATTAAAGCTTCACTCTAGTCTAAGGACTATTCCACATTTGATACTCACCCACAACACACAAGACTTTGATTCATTTAATGCTTATTTCATTTGTGTGATTGTACAGGATCAAATGTGATGTGTATGCTCAAATACTTGTTGATCAAACCCAAAAAGATTTTTGAGTGTTTTATATGTTTTTGAAAGTGGTTTTTTTTTTAAAAAAACTTTCGTGTCTTTAGTTTTTTATCAAAATGCATTTTTGTGTTTTTCTCCAAAAACTGGTTTAGAGGCAGTTTCGCGAGAAGCTTGCAACTTAGAGCTTCTCGCGAAAGCTGATTAAGGGAAATAAAATTTTTGTCAATTCATATAGAGAGTCTCGCTACTATCTTGCAAGTATTTCGCGACTAACCACTTCTCGCAAAATGTTTTTAGGCAAAAACTGAAACTTTTTTTCAATCCATATAGAGGCTATCGCGATTGTCTCGCGACTTATTCGCTACTAACAGCTTCTCGCGAAAGCTTTTGAGCTTCAGTGGCCATTCTCGTGACTGTATCACGACTGGCTCGCTACTGCCTAACCCGCGAAAAATGAGTGTTTTCAGTTTTATAAGGCAGATGTGACAGGTTTTCAAAACACTCTCATTTCCCTCACTTAGACTTTCTCGAACCCCCCTCAACCCAAAACCACTTTTCACTCAAACCCCATCACTCTCAAGCTTATTTTCTGCATTTCCAACTTCAAGGTATGTCTTCTAAAACATTTTCTTCATGTTTTTTTGAGTTTATGCAGAAATTTAAGTTAGGGTTCTAAAATTTTGGGGGTTTTTCGAAAATAGGTTGGGGTTCTAAATTTTGTGAAAATTTTTCCAAATCTTTGATTGGGTTGAGTCCCATTTGATGTTTGTGTATCTGTGTTGGCCCCTTGAGGCATTCTAAGCATGTATTGAAGCATTTTTCACCATGTTCATGCATTGTTCATAGTTGGGATTCACTGTTGCATACTAGGTGTTTGACAAAATGTCCTAGTGACATTCTTGTGTTGAATTGGATTCAACTGAGTTCCAATACTTGGATTTAGTCTTGATTGATCATGTTTATCATGTTTTGGTCAGTGTTTGTGTGTTTTACACACTTTGTCCATTTTGTGCCTCAATGCCATGCCATGCACACACTAGGACCCTCTAGGCACACCCCATGCATCACATGCTGCACACACATGCATTAGCACATGCACTGCCCTAGCACACATAGTCACGGTTACTTCATTCATGCACTATGTTATTGTTTACATGGTTAAACACTTATAGCATGATGTTTTGTGTCCGTTTGCTCTGTTTTGAGTTTGTTATGCTCTGTTGTGCATTGTTTTACTTATGATTTGAACTAACTTGAATCTAATCAAGTTTTGTGTTCTGTTTTGTGGTTGTGCACATGTTTCTTGTCTGTTTTGTGTTCCCATATGCAGATGTCTCCGTTTAAAAGCTCAGCTGTGAAAGGAGGCAGCAGCAAAGGGAAAGCGTCGGCGATTCATGTTGATGACCCTTCATCGAGGTCAAAGAGGACAAAGTTTATGTACGATCTCTTCACCCACAAGGAGATTGATGTTTGTGGACACATCTTCCATTTGTTGAAAAAGAGCATTGAGAAGCAGAATTCAAGGACTGTAATGCCCTTCCCCACTCTCATTATGGGCCTAATTGCAAAGGAGCGGCTCAAACTTCCGAATGGCCTTATAGTGGTTCAGAGGGACTATCTCATTGGTGCACATACACTCACTAGGAGCACAGCTCACATCAAGGGCTCCAAAATAGGTGTGCACACGATACCACGGCCTCAAGTTGAGGAGGAGGGAGGTGATACAGAGGATGAGATAGAGAGATTTACTACTGCTCCAGAGCCTTCAGCTCAGCTATCATCCTCAGGACCAACATAAGGACCAGACAGACTTGACAGACTTTTAGCCAGAGTAGAGCAGATGTACACTATGTTAGACTCCCATGTGCAGCACACGGCGGACCAGTTTGCTTATGTCCAAGGTCAGATCATAGCCTTATCATCTTAGATCGATGATTTGTCCATCGACCAGGGTTCAGACTTCGAGTCTGACCAGGTCTAGCCCTCTAGCCATTTCGGTCAAAAAGGGGGAGAAAATTTTGAGGGGGAGCTTGCACCACGTTAGGGGGAGCATAGGTTTAGGCTTAGAAACATTGGTTTATAGGTGGATTACCTTTGTTTATTTTAGTATATATGACTGCTGGTTTATGTTTTTACTGCTTTTGTTTAGAACTTCAGTGTGCTTTTATTATTCAGTCTTATATTCAGTATGTTTGTGTTTATCTCAATGCTTTGTAGCATTTTTTTGTACTTTTAAGATATTATTATTATGTCTTAAGTACTTCACACTTGTACCCTAGTAGGATCTTGTTCCTAGATGCAAATACTTCGTGTATTTTGCATTGGTTGTGTTTTGGACATGCAATTGATCATTATGGTTGGTCTTCATTGCATTGCATGTCCAGATGAGCATTTTACTTGATAAATGTTCATTGTGGTCATTCTTTAATGACTAAACTTGTTTGATCAAACTATGTTTAAATGTTATATAGTGTTTACAAACTTGATCACACTTTACTTGCTCATGTATGTATCATGTATTCAACTTGTCATAAGCTTAATGAAAGTTTTGTTTGTGTGCGAGTGTTTCAGGTTACAGGTATATACGTGTAAGTACTTCACAGCTTCTAGATTAGGTGTGAGTGAGTTTTGCCACTGTTCCTAAACTCACGTTTAAATCTAGAGTCTGTTTTAAGGGTTTTGTCACGGAATAGCCAAAAGGGGAGATTATAAAGTTGTAATTTACAACTACGTGTTTTGTTGGCTTTATTCCGTGCCAAATTTGATTGTAATTTCATTTAATCTGTTGTACCCTGTATTTATTGTGGGATTTAATTGTAAGGGTTGTGTGATAGAGAGAGAGTGTGAAGACTCAAGCTATTGAAGACAAAAGGGTTTTCGTGGGTAGCTCGCAACTAAGCATCCTGCGAAATGATACATGTGCCCTGTACATAACTGGAATGTGAAGAGTCAAGACAGATGGAGACAGCTGTGTTTTGCGAGTATCTCGCAAGTAAGGCCTTCCTGCGAGACACCCGCGAAACATTCTGTTCTGCCAGTCTGTATAATCTAATACACACTTTCTGTACCCACACTATATATACCCACATTACCCATAATTGTTGAGGAGTGCTTCTGAGAGAAAACCCTAGCAAAAAACCTTGAGAGTTAGAGATTGCTATACCCACATATCTCTATACATTTACTTGTGGATTTTCTCAACTCCTACCTCTCCATTTTCATATCATTGAGAGGTTGATAGCCCAAACACTTACCACACCCTATCAGAGTGTCAAGTGAGAATTTGGTGCTACTGGGAAGAATTGAAAGAAGCCAAGGATGGCAGATGCAACATAGTGCTTGTTGCTGGATCTAGAGAGCTAGACAAGACACGGTTCCGAGTAGCCTTGTTGGAGTAGGAGCTTGGAGGGTTTAGGTACATCGGGTAGATTAGGCTTGGAGGGTCTCTTGCTAACCCATGTATCCCAACTGATTATCTAGTGAATCGATTACCGCTTGGAGGGCGGCGGAGAGGTTTTTCACTGAGTTCTTCAGTTTCCTCTTCGATAACACATTGGCGTATTATCTTGTGTTTGAATCCTTCTTCCCTACTCTTTTAGCTTTCATATTACTACTGTGTTATATTGTTTATGGCTTAGAGTAGTTTATTTGTTCATCCGCTCGCTTTTACTCTTTTTCGCACTTAGTATAAGTTAGAGTAAAATCTATCGAGCCGTAATTTTTATCTTGGGGTCTGAACAGCTCTTGTGTTTTCACACAATTTAGAGCATTCAAATTTGACTAAGGGGAACAGTTAAAATTAAGCCTAGAAGCTTTTGTTTTGAGGTATTGAGTTCTAAACTCTTTTCTTTCATTTTTGCTTTAATCTTGTTTTTAATCTTGTTTCTTTGCTTTGTTTATGCTTAGATATGTTTGTTTAGTCTAGGGTTTAGTAGTTTGTATGTTTAAAAGCATGTTAGGTTGTTAGATTTATTGTTTTAATTCTTGCTTTTTTTTTTGTGTTTCTAGATTAGGGTTCATCATGCGTGTCTACGTACGTATGATTCTGTATGTGCACGCAGACTCGTATTATGTGTACGCATATAACTGGCTTGCATACACAGACCTGTATATGCGCACACATACTCGTGTCCAGAAACCCTAATTTGAATTTTTTTTGTTTCTGTTTCTTTGTTTCTTTACATCATATGCCTTTGTTTGGTTCCTTTTTATGCCTTCTAAGTCTCTATTCCTCTGTTTAATTACTTGTTTGCCTTTAACATGCTAGATTAGGGTTTCTTTTTATTTTTTACTTTAATGCCATGAACATGCATTCACATGGCCATCCATTGATGCATAGGTGCTGAGATGTAGTAAGGTAAGTAAGGTAAGTCATGTATTTACATTAATATGCATTGGGTATGTGTTTGGATGATTTGTTCTTAATGCAATCACATGTTTATTTGGATCTTGCCATGTTTGTGTTTCTGCCATGTATACTTGCTGCCATGATTTGTTTGCTCCCTTGGATGTAATGAGATAGGAATATGCTAGGGTTTATGATGATATGATGCCATGATAGATGTATGTTAGGGTTTTAGGATGATTAATATAGATGTATGCTAGTGTGTATGTGAGTATAGAATGCAATGTTGAATGTGTCTTTAATAGGTTTAAAACGTAAGACACAATGATTGGAAGCCGACCCACAAGTTGGGTGGTTTTTGGTGCCTAACACCTTCCAAAAACTGTACCTAAACTTTGAACTCATACTCTGGTAGTAAAACTTAGTCCTTCCACGTAAGGGCATAATTAAATGGTTCACAGACCTAATCTAGGTGGCGACTCTAATCTTTTCTCCGCCCCGATCCACTCTGCCTAAGTGTACTCCTCTTCTTCCTTCAAGGAGGAACGCTTGCGTTGCGCTCACACCCAAAGGATGTATGTGTTGGGGTTTATGTCCTAAAATCCAATTTATTGGCATGTCATAAATAATTAAATTGTTTAATTATATGAGACTATCTATAAATGAACTAATGGGACATTATCTTAGTCCATGAGATGCATAGTATGTGATTTATGTGATTTAGTCACAGAAGATATAAATCACAAGTTCTTTGTAAATTCAGAATTTTAGTTCGTAGTCGGTGATGAAATTGGGCGTTTCATCTGCGAAGACTATAACATATCAACTACGATGATTTGTCTTAATCATGGAAGTGGAAACTTCTAGTTGGTATGTTGATATGTTTTAAGAGTTAAGACATATTGAACTGGACCGCTGTGAGATTTATTATTCTCCTAACGACTGTCAAATGAATGATAAATCTCACGACTTCTATTTACATCAACTCTAAATCCTAAGAGAATAATGGACTTGATCATGAAGTGTAGGTTGCTTTGATATATCAGGAGTGAGATCTATAAGTCACGGTCAAAACCTCAGTATGTTGGGCAGCCGCATTTAGTGTTGATGGAACATATATTCTCAAGATGAAATTCATAATCTCTTAACAAAGACATAAAATATTCCTTTGAGATAAGTTTAATGGATTTGGTTATTCAAGAAAGTTGGGCCCAACCACTTTAGTAAGTTGTTACTAAAGTATATATTTATGAAATTGGATTTCATAAATATATGATGAATAACGTAAAGGATTAAACCGGGTACTCAATGATTAAAATGTAGTAATCTTCAAAGTGGCAATCTACATTCATGACTTTGTATTACTACGAATATTTTAATGAAGGGGTTGCATGTACAATAAAGTCTTGGGATATAATTTATAGATAAGGCCTAGAGTGCAACTATATTTATATAATGGTATTAAATATAGTTAATAGTAACTTTGGACTTGTCAAGAGTTGACAGAAAAGCCCAAGGCCCATTGGAGCTAGTGTCTTATTGGTCCCTTTTGGTCCCACTCCAAGCCACATACTAGAGCCCAATTGGAATGGGCCAAAAGGCTAGCCCAATTAGATAATCAGTTGTCTATGAGGAGAGAAACATACAGAATTTCATTAAAGGGTTTTTCATAAGAGTCTTTCATAAGAATTCTCATACGCAATGAAATGGTTTATATGTGAGTGTTGGACACTCATTATTCTCTCCTTGGAAACTGATTGAGAGACCACACATCTTGGGTATTAAGTGGAATTGGAGTGAAGATTAAAAGTCTTCCCAAGAACTTCTGATCTTCGTTTTTGAATTTCACCACACCAAGGTACGCATTCTTTTTCTCAAATTTTGAAACTTACATAGTACATGTTATCAATTGCAAATGAAGTAAATCCATTAATTTTTCCGTTGCGTATGCTTTGTATGCGATACAAACATGTATTTTTTCCAACAAATGGTATCAAAGCGGTCTTCAATTTTGAATTGTATAACATGTTTTATGAGTTTTGGAATTAGAGATTATAGTTTCATATTGTTTGAAGATTATGCATTTAATTTTCTGCATGGTTATTGAAACTATGATTTGATAAAAACTGATATTGATGTTATGATATTGTTTAAATTTGAATTTAAGTATGTTAAATTGATCTTTAAGGCTATAGCATCAATGAATTTCAGTTTTGATATCATTCTCTGACTATCATGTTCGTATGTTAGTTGTTTGTTCAAGAAAAACCGTAGAAAACTGCCTTGGAAAATTTCTGGAAATTCAGTTTTCACGAGTTTCGATCGATCGAAAATTACTTTCGATCGATCGAGTGAAACAGTGATCAAACTTTCTTAAATAAATTGATTTTCGATTGCTAGTCGATCGATCGAATTTGTTTTTCGATCGATCGAGAGGCAATTTCGATCAATCGAAGAAGTCAGATGGTCAAGTTCGAATTTTTTTAATTTTTTTGATCGATCGAGGGGTACATTCGATCAATCGAAAGAAGGAAAATCAGAATTTTTCTAAGTGTTTTCACATAAAGAAAGTTTCTGTCTGAATTTTGTGTTTTCACTATTTTTCATTACACCTTTTTCGCGGGAAGAGCTTAGTCGCGAGATTCTCACGAAAATGCATTTGAAGGGAATTTTGAATATTTTCTAAATGTTTTCAAATGTATAAGGTGTAAGGCAATGTGTGATGTGATTACACATGGTTCTAACTAAAAGACCTAATGAGTTCAAAGATGGTAGTTAAATAGAACTCTTAGTCATAGATTGTTTTATGATTAAAAGTCCTTAATTTATTTTAATTAGAAGTTTTTAATGAGATTAAAATTCTAATTAAAGTTATATAGTTTCTAATGAGATTATAATCTTTTATTTAGTAAATTAAGGATAGAGTTCTTTTTAACTAGTTTTTGATCCATTAGTGTTTAAGGAATCCTAAATAGTTTAGGACTTCCATTTTAGTTAGTGATTCTAATAAGATTAGAGTCTACAACAAGTGCAAGGTTGTTAATTGTGATGGGATCAAAATTATTTAAAGAAAAACCCAAATAATGAGTGGGAGTTTTGAAATAGCCCTTTTGTTAAGTTTATTGTAATGTGAATAGATACCTTGTCTTGACTTCGAGTCTTGCATTCCATGCGGAGGGTATTTACTTCACGGATTACAAGGTCAAACTTCTTTGTGATTGCGCGAATGTTCGTTACGCTATAGTGACGTGACTTAGTTACATCACATTAAATTTAAACAATTAAACACATTTAATGTGTAGGGTTAAAATTGTGATTAGATCACAATGATTTCATGACAATCCACTTGTTTTAAAATTTCTAGTGGGAGAAAGATACAAGGGTTGGATCTCACGGCCTCCATTATCGGTTCATAGTAGTGTGGGTAAGCACCTCGTCTTGGCGTATATGTCTCGCAATCCCAAAGGAGGGTGTTTACTTCATAGTGCTACAAGATTGAACTTACCCGTTTAAAGTAGTGTGAACAAGCACCTCGTCTTGGCGTATATGCCTCGCGATCCCAAAGGAGGGTGTTTTGTTTCATGGTACTACAAGTTTAAACACTATAAAGGGAGATGAAATGTGGCTACACATGATTCTAGATAATGGTATACACTAGACTAAGTGTAATGTTAACCTCCCAAAGGAGCTATGTCATTATTACTTAGAGGCTAAAGGTAATTTGGCATATTATTAGTGTATGATGAGAGTTATCATGATAGCACTAATAATGAGAATAATTCTCAATCAATTAATGTGTTTATGATAAACTTACTACCAAGGAATTATAGACATGGATTGGGTTGTCGTTGCACCTAGTATAGTATGTTTTTCGGGTTCCATACTATATGGTTATGGATGCAAAATATAATGTCCCTGTATTTAAGTTCATAGTCTCAAAATAAAGTTGTCATAAATTTTGTTCTCTAGCTATTATTTTAATTGAATCACATTAACTAAGAAATAATTTTGGACATGGTGCTTAAAGGAGTTGAAGTACATATTTATGTTTTGATTCAGCATTGTCATAATTTCCTATACATGATGCATTTATGGAAGATAGCTTATGATGTGATCATAGTCTCCATTGAAATGCTTAAATGTTACTTTGGCTTTTATCTCAATTGTGCTACAGCATGAGATGCAAGAGTTAGTACTAGACTTAGACTTTATATTAAGTCTAAATGAGATGTTTTGGTATGAAATATCGTGCTACTAGACAATATTCAATATAAGTCATTTTGAGTGCCAAGAAAAGCTTAAGGAGTTCCATTTCCACATCATTTTATGAAAATATTTTTATTTTAAAATGAATTGGAATTCTTGGATGTAGAGATTAATTGTTAATCTCATATGGATATAATCCATAAGTCCTTGTTAGAATCATTTGATCAATTCAGATTGTTTTGAAAATAAATTATTTTTTTTATATTATCTGAATTGATGAGTGAGTTCTACGCAACGGAAGACATCCTAAAAGCTAAGGCTAGGATCAATATGATTTAATTCGAATTCTTAGCCTGAACCAAAAGGTAAGGGTGGTAAGAAGAAAAATTATATAATACCAAACAGTTAGGCAAGCAAGTTGCCCTAGTAGTTGCCAAAAGGAAATTAAACTCAAAAGTATGACCAAAGGAAAGTGTTTCTGTTTTGGTTAAATTAAGCTTTGTCCATGATTGTTTTCTAGATGAGAATTTACATGTTTTACTTTTTAAAGAGAAAGTTTCCATCATTTGGTATTGTATGTTTTGACACTTATGTCTAGATCTTATTAATCTAAATGGTATTCAAGATTAGTGAAAGATGGGCTTTTAGAACCATTATTTTTGTTATATTCCCAATCTATGAATTCTATTTAGAGGATAATATGATCTAGGACTCCTTTATTGTAAAGGAATATAGTATTAATGACTTCTTTAAGTCAATGCATACATGAAGGAAGAATAAGACTCTTTTAGAAATAGTAAAGTACATGATAAGTATTTTCATTTGCTTATTTCTTTTGGAGATATACTCTTATAATTATTATACATTTTCTAAAATTGATTTCAAAAGTTTGTTCCTATGACATTTGTAAAATTGTGGATTGGGTTAAAACCTAGTATATAATACTTACACTTTTGGAAATGTCTAGCACTTATGTTAGAAAGGAAGTTTGACAAATTGAAATCAAAAGGTAGAAAAATGTATGTTTATGTTGGGTATCCAAAAGAAATTGCAGAAGATTGTTTTGGTAGTTGTAAAGAAGACAAGATGTTTGTAAAGTACAAATACAAAGTTCTTGATGATGAATATGTGAATAATCTTAAAGAATTGTTCTAGAAGAAAAATGTCAGAATTTGTTGTGAGACAACTATAAAATACATTTAGAAATGAGATGGTTGTATTAGATACACCACAACGTATTATTCTATATATATATATATATATATAGCTATTACACCGGTACAATATCGTAGTGGGAGGATTGTAATATCATACTTTTGGGATAAACTTTTAAAGTCATTCCACAAGGATATGAATTTGATCTTCGGTCCTACGTAGAGGCAATAGATGATATGAATATGAATTATTGGATCAAGGTTATGTGAATAGAATTAGATTCTATTTAAAGTCTAGAACTTGTAGAGGCGCCTATTGGCATTGAGCCTATTGTTCTCAAATAGTTCTACAAGAAAATGAGATTGATAGATTTGAAGGTGCAAACCTTCAAAGTCAAGACTAGTGGCAAAAAGATTTATTCAGAAAGAAATGGTTCGATTATGAAAAGATTTTTTTCACTAATAGTCAAGTTTGACTCTATCTAGATTCTCTTATCCATTATATTTCATTTGGATGAAATATGGCAATGGATATCAAGAAAACTTCTTTTAGTAGCAATCTTGAAAAAGACATCTATATGATGTACCTAGACTTGTACATAGCAAAGAACCAATAGTGATTAGTATGTAAGTTGCTTAAATTCTATTTATGGAGTAAAGCAAGCATATGAATCATAAAATATCATCTTTGATCAAGCAATCAAATTGTTTGATTTTGATCAAGTATTAAAAGACCTTATGTGTGTAAAAGCTATATAGAATAATAAATCTCATAATGTATGTTGATGACATTCTAATCATTTAGAATGTTATAGAGTTATTGTCATCAATAGAGTTTTTGTTGTCTAGTCTAGTTTGATATAAAGTACTTAGGAAAGACTAGTCACATCCTAAGAATTAAACTTTGTTAAAATTCAAAAATTAGGATGTTGGGTCTATCTCAAACTGTTTAAATAGATTAGATTCTAGCCAAGTATAGCATGTAATACTTCAAGAAATGATTCTTTCCTTTTAAGTTTGAAGTTCCTTTATATAGGATTATAATCCTAAGACATATAAAAGAAAGAGCATATTAAGACGGTTCCTTATATCAAATCGATAAGAAGTCTTTATTCTATGCTAAATACTAGGCTAAATATCTATTTTGCGGTGGGCATAGTAAACAAATATCAATTGAATCAAAGATCACTTAATTTAGTGGGAGTAAAGCATATACTCATATATCTTAGGACAATGAGGGATTATATGCTTATCCACCAAAGTGAGGTTTTGATAGTCACTGGATGTACAAATACTGACCTATAGTTTGATTGTGATTCATGAAGTTGGACTTCAAGATATGTGTTCATCCTAGATGGTGAAGATACACGTGTGATTCATGAAGTTGAACTTCAAGATATGTGTTCATCCTAGGTGGTGATGATACACATTAAGCGTAAGTATTATCTCATTAGAGAGATATGAGTACTTAAGAAGTAGTAGTAGAAAATATAATTTATGCAATAAATCTGGCTGTAACTTGTTTCCAAGCCTTGCCTTAGAGTAACTATGAAATACTCTAAAGGGAGATAAGTGTTGGACATATGATAAATTGTCTTTGAGTGCAAGTAGGAGATTGTTGGGGTTTATGCCCTAAAATCCAATTTATTGGTATGTCATAAATAATTAAATTGTTTAATTATATGAGACTATTTATAAATGAACTAATGGGACATTATCTTAGTTCATGAGATGCATAGTATGTGATTTATGTGATTTAGTCAAAGAAGATATAAATCGCAAGTTCTTTATAAACTCAGAATTTTAGTTCGTAGTTGGTGATGAAATTGGGCGTTTCATCTGCGAAAACTATAACATATCAACTATGATGATTTGTCTTAATCATGGAAGTGGAGACTTCTAGTTGGTATGTTGATATGTTTTAAGAGTTAAGACATATTGAACTGGACCACTGTGAGATTTATTATTCTCCTAACGACTGTCAAATGAATGATAAATCTCACGACTTCTATTTACATCAACTCTAAATCCTAAGAGAATAATGGACCTGATCATGAAGTGTAGATTGCTTTGATATATCAGAAGTGAGATCTATAAGTCACGGTCAAAACCTCAATATGTTGGGCAACCGCATTTAGTGTTGATGGAACATATATTCTCAAGATGGAATTCATAATCTCTTAACAGAGACATAAAATATTCCCTTGAGATAAGTTTATGGGTTTGGTTATTCAAGAGAGTTGGGCCCAACCACTTTAGTAAGTTGTTACTAAAGTATATATTTATGAAATTGGATTTCATAAATATATGATGAATAACGTAAAGGATTAAACCGGGTACTCAAGGATTAAGATGTAGTAATCTTCAAAGTGGCAGTCTACATTCATGACTTTGTATTACTACGAATATTTTAATGAAGGGGTTGCATGTACAATAAAGTCTTGGGATATAATTTATAGATAAGTCCTAGAGTGCAACTATATTTATATAGTGGTATTAAATATAGTTAATGGTAACTTTGGACTTGTCAAGAGTTAACAGAAAAGCCCAGGCCCATTGGAGTTAGTGTCTTATTGGTCCCTTTTGGTCCCACTGCAAGCCACATATTAGAGCCCAATTGGAATGGGCCAAAAGGCTAGCCCAATTAGATAATCAGTTGTATATAAGGAGAGAAACATACAGAATTTCATTAAGGGGTTTTTCATAAAAGTCTTTCATAAGAATTCTCATAAGGAATGAAATGGTTTGTATGTGAGTGTTGGACACTCATTATTCTCTCCTTGGAAACTGATTGAGAGACCACACATCTTGGGTATTAAGTGGAATTGGAGTGAAGATTAAAAGTCTTCCCAAGAACTTCTGATCTTCAGTTTTGAATTTCACCACACCAAGGTACGCATTCTTTTTCTCAAATTTTGAAACTTACATAGTACATGTTATCAATTGCGAATGAAGTAGATCCGTTAATTTTTCCACTACGTATGCTTTGTATGCGATACAAACATGTATTTTTTCCAACAGTATGTTGTTAGATGGTGCATACTAATCATGACATCGATGTAAAAATGTGTTATGGACAAATTTTTTTTTCCTTTCTATGCATAGTACACTATGATGTAAGACTTGTTGTCAAAATGATATGGATATATAAAAGGGTAAAATATCATTTTCGTCCATAAACTATCACAAAAGTTCATTTTTCGACCCTAAAGTTTCAAAAGTTTTGTTTTCATCCCTAAACTTTTCCAAATGTACTGATTTTCGTCCCTCCATCTGTTTCCATTAACTTATGTCTTATGTGGCCTGACGGAGTGCTGATGTGGTATCTGACTTTAATTATAATTATTTTGTTTAAAAAAATATGAACACGTGGCAAATAATTATAGGTACATATGGGAAACATTTTTTAAAAGCCCAAAATTACCCCTCACTCCCTCAAATGGTCATGCCCATGTCAGGAAAGGCTCCCTTCTAGGTCAAATTTCTCCCATTTCCTCTGTTTTTATCCAGATGCAAGACACGTGTCAAAAAAAATATCCAACGGCACAAAACAAGCCACCTAAAAAAAACACAATTTATTATTCTCTCAGCAACCAACCTCTCTTGTCAAACTCACCGGACTGCTGGCCACTTCCCATAGCAGAGCCGCCACTGCCATGGCCATACACCAACACCATCACAGCGCTGCCAAGACTGCAAACATTTCGTAAATAAACTGGGTTTCAATAATTTTACGGTGGACAAACCCTTAAAACACACCCAGCATACAAACCCATTATTTTGTGTCTCTTGTCATTATTGTTTTCATTCATTAGTTTTTTCTTTTTTTCCAATTTCCATAAATTTCATAATTACAACCTAATTTAATCCCATACTCTTTCTAGGTGGCTTGTTTTGTGCTGTTGGATATTTTTTCTGACACGTGTCTTGCATCTGGATAAAAAAGAGGAAATGGGAGAAATTTGAACGGGAGGGGAGCCTGTCCCCACACACATAGGCATGACCATTTGAGGAGGTGAGGGGTAATTTTGGGCTTTTAAAAAATGGTTCTCACATGTACCTATAATTATTTGCCACGTGTTCATATTTTTTTAAACAAAATAATTTTAATCCAAGTCAGATACCACATTAGCACTCTGTAAGGCCACATAAGACATAAACTAACGGAAACAGACGAAGGGACGAAAATTAGTACGTTTGGAAAGTTTAGGGACGAAAATAGAACTTTTGAAACTTTAGAGACAAAATACGAACTTTTGTGATAGTTTAGGGACGAAAATGATATTTTACCCTATATAAAACTATTTAATTGTCCTGGTTGTGTAGTATGTGTTGTCTTCACTTTATGTCTTTGTGTTTGGTGTGTTGTTTTGAACGTAGTCATAAGCTTTATTTATTTTCTCTACCATAGAGTAGTCTAATATAAGAAAAATATGTTTTTTTACACGCCATGCCATTTAATATTTTACTCAAATGAGTATGGAAATATGCACAATACACTAACTTCAATAGTAGTTCGTGAATAGTAATAGAGCATATGATACTGATAATTTATGAATAATAATTCATGAATATATAGTTGACTACAAATAAACTACAACAAAATAATACTCATGTAACTGTTAAAAAAACGAACATAGTTCACAAAATACAAGTACTTAAAAAGTTTACAAAATACATGACTATAGTTATCCACAAATACTTGCTTCCTATGTTCAACCATGTTGGGTTCTATAATCTACCCACATTGCTTCAGTGATCTCATCATGATACAAAGTCACGGCTCGTTGTGCTTGTTGATTAAAGGCTTCTTCATTCCTGCCACTTCCAACTCTTGCATCACTTGAGTTATTTGTATCACATACTTCAACATCTTGTTCTTCCCATGCATGAAACAGATTATCTGACCGGTTATGCATGTGTATGAAGTTATGCAATGCACAACACGCTGTGACAACGAGCTGTTGTTTGGCTGGTGAATAAGAGTGCATGTCATTTAGAATAGGAAACCTTGCCTTTAGAACACCAAAACATCATTCAATAACCATTTGCAATGAGGAATGCCTATAATTAAATAATTCTTGGGGATTTGTAATTTGTCTGTTAGCACCTTGGTATCCTTGAGCATGGTATCTTTCTGACTTCTGTGGTGGGAGGAATGCAATACCTATTGCGTACCCCGAATCAACAAGATAATAGGATCCTGCAATAAATCGAAAATAAGTCTTAACATGAGTAAAGTAAGACAAGTTTAAAAACATTAAGTTAATATCTACGGCCATGAGGTAAGAAATTATAATTATTTTTGTAACCTCTAGCAGGACAAGGGAATTGGTACTTAGCATCTCCAAGAGCCTCTTGCATCACCCTAGAATTGTTTGCATTACCCTCCCATCTAGTATGAATGTATGTAAACCTTATATTGAAGTTGTATGCACGCATAACATTCTGTGTTATCTTACTTTTCCTGTCTCTAAATGCGATACTCTTACGGGATGGAGTTGATGTACTGATATGGGTACCATCAATAGCTCCTATAAATTTTTATGGCGAAACTACACTGTCGGTCCCTTAGGTTTATCCTGTGAGCACAATTAGTCCCTTAAGTTTCAAGTAAGTGCTATTAGTCCCTCAAGTTTCAAAGATAAGCACTGTTAGTCTTTTTATTAACTGTCGTTAGTGTAAGTGTCCATGTGGCTAACGGTATAGTGATGTGGCATCTTTTTAAGTGATGTGGTAATTTTTTTATTAAAATATTATAAAACACACTTAACACGTTAGAAGCTCATGAACCTGACCCATTTCCTAACTGGTATTACCCAAATCAAGGGCCATCCTCCCACTGCATAGCCATTGATACCCCACCGCTCATTCTTCCCACTCCGGCCAACTCTCTCAGTTATTGCTCTTTTCCTCCCCACTCATTGTCCCCTCTCCGGCCAACCCTCTCATCCTCCCCTCTTCGACCACTGATACCCCCACTCAACCTCCCTCTCAATTGTTGAATCTGCATAAATTTGCTCTCGCTCTCTTTGATTTCTCATTCTCTTTTAATTTATATGAGAAATATTGTCCAAAGGGCCAAGGGAAAGCTTCAAATAGTGCAAGTGCCAAACCCAGTAAGCAACAAGTCGATTTCAATATAAATGTGAGATTGTTGGGTTATCTAAATTGTTGGGTTATCTGAAAGCCCACCATGGTTTTTTAGATACGTTTATATCTTTTCATTTCTATCATAATCAGTGAGAATTTTTGTTTAATCACCTAGTCAAGTAGACGGTGTAAAATGCATTTGGACACAATTTGAGAATGTAATCTTGATTGTGGTTGTTTTCCTAATAATGGCGTCGATTGTGTGTTTGGTAAAGGGGAATACAGATAACAATATAAAACAATCTTTCACTTGCAACGCGAAGAGAGGAAAAGAGCAATAGCTGAGAGGATTGGCCGGAAAGGGGAGGATGAGCAGTGGGGTATCAGTGGCTGTGTGGAGGTAGGACGACCCTTGATTTGGCGTAATACCAATTAGGAAACAGGTCAAGTAACTGAGTTCATGTGTTTTTGACGTGCTAAGTGTGTTTTATAATATTTTAATAAAAAAATTACCACGTCACTTAAAAAGATGCCACATCACTATTTCGTTAGCCACATGGACAATTACACTAACAACAGTTAATAAAATGACTAATAGTGCTTATTTTTGAAAGTTGAAGGACTAATAGCATTCACTTGAAACTTGAGGGACTAATTATGCTCTTAGGGTAAACTTGAAGGACCAATAATGTAATTTCGCCAATTTTTATTAACAAACCATGAATTTTAACACAAGTTAACGTGACCTCAATATATAATAAGAAATTTTTTTATTTTTAATAAGTAATTTAAGTTTCATTGAAAATTTACCAAAAACAAACTCATGCAAGTATAACCTGAGTATACACTAGCATATTATGAAATATTTATTATTTATCTTTGATAAGTATGAAATATTTATTATAAATAGGAAAAAGTATCATACCTTAAACCATGGATAATACTTCCCATTTTCACAAAAATGACTAGGGTGCTCATTTGCATCATTATTTGGCCTAATTATCATGAATCTCAATGAATGAATTGCCCTTAATGCACGATAAAATCTCTGTTGAATGGTTTCAAGTGAATGTTGGAAGCGGTTTGCGGCCAACCTCATGTTTTTATTATGCCCAACAATATATAAAAGCATCCCAACCGCCTCCTCAACTGAGACAATTTCAATATCTTCCTCTAACAAGTATAGCATTTTCAAATCATTGCATAAATGCTGAAAGATGTGAACGTCCATGCGAAACATTTCATAAAATACTTAGGGATTTTCTTCAATTATTACATCCATGAAAGACCTCCCAGTCAAAATACTGTTGCATCTAGGACTTTTGAGATAATATTTTTGCACATACTGGATACACTCAAACACATAACTTGTTGCTATTTCAAGCTCTACATCACTTTCATCATAGTCTGAACCATAATTGGCCATGATTGAATCACACCTATGATTAATACAACAATGATAAATCATGAATATAGCTATAATAAAATATGTGTAATATCAAAGACAACATAAGTAGTATTAGCTAACATAACATCAATTGGTCCACAATATTATATATAAAAGTGCATGCCATATGTAAATCCCTAAAAGCACTTATTTCATAATAAAATAAAAATATAACTGCGCTTAGTTCATAATAACATAAAAATATAACTACTACCATTGTTCTGCCACTTAGTTCATATTCTACCACTAACATAAAAACATAACTACTAACATTATATGCAAAATATGCCAAACAAACCCAACACAACAACAAAACAAAGCAAACCCAACACAAGCAATCCTGCCTAATATCCATTCCCAACTAATTCCATCCAAGCTCTTCTCCTTTCCAACTTCATGGAAATATAAGCAGCCCTAACATTGGGATTAAGGAGTACCTTTAGAACCTTGTAGTGGGTGAAATCATATAAGTGATCATATGAGTTAAGCACCTCAACAGCTTTGTCAATGGAGAACCTATCACCCCTCACAAAAGACTCACCGGTTTGCTTTCTACTCTTATTAGCTATGAGCCTTACCTTTGACACTTCCGTGAAGCCCTTGATAGCCTCAGTCATCTCACTAAGTATCTCTCCTTTCTTCTTCTTCTACTTGGAATGCTCTGGTTGGGCTACATGCTCTTCAGTACACCTGCTTTGCTCTTCAATTGGTGTGGCCAGCTCCTCTATGGCATCTCCACTATCAGCTTCTAAATGCACATGTACTCTAGCTGATAGAAATCCCTCATCTAGCTCTCACTCTTCATCACTGTTTGGGGCTGGTTGGGCTGATGAAATTTGAAGGAATCCAGTGGCAGTGCTTTTGTTGAAAAGTTGTCCCAACAAGTCATAGTGATCAAGGCCCTTTTTCCGGAACTCCTTGCATTTAGGGTTGGGCTATCAACAAGCATATATAACGGGTTAAACACATGTAATATTTATTTATGTAAAACAATAATTCAACAAAATTAAAATTATTGTGTACACATAACACTTACCGCAATTGCGTTTGTCCAAACCTTCACTTCCTATCACTATGTTTGTATGGGAATCCCAACCCATCCCTGAATGTCCGATTAGCTCAGAAAATACACGATGTCTAACCTTCAGCCTTTGAAATTTCTACCTTACTTGGTCTTTATGGTAGTTTTTACTAGCATGTCGGTTAAACTCTTTTTGGATAAAACCCCAAAGACCTTTCTTAAACATACCTTGTGGCATGTTCCCTTTAAGTTCTTCTTCCACCAACACATCAATAAAATGCTTAGCAAAAGAGAGAGGCCACAATTTCCTATCTTCAGCGTCGCTTGATGCATGAGCCATCTAATGGCATAAAAGTTCCACATACTTAACCAATACCCAAATATCCAATAACATACGTCTAAAATATTCTCAATTTATTCAAATAGTTGAACACAAAATATTGTACAAGCATATATATCAATTTTTTTTAACACGTAGTATCCTATTAACACATAAAACATTCATTTAAAAAAAAAAAAAACCAAGTAAAATTGGTAAATAACAAAAGGGTAGAGTAAGGCTAATTTGAAGATATAAAATTCATATGTAACAAAAGAAAACAGAAACTTATAACTCTCTCTCCCCCAATACAAAACCTGATGTTGGAGTTCAAAACACTAGAAAAGAGCAAAAAAAAATTATTTGTGACTTCTGAACAGTAGAAAAAAGGCTCACAGAAGCAGTTCAGCTTTCTCTTTACACATTTCCTGTGACAAAACAATATTCTTGTGAATTGAAACCAAACTACCAATTTAACTACACAATAATACTTAATTCCACAAATAAGTGCCTTTCTAATTCTACAAAGAGGTGTCATTCTAAAGTCAACACTTCTCTAGGAAGAAAAAAAAACCAGGACAAAAGTGTCATGATGACCACGAGGAAACTTGGTATTTGATTGACAATTAGAAATCCTTATAAAAGTCAGTTATTTTCTGCACCAAATCTTCTTTAATTTATTTAATTTTTTCATCAAATTTAATAGTTGACCACATGGTTACCTTTATCCCCTCCCCAAGTCCATGGATTGTACCTAATGTTTTAATCATGTTATGTAGAAAGGTGGTTTGGGCATTTTTCAAGACCTTCGTTACATAAGATGGAATGGCTTCTCATATCAGTTTATTAGTTTCAAAAAATTAAAAGTTTTAATTTGCCATGGCATACTCTCAGCAATGCAAACGCAAATAACATGGTATTGAAATGGTCACTTGAGCATTTTACAATAAACAATCATATAGGTGCTTGCTTTGGCATTTCCAGAAATTTAACAAAAGCTAAACGGGAATTGAAAGTAAAGAAAAATGGACTCATTTGCAGCATATGCAACAGAATATGCTAATTATCCCCTAAAGCTTACCTACAGACCAAAAGAAAATATCTGACCCCTTTGAAATACAGCAAGGGAAAAGTACTATCAAACAAAACCAAATACTTGTTAGAATACGGCAGACCAAAATCCAATCCCAGAAAACAGTAACCCAGAAAATATCTGGAATTCAGAAAGGGGACAAAACAATAACAAATTTCCTCAAATGACAGTTTCAAAAACTCAACACGTTTATGACACTCATAGAAAACAGTCTAACAAAGAGAAACAAAAAACTGAAATGCCAACACAAAACAATAAATGGAAGGACTAAATACAAGAACAACAACAGAGGAAGACAAAAATATACTAAAATCATGTAAATTTTTTTTTTATAACTCATTCTGGCCTGTTAACTAATAAACATATATAACAAAAACTTAATAAAACTTGTATATAACAAAATAAAACAAAAACCTAGACAGGAACAAGAACTATAGTTCATCAGCAACCCATAAAACCCAAGAAATTTTCATACAACAACCATTAAATTATAGAGAAATTGATAAACACAGAAATAATGGACACTGTTATAAATTACTTAAAACCCAATGAACAAGTTAGATGTCTTCCTCATGCTTTGGACCCTTTGGAGTTTGGGGCGTGACAAGAAATCTGTATATTTCTCTTTTAACTGCACTTTGCAGTTACTTTATTTAATAACTCTTATTAAATAAATAATTGATTATCTAATTGTGTGTGCCTTTTGGGCCCGCCCAATTGGGTTTTAGTGTGTGGCTTGGAGTGGGACCAAAAGGGACAAATAAAGCTCTATCTTCAATGGGGTTTGGGCTTATCTATTAACTCTTGAAAAGTCCAAAGTTACCATTAATTATATTTAATACCACTATATAAATATAATTGCACTCTAGGCCTTATTAATAAATTATATCCCAAGACTTTATTATCTAAACATTTAACCCCTTCATGAAAATATTCATAGTAATACAAAGTTATAATATATAACTGTCACTTTGAAGATTATTACCTCTTGATCCTTGAGTACCTAATTTAATCCTTTAAGTAATTCATATATATTTATGAAATCCAATTTCATAAAATATAAACTTTAGTAACTCTTTAATAGAATGGTTAGGCCTAAAACTCTGAATAACCAAAACAATTAAACTTATCTCAAGAGAATATTTTATATCTCTATTAAGAGATTATGAATTTCATCTTGAGAATATGTGTTCCTTCCCCAATATACTGAGTTTTTTACCATTAGATTAGATATCTCTCTTGATATATGAAAGCAACCTACATTTCATGATTGGGTTCACTATTCTCTCAGTATTAAGAGTTTATGTAAATAAAAGTCGTGAGATTTATTATTCATTTGATGGTCGTTAATAGAATAATAAATCTCACAATGGTCTAATTCAATATGTCTTATACACTTAAAACATATTAATATATCAACTAGAAGTCTCCACTTCCATGATCAAAACAAATCATCTTAGTTGACATGTTATAGTCTTCGCAAATGAAATGCCTAATTTCATCACTGACTACGAATTAAGATTATGAGTTTACAAAGAACTTGTGATTTACATCTTCTGACTAAATCACATAAATCACATACTATGCATCTCAAGGACTATATGATAATGTTCAAATATTCATATTACCATTATTTAAGATAATAAAACTACTTTATTACTTGTAACATAATGTCATACATAACGTTATACAACAGGATTAATATGACCCAAACGCAAATGCCAAAGATATGCATCACTAGTAGAAGGAAAATTTCTCTTTAATGATTTTACATGTTATTATTTAATTAAGAATTGTACAATTCATGCTTATCATGAGTTATAATATAAAGACCATCAACAATATTGCCAGAACAGATAAACATTTTATCCTTTTTTATTACAACATTGTCTTTCAAGATAACACAATACCCATGTCTACCTAAATAAGTTGCAGAAATTAAATTCCTATGAACATTAGGTACATATAAGTAGTCTTCAAACATTAAAACCCTAGAACCAAAGCATAAATTAAACACTCCAACAGCTACAACTTGAATTTTGCTCCCATCAGCCAAAGTAAGGAACATTTCCCTTCATTCAGCCTTCTAGTCTCCTAGAATCCCTGCAAAACATTGTAGATATGATTAGTACATCCTTGAATCCACACACAAGGAATCCGTGGGATTATGTACTAAACATGTTTCAAGAAAGAATGATCTCATCATACCTTTATTCTTGTCAGCTATAAATTTTGGACAATTTCTCTTCCAATGACCTTTCTCACCACAATGGAAACATTTTCCTTTGGTGTAGTCCTTTGCTTTCTTCTTTTCCTTATTAGCAACTCCTAAGGCAACTTGTTTACCTTCTTGTTTGGTGAAGTCCTTCTTCTTCCTACCACCATTGCCTTTCGACTTAGGCTTAAAAGAAGAAGCTTCAGGCATATTAGTATCAACATTGGCTGTTATAAGGATGCCTTCCACTGCTACCAATTCATTCATCATTTCATACATAGTATAAATCTTTTTGTTCATATTATAATTAAGTTTGAATTCTTTGAATGATTCAGGCAGAGATTGGAGTATCATATCCACTTGGGATTCTCCATTAATGTCAGCACCTAAAACCTCTAGTGTATTTAGATAAGAGATCATCTTGAGACAATGCCCTCTTACTAGAGTCCCTTGAGCCATTTTGGTATTTAGAAGAAGCCTTATAGTATCTTGCCTAGCAGAACGGCCTTGCTCACCAAACATCTCCTTCAGACTATACATTATGTCTGAAATTAGTTTCACATCCTACATTTGATGTTCTAGAACATTTGAAATAGATACTAAAATATAGCACTTAGCCATCTCATTAGATTTCTGCCAAAGATCATATCGCTGCTTTTCTTCAGAAGGAGCATCTAATGAAGGAAAGTTTGGACATGGTTCATTAAGCACAAATTTGTGCTCTTCAGCCATAAGAGCAATGTCTAAATTTCTTTTCCAGTCAACATAGTTGGTTCCAATTAGTTTGTTTTGATTAAGAATAATAACAAGTGGGCTAAAAGATGTCATGATTAAATCTGAAAATAATAAACATGAATACAATAAGCTAACTAGAGATTATCAATTTAGCATATAAACATATAGTATAGAACCTTAACAAAACCATAATATAAAATATGCAACGACAACCCAATCTCATATTCAACATCCCTTAGCATAGAGAGAACATTAAATACTATGATTGATTGAAAACATTTTTCATTACTAGTGTTGTCTTCGTAACTCTTACCAAACACTAATAATATGTCATTATTAATTTAGCCTCTAAATAATAATAATAATAACTCAGCATAGAGGATACTATAATATTTAGTCTAGTGTATACCATTGCCTAGAGTCATGTGTAGCCACATTTCATCTACCACTAAAAGTTTAATCTCGTTGTACCATGATACAAAACACCCTCCGCATGGAATACAAGGCTTGAGGCCAAGACAAGGTGTTTGCTCACACCACTATAAATCGGGAAGTTCAATTTTGTAGTACTATGAAATAAACACCCTCTGCATGGAATGCAAGGCTCGAGGCCAAGACAAGATGCCTACTTCACACTACTATGAACTAGTAATGGAGGCTTTGAGATTTAACCCTTGAATCTCTCTCCCACTAAAAATTTTAAAAGAAAGGTTTTATTTAGAAAACATGTGTAATCTCATCACACATAGCCTTGCACTTTATTAATGTTTTAACACTTAGTGAAAATTAAAAAATTAGTACGTTTGATCGGTCGAAACTTTTTCTCGATCGATCAAAAAAGTGAAGAAATTCATCACAAAATCTCTGCTTGATTTGATTAATGCTCGATTCCTGTTCAATTGATTAAAAAGAACATTTAATCGATCAAAAGGAATTCTCGACCAATAGAGACTCGTGAAACTGAATTTTTTTTAGAATTTTTCTAGTAACCATTTTTGACGTTTCATATGAACAAAACACAGTCCTTTGACTATAATAGAATGGGCTTGAGATCAAAACTGAATTTCATTAATGCTATAGTCTTATAGTTCAATTTGTCATACTTAACATTAAACTAAAACAACATCATAACGTCAATTTCAGTTTTATCAAACAATGGTTCTAAAATCAAAAAATGTAGAAAAATTACTACAGAAATTTAAAATACCATGAAAATGATTTTCTTTGATTCTAAAACTCACTCAACATGTTATAAAAACATGAGATTGAATACCGCTCTAATACCAAATGTTAGAAAATACAGTTTTGCATCTCATACTAAAACATGCAGTGGAAATAAATAGATCTACTTCATTCATGTGAGATAACTATCACTTTGAAGATTACTACCTCTTGATCCTTGAGTACCTAATTTAATCCTTTAAGTTATTCATATATATTTATAAAATCCAATTTCATAAAATATAAACTTTAGTAACTCTTTACTAAAGTGGTTAGGCCTAACACTCTGAATAATCAAACCCATTAAACTTATCTCAAGAGAATATTTTATATCTCTATAAAGAGATTATGAATTCCATCTTGGAATATGTGTTCCTTCAACAATACGAGTGGTTGCCCAATGTACTAAGGTTTTGACTGTTAGATTAGATCTCACTCTTGATATATCAAAGCAACCTACATTTTATGATCAGGTTCACTATTCTCTCAGGATTGAGAGTTTATGTAAATAAAAGTCATGAGATTTATTATTCATTTGACGGTCGTTAATAGAATAATAAATCTCACGACAGTCCAGTTCAATATGTCTTATACACTTAAAACATATTAACATATCAACTAGAAGTCTCCACTTCCATGATCAAGATAAATCATTTTAGTTGACATGTTATAGTTTTCGCAAATGAAATGCTCAATTCCATCACCGACTATGAACTAAGTTCTGAGTTTACAAAGAACTTGTGATTTACATCTTCTGTGACTAAATCACATAAATCACATACTATGCATCTCAAGGACTATATGATAATGTCCAAATATTCATGTTACCATTATTTTAGATAATAAAACAACTTTATTACTTATAACATAATGTCACACATAATGTTATATGTAGCATTATACAATAGGATTTTAGAGTACTAATCCTAACAATACCTTGGCATGGGTATAAAGAAGGAATTCATCTAGGCTCAATGTGGTTAGCAAGTGGAAATAATCTCTTATTGTAAAAAAGGGTAGTAGAAAGATGGTCTCTCATCTCTTCAACCTTGATTTCATAGCCTTTCCAAACCTAGGTTAGCATTTTCATTTCATCAAGTTCTCATCATTATAGTGTCATCCATGTAAAAGAACAAGTCATTCCTTCAAATGCTCTTCTTATCTTTGTCTCACTCATGTCTTGTGCTTCAAGGAGTCTCTCATCACTTATTCTTCTCATTCTTGTGTACTTTCTCACTTGATCGAAGTTTTTTTTTGTTTTTTTTTATTTTTTATTTCTCTCTATCTCTCACTCTTTTTCTCACTTTCATGCTTGCTCTTTATGATCAAATGAACTAAGATAATCTCATCTTTCGATTCCTTATTTGGATTAACCAATGTGTTAGGTTTAAGGATTCATTCATTTCAAAACTAGCAAAAAGAGATCACATGATACAAATTATATTTGAATTATCATCTTTATTGAAAGTGAAACAACATTGATTTGATAATTCAAGAGAACATGACTCAACAATAAAACATATGGAAAGACACAACAACACAACAAGGGAAAGACTCAACAACACAACATTGAGAATGACTCTAATAAACTTGACAAAAATTAAAGACTCAACAATTGAAAAGGACTTAACATAATTGAAATGGTTCATCCTCTAGCAATGGTATTCCCATGGATCATATCTCTTATCACATCCCTTCTTCCAATCTTACTTCATTTCTAGAATCATGGCTTGGCAATGACCCAACCATCAATCAAATCTTGAATCTCATGCTTCAACCTAAAGCAATTATCTGTATTGTGTCCTAACTTTTGGTGAAAATCACAATACTCATTCATGTTCCAACTTCTTGGGATTGGAATTGGAAGAAGAGTAGGTTCAAGCGGCTTGAGGTAACCCTTCTTAGATAAAATTTCAAGGGCCTCCGACAACGATATGTGAATGTCATCAAATTCCCTTCCCTCTTTGTGGGTATCAATTGCAAAATCTTTCTTTCTTTCTTTTGGCTTGCTGAACATATCCTTGGCTTCTAGACCATATACTTCTTCAAGCCTTTGTAGTCGAGTGCTTACATTCTTCATTAGCTCCTCCATGGGAGCAAGTGTCTTGATCATAATGTCGATACTTTCATCCACGCTCTTCATTGCTTCTTGGTATCTTCCTTAGTGAGTAGATCTTGACAAGATTAGGGATGTCCTTTGAGAATATTTTAGGTGTCCCTGAAAATGAACTTGATCAAATAAACATGTGCTCCCAATGTCTTTTAAAGTTTTGGACCCAACATCTTAATAAACCTTTCTTGCTTGCATCAAAATGTGGAGTACATGTATGCCCTATTTGTATTCTAAGTCTTCTATCATTTCATTATCTTCGACTTAGGAATAGAATGAGCTACATCAATCTTTCAAAATTCATGTTTTCTCATATTGCTTAAAGCCCAATTACAACATTCACACATCTCTCACTCTCTCCTTCCCTCATTTGGACCCAAGCCCAACTTCATTTCATTCTTTTCCTTGTCTTTTCTTTTCTTTGTCTTTTTTTTTCTTTGTCTTTAGTTTTCTTTTGCTTTTTTTTTTTCTTTGGCTTTTTTTTGTCTTTGGGCTTTGAATCCAATTACAAGTCACTCATCCCGCCCTCTCATTCTCATTTGGGCTTAAGCATAGGTTGTTCATGAATTTTGCAAGGTCGGTCCACATCTTGTGCTCTATTAGGCCTTATAAAAATGGTCTCATCAAAAAATTCAAACACTAAAATCAATGCCCCATTTATAATGCAAGCCCAATATATTTTGGAAAATTTCTTTTCTCATGGAAAACTTATTTGAACTTGTATTTAAAATGAGCCATGACATTTAGAAGTCCACATTTTTTCTTTTCTTTTTCTTTTTTGGATTTTTTTTTTTTTGAAGAAAAAATGTGACCAAATTTTATCTCAATACATCAAAGTCTTTTATTTGTCCCATCACAAAACCCATCTTGAATATTCACTCGCCTCCCTCATAAGGGTTTTGCCCCTAGTTTCAAAAGTTCAAACCATTATCATTTTCAAATGAGCCTTGTCCCTAGTTCAAAGGGTTTGGTCAACTAGTTCAAAACGATTTCCTCTTTTAATCCTCATTGGGCTCTTAGTGAGTCTACCCATGTCTTTGGGTCTTAGGGTTTCAAAACTTTCCCAAAGCATAGATTAGTTCACAACTTTTCAATAAAGTCTATAACGTGCTCATGATCTTGGGCACTCTTACTTTTGAAAAAGGTTTTTGAATTTTGATCCAAAAGTTAGGGTATGTTATGACTTTATGGCCCAATGCCTTCCTCCAAAGTCTATGGTATACTCATGATCTTGAGCTCTCTTGATTTGAACTTTTTTTTGAATGTGCCCAAAATTTAGGGTGTATTATGGCTTTGTGGATCATCATTTATCTTCTTTTGGATTTTTCTTTTCAAATTTTTTTCTTTTTCTTTTATTTGAAAACTTTCCCTTTTTTTTTTTTTTTTTTTGAAAATTCCTTTCTTAAAAAAAAATATTTACAAAATATTTTTTTTTTTTTTAAATTCATTTCCTTGAAAAAGTTTTCTTTGCAAAAGTTTTTTTTTTTTTTTTTTTGAAGATTCCACTTCTAAAAAACATATTTTCAAAAGATTTGTTTTTGAAAATTTTTCTTCTTTACAAAAGACTTTCTTCTTGTTGAAAATTTTCTTTTAGGTCAAAGCAAACAAAGATCAAACACATGCACTTGGGCTTCCCCTTGAATTGGATCTAGGGTTACACTATGTGTGGGTAAGGCCTTTAATGCTAAAGGGACAAGATCAATAGGTCACTCACAATTAGGTGGGCCATGATTCCAACCATGGGCCTAAATGGACCGTAATGGTGGCAAACTGTTAATGTACTCAAAGCCCATCATAGGCAATGGCATGAATTATGAGTTGGTGGGATGAACTTCAAAAAGTCTTGGCCCAAATGGAGCCTCCATTTTCCCACTCATCACGAACCATGGCAAAGGGACAAAAGAACCAAGTGATAGTGTGTGCAAAACAATATTAGAAAAGTCTTTGTTAAGTTTAGGAAAAGGAATACATTGGCGTCAAACTTCTTTTTCCTCAGTGGAGAAGCCAATGTGGGCACAAGCACCCGTGATGGGCTTTTAGGTTTCCCCAAATCCGCGGGAAGTACGCCTTGGCCTAGGGTGGACCATGATGAAGGATGTAAATGGAGTCCCCACCTAGATTAGGTGTAGGAACCATAAATTTAGCGGCCTTGTGGAAGGACTAATCTTTACTAGAGCACATGTCCGAAGTTTAGGTATAGGGATGGGAAGGTGTTAGGCACCCAACCCGTAGGTTAACCTCCACTCATTGTATTCCAAATCCTAATCCCATCAAAGAGTCTTCTAATAGGTTATTCTATACTCATAAACACTAACATGCTTCTAATATCTAAACATGGCAAATGTCCCACACTTATCCGTAGCATAAAAGCCCTACCATTTGTCTAGCAAAATATATATCCAATGGCAGCAAGCACATCACAAAATAATAGCATCAACAAGGCATTAAAATCAAGCATATCCCAAACATCCAAACATAGCATCATGACATCAACCAAGAATATTCATCTCGTTCATCAACCATATCATACTCATCATCCAAATCAAATGCATGTTCATGTAATTAAGCATGACTTACCTCACTACACCGTAACACCTTAGTACCTATGCATCAAAGCATGTTCATGTTGTTAGAATTAGTGCCCTTAAATCCTATTGTATGGTGCTATGTATGATATTATGTATGACATTATGTATGACATGATGTATGACTTAATATTGTGATTGATAAAGTTGTTTTATTATTATCTAAAATAATGGTAATATGAATATTCGGACATTATCATATAGTCCATGAGATGCATAGTATGTGATTTATGTGAAAAGTCACAAAAGATATAAATCACAAGTTCTTTGTAAACTCAGAATTTTAGTTCATGGTCGGTGATGAAATTGGGCATTTCATCTGCGAAGACTATAACATATCAACTAAGATAATTTGTCTTGATCATGGAAGTGGAGACTTCTAGTTGATATGTTGATATGTTTTAAGAGTTAAGCTATATTGAACTGGACCGCTGTGAGATTTATTGTTCTCCTAACGACTGTCAATTGAATAACAAATCTCACGACTTCTATTTACATGAACTTTTAATCTTGAGAGAATAATGGACCTGATCATGAAGTGTAGGTTGCTTTGATATATCAGGAGTGAGATCTAAAGTAACGGTCAAAACCTCAATATGTTGGGCAGCCACATTTAGTGTTAATGAAACATATATTTTTAAGATGGAATTCATAATCTTTTAATGGAGATATAAAATATTCTCTTGAGATAAGTTTAATGGGTTCGGTTATTCAAAGTGTTAAGCCTAACCACTTTAGTAAGTAATTCCTAAAGTATATATTTATGAAATTGGATCATAAATATATGATGAATAACTTAAAAGATTAAACCAGGTACTCAAGGATTAAGATGTAGTAATCTTCAAAGTGGCAGTCTACTTTTATTACTTTGTATTACTACGAATATTTTATGAAGGGGTTGCATGTACAATAAAGTCTTGGGATATAATTTTTTAATAATGCCTAGAGTGCAATTATATTTATATGGTGGTATTAAATATAATTAATGGTAACTTTGGACTTGTCAAGAGTTGACAGAAAAGTCCAAAACCCATTGGAGCTAATGTCTTATTTATTCCCTTTTGGTCCCCCTCCAAGCTATATACTAAAGCCCAATTGGAAAGGCCCAAACAGCTAGCCCAATTAGATAATCAGTTAGAAGGAGAGAAACATACAGAATTTTGTAACAAGATACATGAAATGGTTTGTATGTGAGTGTTGGACACTCTCTCATTCTCTCTTGAACATACACATATAACTGATTGAGAGACCACACTTCTTGGGTGTTAGTGGAATTGGAGTGAATATTAAAAGTGTTCCCAAGGACTTCTAATCTTTGTTTTGAAATTCACCATACCAAGGTACACTCTCTTGTTCTTATATTCTGAAATTTTACATAGTGCATGTTATCAATTGCGAATGAAGTAGAACCGTTAATTTTCCGCTGCGTATGTTTTGTATGCGATGCAAACATGTATTTATCCATCAAATGGTATCAAAGCGGTCTTCAATTTTGAATTTGTATAACATTTTTTGTGAGTTTTGGAATTAGATATAATAGTTTCATGATGTTAGAAGATTAAACTTTTAATTTTTTCATGGTTGTTGAAACTATGGTTTGATGAAAACTGATATTGATGTTATGATGTTGTTTAAATTTGAATTTAAGTATGTTAAATTGAACTTTAAAGCTATAGCATCAATGAAATTCGTTTTTGATATCAATCTCTGTTTATCATGTTCATATGATGGTTATTTGTTCATGAAAAACCGTTGAAAACTGCCTTAGAGAAATTCTGGAAATTCGAGTTTCACGAGTTTCGATCGGTCGAAAATTACTTTCGATTGATCGAGTGAATTAGGGGACAATCTGCTTGATTCGATTGATATTCGATTGCTAGTCGATCGATCAAATTTTATATTTCAATCGATCGAACAGCGATCGAGTACCAATCGAGCTAGGCAGATTGTCAAGTTCGAATTTTTTAATTTTTTCGACCGATTGAGGGGCACATTCGATCGATCGAAAACTGGGAATTCAGAAATTTTTTTAAGTGTTTTCATGTGTATAAAGAGCAAGGTTATGTGTAATTATATTATGTATGTTTTATAATTAAAAACCTTTAATTTTAAATATCTAGTGGGAGAGAGATACAAGGGTTGGATCTCACGGCCTCCATTGTTGGTTTATAGTAGTGTGATTAAGCACCTCGCCTTGGCGTATATACCTTGCTCCCTTCGGAGGGTGTTTAATTCATGGTACTACAGATTAAACTTCTTAATGATGGATGATATGTGTTTTTACATTAATAACGACCACACTACCATGGAGTTACTTAATGACTCACATAGAATTCAGTCAATGGTGTACACTAGACTAAGTTTAATGTTAATCTCCCTTCAGAGCTATGTCATTATTACTTAGAGGCTAAAGAAAATACAGCATATTATTAGTGTTTGATAAGATTTTTCATGATAGCACTAATAATGAGAATAGTCCTCAATCAATCATAGTGTTTATAATTTACTTGCTTCCAAGGAATTTTAAACATGGGATTGGGTTGTCATTGCATATATTATGTTATGGTTTTCTTAAGGTTCCATACTATATGTTTATATGCTAAATTGATAATGTCCAGTTTACTTATTATATTCATGTTTATTATTTTCAGATTTGAACATGGCATCATTTAGCCCACTTGTTACTATTCTTAATCAAAACAAACTGACTGGATCCAATTATGTTGACTGGAAAAGGAATTTGGATATTGTATTAACTGCTGAAGAGTACAAGTATGTGCTTACTCAACCATGTCCCAGCTTTCCATCATTAGATGCTCCTCTTGAGGAAAAACAACGATATGATCGTTGGCAGAAATCTAATGAGATGGCCAAGTTCTATATCCTAGTATCTATATCAGATGTTCTACAGCATTAAATGCAGGATGTAAAACTAGCTTTGGACATCATGCTAAGTCTAAAGGAGATGTTTGGTGAGCAAGGCCGTTCTGCAAGGCAAGAAACCATAAGGAAAATTTATAATACCAAAATGACTGAAGGCAGTTTAGTGAGGGAGAATTGTCTTACAATGATCTCTAATCTGAATACAATAGAAGTTTTAGGTGCCGATATTGATGGAGAATCCCATGTGGATATGATACTCCAGTCACTACCAGAATCATTCAAGGAATTCAGATTCAATTATAATATGAACAAAAAGATTTATTCATTGTCTGAATTAATGAATGAATTGGTAGCGGCGGAAGGCATTCTTCGTACATCTAGTGTTGATGCTAATATGGCTGAAGCTTCTACTTCTCAACCTAAGTCAAAAGGCAAAGGTAAGAAGAAAAAGAAGAAGGACTTCACCAAGCAAGATGGTAAACAAATTGCCTTAGGAGTTGCCGACAAAGGAAAGAAGATCAAAGGAGAATGTTTCCATTGTGGTGAGAAAGGACATTAGAAGGGGAATTGTCCAAAATTCAAAGCTGCTAATAATAAGGGTATGAAAAGTTCATTCCTCCTTGAAATATGTTTAGTACAAAATCCCACGGATTCCTGGTGTGTGGATTCAGGTTATACTAATCATATTTGCAATTCTTTACGGGGGTTCTAGGAGACCAGAAAGCTTAATGAAGGGAAATTGTTTCTTACTTTGGCTGATAGGAGAAGGATTTCGGTTGTAACTGGTTGGAGTTGTTAATTTATGCTTTGTGTCTAGAGTTTTAATATTGGAAGACTGTTTGTATGTACCTAATGTTCGTAGGAATTTAATTTCTGCAACTTATTTAAGTAAACATGGATATTGTGTTATCCTTAAAGACAATGTTGTAATAAAGATGGGTAAAGTGTTTATCTATTTTGGAAATATTGTGGATGGTTTTTATATTTTAACTCCTAATAAGCATGAATTATATAATTCTGAATTAGATAATGACTCTCATGTAAAATCATTAAAGAGAAAGTTTCCTTCTACTAATGAAGCTTATCTTTGGCACTTGCATTTGGGTCATATTAATCCAAACAGAATTCAAAGACTAGTCAAAGATGGACTCTTAAAGCCATTGGACTTTAATGAATTTCCAGTTTGTGAATCTTGTTTGGAAGGCAAAATGACCAAACGACCTTTTAACGCAAAAGGTAGAAGAGCCCTAGAGTTGCTTAAATTAGTTCATACAGATGTATATGGTCCTATGTCAACTCAAGCAAAAGGAGGTTATGAGTACTTCATCACTTTTACCGATGATTACTCAAGATATAGTTATGTGTACCTAATGAGATGGAAGTCCGAAGCCTTTGCAAAGTTCAAAGAGTTTAGGACTGAAGTTAAGAATCAATTAGGTAAATGCATAAAGGCCATTCGATCTGATTGTGGTGGCGAATACCTTCTTGGGGATTTCAAGGATTACTTAATTCAAAATGGGATTGTGTCCCAATTGACTACATCTGGAACTCCCCAACAAAATGGTGTAGCAGAAAGAAGGAATAGGACTCTTTTAGAAATGGTTAGGTCTATGATGAGTTACTCAACTTTACCGATTTCTTTTTGGGGTTATGCCTTAAATACAGCAATACATCTTTTAAATTTAGTTCCATCAAAATCTGTTCCCAAAACCCCTATGAAATTGTGGAGTGGACGTAAGCCTAGTATGAAATATCTCCACATTTGTGGTTGTTCAGCACATGTGTTAAAAGGGAAGCCTGATAAGTTGGAACCAAAATCAGAAGTGTGTTTGCTTGTGGGTTATCCAAAAGAAACTAGGGATTATTTATTCTATAGTTGTAACGATAACAAAGTTTTTGTTAGTACAAATGCTAAATTCTAGGAAAATGACTATATGAATAATTTTACTTCTAGAAGTAGAGTTGTTTTGGCTGAAATGAATGAACCTGTAATTGAACAACCAAAGGATGAAACTAGAGATGATGTGGTTGTATTAGATACACCACAAGATACTACTCATGAGATGTTTAGTACACAGGTGCCTCGTCGTAGTGGGTGGATCATAAGGCCACCTATAAGATTTATAGATTTGGGAGAAACTTATGAAGCTATCTTAGAAGAGGATGAATCGGAACCCTACACTTATGAAGAGGCAATGAATGATATAGATGCATATCATTGGGTCAAAGCTATGAGTTCTGAATTAGATTCTATGTATTCCAATCAAGTTTGGGATCTTGTAAAGACGTCTAACGGCATTAAATCTGTTGGTTGCAAATGGGTTTACAAAAGGAAAAGAGAGATAGATGGAAAGGTTGAAAGGGTATACACAAAAGGAAAGTATTGATTATGAAGAAACCTTTTCACCAGTAGCAATGTTTAAATCTATCATAATTTTCTTATCCATTGCTGCTCATTATCATTATCAGATTTGGCAAATGGATGTCAAGACTGCATTTCTCAATGACAATCTTGAAGAAGAAATTTATATGATGCAACCGGAAGGTTTCAAAACAAAGAACCAAGAGCATATGGTATGCAAGTTGAAAAGGTCCATTTATGGACTTAAACAAGCATCTAGGTCATGGAACATCAGATTTGATCAAGCAATCAAGTCATTTGGTTTTGAACAAAATCTTAATGAACCATGTGTGTACAAAAGACATCAAGACAAAGTAGTAATGATCTTAGTACTTTATGTTGATGATATTCTACTCATTGGAAATGATGTAGGGGTAATGTTATCAGTAAAAATTTGGTTGTCAAGCCAATTTGATATGAAGGACTTGGGTGAAACTAACTTTATTCTAGGGATCAAGCTTTGGTAAGATCGCAAGAATAAGATGTTGGGCTTATCACAAGCTAGATATATAGACAAGGTTCTAGAATGGTTTAGCATGCAAAACTCCAAGAAATGATTACTTCCTTTTAGACATGGAGTTCCTCTATCTGATGACTAAAGGCCTAAGACTCTTGAGGAAGAAAATATGATGAGACAAGTTCCTTATGCTTCTGCAGTAGGAAGTCTCATGTATGCCATGCTTTGTACTAGACCAGATATCTGTTATTCAATTGGCATGGTCAGCCAATATCAATCAAATCCAGGACCAAAATATTGGCAAGCTGTAAAGCATATTCTCAAGTATCTACGGAGAACGATAGATTATATGCTTGTTTACCGGTGTGAGAATTTGATTCCCATTGGCTATACAGATTCAGATTTTTAATCGGATCTAGATTTCAAAAAGTCCACTTCAGAATGTGTATTCACCTTGGGAGGTGGAGCCATAAGTTGGAGGAGTGTTAAGCAATCTTGTAATGCTGACTCCACTATGGAAGCTGAGTATGTTGTTGCTTGTGAAACGGCAAAAGAAACTGTCTGGCTCAAGAAATTCCTTTCTAATCTTGGTGTTGTGAGAATGGAGCAAGTTCTTATCAGGATGTTTTGCGGCAATAGTGGAGTGGTTGCACAATCCAAAGATCCAAGGAATCACAAGAAAGGAAAGTACATTGAGAGAAAGTATCACATCGTTCGAGACATTATTGCTCGTGGAGATGTAATAGTAGCAAAGATTGAAAGTGCAAATAATCTAGCAGATCCCTTCACCAAAGCCTTGCCTCAAAGGACTTTCGAGTCACATTTAGAGGGAATGGGAGTTAGATTAGTGCACAATAGTCTTTAGGGCAAGTGAGAGATTGTTAGGATTACTGCCCTTAAATCCTATTGTATGGTACTATGTATGATATTATGTATGACATTATGTATGACATAATGTATGACTTAATATTGTGATTGATAAAATTGTTTTATTATTATCTAAAATAATGGTAACATGAATATTCGGACATTATCATATAATCCATGAGATGCATAGTATGTGAATTATGTGAAAAGTCACAGACGATATAAATCACAATTTCTTTGTAAACTCAGAATTTTAATTCGTAGTCGGTGATGAAATTGAGCATTTCATCTGCAAAAACTATAACATATCAACTAAAATGATTTTTCTTGATCATGGAAGTGGAGACTTCTAGTTGATATGTTTTAAGAGTTAAGACATATTGAACTAGACCGCTATGAGATTTATTGTTCTTCTAACGACTGTCAATTGAATAATAAATCTCATGACTTCTATTTACATGAACTCTTAATCCTGAGGGAAAAATGTACCTGATCATGAAATGTAGGTTGCTTCGATATATTAGGAGTGAGATCTAAAGTAACGGTCAAAATCTCAGTATATTGGGCAGCCACATTTAGTGTTGATGGAACATATATTCTCAAGATGGAATTCATAATCTCTTAATGAAGATATAAAATATTCCCTTGAGATAAGTTTAATGAGTTCGGTTATTCAAAGTGTTAGGCCTAACCACTTTAATAAGTAATTACTAAAGTATATATTTATGAAATTGGATTTCATAAATATATGATGAATAACTTAAAGGATTAAACCGGGTACTCAAGGATTAAGATGTAGTAATCTTCAAAGTGGCAGTCTACTTTTATGACTTTGTATTACTACAAATATTTTATGAAGGGGTTGCATGTACAATAAAGTCTTGAGATATAATTTTTTAATAAGTCCTAGAGTGCAATTATATTTATATAGTGGTATTAAATATAATTAATGGTAACTTTGGACTTGTCAAGAGTTGACAGAAAAGCCCAAGCCCCATTGGAGCTAATGTCTTATTTGTTCCCTTTTGGTCCCACTCCAAGCCACATACTAAAGCCCAATTGGAAACGCCCAAAAGGCTAGCCCAATTAGATAATCAGTTATAAGGAGAGAAACATACAGAATTTTGTAACAAGATACATGAAATGGTTTGTATGTGAGTGTTGGACACTCTCTCATTCTCTCTTGAACATACACATATAACTGATTGAGAGACCACACTTCTTGGGTGTTAGTGGAATTGGAGTGAAGATTAAAAGTGTTCCCAAGGACTTTTAACAAGGACTTGTGGATAATATCCAAATGAGATTAACATTTAATCTCTACATCCAAGAATTCCAATTCAATTTTAAAAATAAAATATTTTCATAAAATGACATAGAATTAGAACTTCTTAAGCTTTTCTTTGCACTTAATATGATTTATATTGAATATCCTCTAGTAGCACGATATTTCTTACCAAAACATCTCATTTAAACTTAATATAAAGTCTAAGTCTAGTACTAACTCTTGCATCTCATGCTGTAGTACAATTGAGATAGAAGCCAAAGAAACATTTTAGCATTTCAATGGAGACTATGATCATATCATAAGTTATCTTCCATCAATGCATCATGCATAGGAAATTATGACAATGCTGAATCGAAACATATTTATGTATTTCAGCTCCTTTAAGCATCATGTCCAAAATTATTTTTTAATTAATGTGATTCATTTAAAATAGTAGCTAGAGAACAAAATTATGACAACTTTATTTTGAGATTATGAACATAATTACAGAGACATTATATTTTGCATCCATAACCATATAGTGTGGAACCCGAAAAACATACTATACTAGGTGCAACGACATACTATACTAGGTGCAACGACATACTAATCCCGCAATTAATATTCCTCAGCATAGAGTGAATACCAACCACTATGATCAGGTGAGAATTTTTCTCATTATTAATGCTATCATGGTAACTCTTACCAAACAAAAATAATTTGCCGCTTTTCCTTTAGCCTCTAAGTAATAATAGTAAGAACTCAGCATAGAGGATACTATCAAACTTAGTCTAGTGTACACCATTGTCTAGACCCATGTATAGCCACATAACTCTACCCTTGTAAAGTTTAATCTTGTAGTACCATGATGCAAAACACCCTCCGCATGGAACGCAAGGCTCGAGGCCAAGACAAGGTGCTTGCCCACACCACTATAAACCGGGAAGTTCAATCTTGTAGTACCATGAAATAAACACCCTCCGCATGGAACGCAAGGCTCGAGGCCAAGACGAGATGTTTACCCCACACCACTATGAACCGACAGTGGAGGCCGTGAGATCCAACCCTTATATCTCTCTCCCACTAGAAATTTTAAAACAAGTGGATTGTCATGAAATCATTGTGATCTAATCACAATTTTAACCCTACACATTAAATGTGTTTAATTGTTTAAATTCAATGTGATGTAACTAAGTCACGTCACAATAGCGTAACGAACATTCACGCTATCACAAAGAAGTTTAATCATGTAATCCGTGAAGTAAATACCCTCTGTATGGAATGCAAGACTCGAAGTCAAGACAAGATATCTATTCACATTACAATAAACTTAACAAAAGGGTTATTTCAGCATTCCCACTCGTTATTTGGGTTTTTCTTAAATAATTGTGATCCCATCACAACTAATAACCTTGCACTTGTTGAAAACTCTAATCTTATTAGAATCACTAACTAAAATGGAAGTCCTAAACTATTTAGGATTCCTTAAACACTAATGAATCAAAAATTAGTTATATAGAACTCTATCCTTAATTTACTAAATAAAGTATTCTAATCTCATTAGAAACTATATAACTTTAATTAGAATTTTAATCTCATTAAGAATCTCTAATTAAAATAAATTAAGGACTTTTAATCACAAAACAATTTAGGACTAAGAGTTCTATTTAACTAACATCTTTGATCTCATTAGGTCTTTTAGTTAGATAATGATTAATAAATGTCCTTAACTTTTAAGGAAGTTTTAACACTTAGTCAAAAACAAGTGAAAATTCAAAATTCAGTGCCTTCAATCGGTCGAATCTATTACTCGATCGATCGAAAAATGAAGAAATTCATCACAAAGGTTCTGCCTCATTCGATTGATTCTCGATTCCTATTCTATCGATCGAAATCAACATTCGATCGGTCGAAAGGAATTCTCGATCGATCGAGACAATGAAGAATTTCATCATGGAGTTTTTGCCTGACTCAATCGGTTCTCGATTCCTCTTCGATCAATCGAAAGGTACATTCAATCGATCGAAAGGAATTCTCGATTGATCGAAACTCGCAAAAACTGAATTTTTCATAATTTTCTGGTAACCGTTTTTGACATCTTCATTATTCTTCCATCAAAAACACCTTTTGATTTTATCAACGAAGATTTACAGATCAAACATTAAGGTTTTCAATATCAAGATCAAGAACCATAATAATGCTAGAAACTTTGAAAACATAATCCTAATCTCATTAGGAATAAATTTCATAATCCTAGCATGAGCATACTGTTTGATCATAAAAAATATAAAATGCAAGGCAAGCAACAATATGATGGCCAACAAGCATTAACGTTAAATTGTCTTATTATCATTATCCTAAATAACAAAAAACAAAGATGGCCAAGGAAACAGATGTTAACACGTTAATAGCATCAACAATAGTTATTGAATAAAATGCAATAACTATACCCAATTGCCTACTATATCCAAATGGTGCAAAACGTCCAAGCGGTGCAAACCGTAATGCTTACACTTGATATATATATCAGTTTTATTTAAGACTTTAAAACTGATGCTATGAATCTCTAAAGATATCTACATCGTTGATCACGATAAATAGCAAGTTTCCCACGCTTTACCGAAAACCAAAAAGCAGTTAACTCTTTGATTCGGGCACCGAAACAAAGACAAACAATTTGGCTTTCCTCATTCTTTAATCAAGAATGAATGTGGGCACCTAGTGCAGAAAGCAAAAACGATTTCATACAGTTCCCTTCTGGCTATCTCTAATCAAAACATATAGAAACATGTTCAATTATTAATCTAACAATAAATTAATAAAACCCAACATGTATCTATATCAGACCACACATGCAACAAGTATGCAGAAAATTTTACAGCAGAAAACTAGAACACCAAGAAAACGGTTTTTCTTTAATTCTAAAACTCAATCACATGTTATACAAGCATTATATTGAAGACTGCTCTGATACCAATTGCTGGAAAATCTAGTTTTGCATCTCATACGAAACACACAGCGGAAGCAACAATCACGGATCTACTTCATTCATAAGAGATAACATGTAACCTTGAATTCTAGAACAAAGAATAGAAAGCGTACCTTAATGCAGTGAAATTCAAAACCAAGACTTGAGAATACCTTTAATCTTCATCTCAATTCCACATGGTGCCCAAGATGTGTGGTATCTCAATCAGTCTTTTTGTACATAGATTCTCAAAGAAAAATCATTTTTCTCCTTGTGGAGAAAAACTGATTTCTTTTCTTTTCATCATACGTACATACTAACTACCTTGATAGTTATTTTATTTAATAACTCTTATTAAATAAAAACTGATTATCTAATTGGGTTAGCCTTTTGGGCCTACCCAATTGGGTTTTAGTTTGTGGTTTGAGATGGGACCAAAGGGAACAAATAAGACTCTAGCTCCAATGGGTCTTGGGCTTTTCTGTCAACTCTTGACAAGTCCAAAGTTACCATTAATTATATTCAATACCACTATAAGAATATAATTGTACTCTAGGCCTTATTAATAAATTATATCCCAAGACTTTATTATACATGCAACCCCTTCATTAAAATATTCGTAGTAATACAAAGTCATGAATGTTGACTACCACTTTGAAGATTACTACATTTTAATCTTTGAGTATCCGGTTTAATCCTTTATGTTATTCATCATATATTTATAAAATCCAATTTCATAAATATATACTTTAGTAACTCCTTACTAAAGTGGTTGAGCCCAACACTCTAAATAACCAAACCTATTAAACTTATCTCAAGGAAATATTTTATATATCCGTTAAGAGATTATGAATTCCATCTTAAGAATATATGTTCCATCTACACTAAATGCAGCTGCCCAACGTACTGAGGTTTTGATCGTGTCTCATAGATCTCACTCCTGATATATCAAAGCAACCTACACCTCATGATCAGGTCCATTATTCTCTCAGGATTTAGAGTTGATGTAAATAGAAGTTGTGAGATTTATTATTCATTTGACAGTCGTTAGGAGAATAATAAATCTCACAGCGGTCCAGTTCAATATGTCTTAACTCTTAAAACATATCAACTAGAAGTCTCCACTTCCATGATCAAGACAAATCATTTTAGTTGATATGTTATAGTCTTCGTAGATAAAACGTCCAATTTTATCATCGACTACGAACTACATTTTGAGTTTACAAGCAACTTGTGATTTACATCTTCTGTGACTTTTCACATAAATCACATACAATACATCTCATGGACTATGATAATGTCTCATTAGTTCATTTATAAATAGTCTCATATAATTAAACAATTTAATTATTTATAACATGCCAATAAATTGGATTTTGGGGCATAAACCCCAACACCCTCCACTTGCCTATCTTCTTTTTTATGACAATGTAATTGGCCAACCATTTGGGGTAAAAAACCTCTTTGATGGCCCTAGCCTTTTTCAGTTTACTAAACTCTTCTTTCACTGTATCTATATGTTCATTGGACGATCTCTGAGGGCGCTACTTCTTAGGTACTACGGACAGGTTCACATTTAGGTAGTGGCATATGAATTCCTGATCAACCCCTGGTGCTTCATACGCACTCAACGCAAACACGTCTAAATTGTTCTTAAGGAAAGTCAACAGTTTGCCCTTCTCGCCAGGAAGAAGAAGTTCCCCTACTTGGAAGTACCTATCCTCATCAAAGCCGAAGACCATTCTTTCAAGCTCTTCACATTGGGCATTTACTCGTTTGAGCTTCTCTAGAGCTTCAGTCCCACCCATCATTAATTGCTATAAAAATGAGTTGGGGGCGGGATGACCATCTTATGGTGCTTGGTGCCTTACAACAACCACCAAGCATTTCCTTGCCATGGCCCGGTAACCCAGTAATTCAATGATGCCTCCCTTAGCTGGGTATTTCACTTTCAAATGGAAGGTAGAGGGAACCGCTCCCATAGTGTGCAACCAAGGCCTTGCCAAAATAGCAGTATAGAGAGAGTAGGCATCTACGATGATGAAATCCTCTTCAACCACTTCAACTCCTATCTGGATGAGCAACTTAATCATTCCCTTAGGGGTCACTACCTTATCATCAAACCCAATCAGACGGGTATCATACTTGATAAAATCCTCTTGCCTTAAACCCAACCCCTTGTATAAATCAGGGTACATGATCTTAGCCCCACTTCCTTAATCTACCATCACTCTTTCGACCTTGAAGCTCCCAATTTAGAGGGTCACCACCAAGGCATCATCATGCGATTGGATGGTGCCTAACTTATCATCCTTAGAGAAGCCTATAATGGGCTTTTCTTCGTCTCTTCTATGCTTAGCCAACCTAGGGTCCCCACTTGCAACAACTTGTAGGGATAAAGCTAGGACCCTAGACGAGGATCCGGCCACCCCTCCCCTCTTTGGTGTCACGAAAATTACATCAATGATTCCTAAGGGGATGTCGAGCTCCCTCGGGGTCTAGAGCTTGATTGTCCCCCTTGTCCAGTTGGCTGATGTGTGAATTGCTTTAGTTTTCCTGCCTTAATCAGCTGGTCAAGAAAATCTTACAGAGTCTTGCAATCCTAGGTGGTATGGCCTCGATCCTGGTGATACTGGTAGTACAAGTTCTGATTTCTTTTCATGGGATCCCCTCCCATCCTGTTCGTCCACTTAAAATAAAACTCATTTTTTATCTTTTCTAGTATTCGATACACAGACTCCCTGAACACCAAATTTACTGCCTGCATGTAGGATGTGGTGCTTAGCTGAAAAATTCTCTCCTCAGCCTAGTGGGCCCAAAGCAATCCGGCCAAGGCTCCTTTTTTTCTAGTGTGAAAACCTTGGCCTTGGCCTTTCCCTAAACTTGGTCATCTTCCACCCTCTTGTACTCCTTTATCCTATCCATCAATTGATGCATATCTCTAGCAGGGTTCATAGTGAGGGATTTCCTTAATTCGGAGTTTAGAGGCAATCCCACTTTAAAGGTGTTGGCGGCTATGCCTCCAAAGTCTCCTTCAATCTCATTAAAGAGTTCCCAATATCTGTTAAAGTACACCTTCAAGGATTCCCCTTCTCTTATGGCCATGGAAATCAAAGAGTCAATGGGCTTAGGAACCCTATTGCATGTCATGAATATGGACCCAAATGCCCTTGTTAACTCCTCATATGATCTTATAGACCCTTCTTCTAACCCATCAAACCATCTAATGGCAATGGGACTGAGGCTCGGAGGAAAGACTTTACACATGAGGGCCTCATTCTTGGAATGGATGGCAATCCTCTGGGTAAAGTGGCTAACATGCTCCACTGGGTCTGTTTTGTCATTAAAAACAATGAAAGTGGGTTGGGTGAACCGACGAGGGAGCCCTGCATCTTCCATGTAGTTGGAGAAGGGTGAACTGGATATTTGGTGCAAAACTTTACTTATGGCATTAGCTCCCATGTTCCCACGGGGGTCCTATTTCGCCTATATGGGCATTTTTCTTCTCTCACAAAGAAAGAAGTTTCCCTATGGAAATTTCTCTGAGGACTTCTAGTTCTCCTTCTCCAGTGATTACACTCTTCCACTGAGCTAGAGCTGGGGTAGAGTGTAGGGCTTCTGTGCTCCCTCAAGTTCACCCTCTAGTGAAGCTGCCATCGCAGTTGGCGAACATGATCTCTCAGCTCATCCATTTCTCGATCCCTTGGGATTGGCCTTAATGATACAGGATGATCTTGACTTCTTTGAATTGAGTGCACAGGCAAACTTCTAACGCTGCTATGGGATAGGGTTTGCGTTCGGGCTTCCCTTCTTGGCCTCATATTCACTCAATTTTCTTTATGCCCTAAGCCCACAGATTCTCGTCCTTTGCTCTAAGCCACTGTCCTGCTCCTCTCTAGGTTCACCATTCTTCGATCACTCTAATTGGTATGTAAGAACTCAAGGTGGCCTTTCCCACAGACGGCGCCAATTATGCGGGCTAAAAATCGTGTAAAGGCCTGGGCACAAGTTTAAGGTTTTGATTCAGGCCCAATACAATTTAATTTTAGAGATAGGTATGCGACCAACGCCTAGGCTTCTTGATTTAACAAACTAGAGAATAGAAGAAAGGGGATGAATCCATGATTTATTCCACAGTAATGAAGTAGAAAAAAGATCAGATTTCTTATCTATCTTTCTCCTCGGGCTGGCCGAGGGTCACTTTTACACTTGAGAGAGCTTTACAATTTATATTCTAGGAGTTTGAATGTTTATTTTTCTGATCTCTATTCATATGGGATCTTTCCCCATTTATAGGCATTTGGTTTCCATCTCAACCTTCCACTTGAAGGGCAGCTAATTTTCCCCTTGAGTAGGATACAAGCTGTGTGGGCACTATGCAAGTGTCATTCTGCCATTAATGCGGCAGACTAGGTTGTTGAAGTGTATTTAATGCAAAGGTGATAGTTGCTTTATTAGGAAGTTTCCTCTCCCTCTCGCCTGAATCTGTTACTATGTCCTTCCTCGGTTCTCTAGTTCTCAGTTTGGATGGCTTCCTCCTTGTCTCTTCCGGGACACCCTTTATGGTGACCCTTTAGCCATAGGGAACTCCTTAGGTTTACCTATTCTTTGGTCGTGTCGGGTATCTTGGCTTGGCCGGGCCCAATTTAAAGGTTAGTTAGGCCTGTCTTGACAAGGGTGCAACCTCTAGACCCCCTGCACTATTAATTACTAATTGATTTTGTTTGCGCATGTCAACCTTCCTATAAAATGCATATTGAAGTAATTTGCAAGATTACATCAATCATGTCTTTTTTATTTTCTTAACTTATTTGATAATTTGTACATATTTAGAACATTTAAATTAGTTTGTTTTAGAATTTTTTGTTTATAGCTTAGAAAAAAAATTAACATGTATTTGACACTTTAATTACCAAGACAAAAAAAAAAAAAAAAAAAAAATGAGGTGAAAAAGGATTTTGTTTTTCTTCAGATTTTTGGTCAAGAAACCGGGTATGGCCATACGGGTGCGTAATGGGTATTGAAATTTTTCCATGGGTAAGATTTTTTGGTCAGGTTTGAGTATATCCAACTCATACCCGGTTTATGGTCATCCCTAGTTATAAGTAATTAAAGCATTGTGTGGGGTCACACCTAGTTGACACCTATAATTAAGTAGAAAGGAGTTGGATTCCAATAAGCTCAACTGGTAAAATTCAAAAACTGAATATCTAATTAGAATTACCAAAAAGGCTCCAAAAAACAAGCTTTAATTCAAAAACTGACTATCTGAATAGAGTAAAGAAGATTGCATATAAAAGAGTATAAAATTCTTTTCATTTTGACTAATCATAGACAGAAACCGGACTTTATAGGGAAAACAATTGCATTATTATTAAGTGTGTGCAGACAACCCGCCAAAACCGACCTAATCCAACCCAACCCGTCAAGTTGGGTTGGTTTTTAGGGGATGGTGGGTTGGGTTGGGTTGTTATTTTATTTTTTACAGTGAGCAAGGTTGGGTTTAGGTCATAAGATTTACAAATTCCCCTAACCCTACCCGACCCACATATATTTAATACATATTTAAAATTTTAAAAATATATATTTAAAAATATATTATACAATTTTTTGTTATTTACTTTGTGTTGTGTTGTGTTGGTTTGAACTTTAAAGCACTATTAAAAAAAAAAATGTTTAGAAACTAGACCAGAGGGCCAATTTATTGAATGAAAAAGCCTAAAACAACTGCATAGAGTCATGAGTAACAAGGGAAGCTATATCATCAAGAGTAGATTTAACCCAAACCTGTAGCTCAGTGCCAAATTTTGCTGTCCTGGTTAAAAAATGGGCAATTGAATTGCCTAAATGTTTCACATGAGAAAAACTGCAAAAGCGAAAATAATCAGCTAACACAATAGCATCATTAAGCACGCGTCCATACTCCGGATGATTTGTATCCATGGCCAAAAGTGCTTTTATAATTACCTCAGCATCACCCTTAAAATATATTTATATATATATATATATATAACCGAGACTTTTGATACTCCCACAATTTTTCACATCAACAATACTTATATAAATAATAATAAATCCTTTTTTTTTTCCCACCAAATACAAATTACAAACCCGATTCTTATTAAAGCCCAACTACAAGAGGAGCCTAAACGCAGGTTTCAGCCGCAAGTATCTCAAACCTATCTCTCAAACGCAAACTCAACTCTAACAAAACCCTCGATCAAACTCTCTCTATTTCAAACTCACTCCCATCTCCTTCTTCTTCTTTAACTCTCTCATTCAATGCAGCTCCCTCCTTTTCTCAGCCACAACTCCTCTGGCTGATGTCAATTTTGATTCATGGTTATTTTGTTCTTGAGTTTTTATCATCTGGCATTGATTATTTTTTGGCCCCCTTTCTGGGCATTTGATTTTCAGGACTGACTTGAAGAATTTGGATCCTTTTCCGTTTCTAATGTTGGACGATTTTTCAAGTATGAAGAATTCCAATCTGATCTTTTCAAGTTTCAATTTTATTTGATTGATATGGGTTAAAATTCAGATTGAAATTGGTTTAAATGGAACAGAGCCTCAAAGTTATGTTTTAATCATATGTCTTCAATTAGGTTTTCTATCGATTTAGGGATTTCAAATTCTATAGGTTTTGTAAGATAATATTGTAAATATCGATGGGTTTCATAGTGGAGATAGTATCGATTTAATGGTTTTTTTTTTTTCTGTGTTTTTGAAAGGCCTAAGAGTCAGCCTGATGATTAATTTATTTTGGCTGAAAAATTAATTCATATTGTTGTAGATTGTGGTTTCATAATTTTCAGTGATATGTATGGGCTGTGTGTTGTAGATGGTTATGGGTTGCTGCTGGGGTTTGTTTAATTAATTTATTTTGGGTTGTTGCTGGGGTTTGTTTCAGTTTCGGGTTGCTGGAGTTTTTAATGTCGTTTTTTATCTGAATTTGTTTTAATTTAGGCTTATGTTTGGGCATGTGATTTTTTGAAAGAAAAATGCTTTTTGTTAACAGAGAATGTTCATAATATATGATTGTTAAAGGTCCTCAGATATTGTCAAGAACTATTTTTTTCTTTTTTGTTTGTCTAAAACTACACAGTAAATTAAAACATGCATTTCTCTTTACAAAAACAGTCCTATGGACAGTGAGATTGACATGTCTTTCCATTTGATTTTTGAATTTGATTGTGATTATTAATTTTTCATATACTTACTAATATATTTATTGTTTCTATGTCTTATTGTGGTACAAATCGAATACTTTAGTGGGGTTTTTCAAACTTGGGCTTCTTCCCAGTTAAGTGATGGTATTACGATTTCTTTTGATTACATTTTTGTTTATGGTATCTTAATTTCTAATGTTGTTTCCACTTTGCAATTTTTATTTCATATTAAATTATGTTTGATATGACTTTTGATTTTAGTTCTAATATCACATTAGCTACTGAGCATGTGAATCTGTTTCCAACTACTAAAGCTTAGAATGACCTGTTTTTGATGCTGTCTTCCAGATCTTGCACATTTGTTTACTGCCTCCTAAAGATTGCAATCTCTGTAGTTCTGTACCTCTATAATCATAATGCACCTGAGCATGTGAATCAGTTTCCAACTATTAAAGATTGCAAAGCCAATACCTCTTTTCTTTGAGAAACTGAACATTTTGGTACTACACACAGATAGACATACATTGATCCATGTCTAGGTTTAGAAATATATATTATGTTACTTTCTTTTTTGCGTGCTTGGAGTTTCAAAGGATGTAGGAGTTAATTCTCTCGCTGTTGTTTTTGTGAGTAGGTATTAACTTGATTTAGGTGGTCATTTACTGCACTATTATTGATCTTCGTTATTCTGTTTTTTACAAATTATTTTAATTAAAAAAAACTAAAAAAATACTTATTTTGCAGGTTCTACTTTCATTTTTGGATAAAGAGCTGCATACTTAACTGCATCGACTCAAGGTTTGTTAACAATTTCTGTAAAAAAACTTTAAAAAAGTTCCTTTTGCATAAGAGTTATATATAAATAGTCAATATAAAACCATTAATCAGATCATTTACTGCTTTGCTTCTAATACATGTATTGCACTATTTGTCTGATGTAGATAGTTTTGTTTATGGAATCTATATTTGTTCATTATTCTATTTACTTGCTAAATAAAAGAAAAAAGAGAGAGAAAAAAAAAAGATTCTTTTGTTTTTAGACTATTTTCATTTTAAAATTTTTTAAAAAGTATATTTAACTCAGCTGAGTTGTTATACAAAATAAAAGAAATATTTCTTTTAAACAGTTGGAACATATTGTTTATTGCGATTTTTATACTCATTATAATTGTTTTTAGTTGTTTTTCCAATAATTCATTGTGAGAAGGTAAAATATTTCTTTTAAATGGTTGGAAGGTAAAATATTTGTTTTCAATCATATAACCTGTCCTTGAATATTTTGTATCTATAAAAATTCTTCTCTTGGCTTCAACTCAAACTTTTCTCATAAACAATACTAATTTTGTTAGTGGGAAAGAAAGGAAAAAGAACTACCGTACATCATCTGTAAAGGAAAAACCAAACAGCTCGGCAACCCAATCTGTTCTGTGTTAGACAGCACCTTTAAGATAATATACCCGACTGTTTTGTTCTTATTACAGAATCTGAATCTAAATTCCCAAAATTTTGAATGTTTACATAAATTTATGATCTTTTTCACTCATTTTTATTGTGTCCATGCTTTAATTTAAAAGATATTGCATTAAACGACGTTGTTGGGTTATTTTGGCATTTTAAAAGGTGCAAGAGTGGTGGAGAAAGTAGAGGTAAGGGTGGAGATAAAGGAATATAAGTATGAGGAATTAGTTAAAGCCCTTGAAAAATTTGAAAACAGGTATTATATCTTTCTATTCTTTATGTTTGTTTATCTAATTCTTTGACTGGATTGAAAAGAATTAGATTCCCATAGGTGTATAAAATTTGTTAACCCTCACAAACTTTAGTAGTTTTGGAAATCCTTAAACATTTTTGGCAATTATAAATAAACACTTAAGTTCTTTCTCAATCTAACATTTTAATCTATTTAGATTTTTATAATTTTGGGTGTGTTATTGATGGTTGATATACGTGTTGATTTGTTTGGTCTGTTGTCCGCTCATCTTGTAACTCCCTTGATATCCTTGCTCTAGGAGGTATAAAACAACGCAAGAAAGCTTGGCGAGCTAAAACTTTTAGAGTTACTTCCTTTCCAATCGAGTCTAAAATCTTAACAATTTATGCTAGGTTTGTTAATTCTGCTTCCAACAATCTCCCTCTATGTTCTTGATATTTGGTTCTTCATTTTGTGAATTTTAATTATTCTTATTTTGCTTCATTCATCTCTCTTCAAATATTGCGATTATTTGTTGGTCGTATTTCTGCATTATGGTGTTTTTAAAATAAGGCTGCTTTTGAATCAATTTGTATCTATGCTAATGGTGTATATATTGAGAATTTTAATAATAAAGGCATGGAAGATTTTGATAAAATCATGAATCTTAACTTTTGTTGAGGGCTGCAAAAGTAGGAAATGAAAATTCTGGAATTCTGCTTTTGTCTACACAGTTTTGCAAGGCAGGAAGCTTATGATGGGGGAGCTATAGTTGTAGAGCAGAGAGAAGAATGAAGCAATCCAAGAGAGACTCTTTGTGATACAGTGTAGAGTCAACAACAATATGCTTGTACCTGTTTTCTCATATTTAATATGATAACTTAAACAAGTCTTATGAAGAAAATTATTCTTATTGATAAAATATAGTTAGTGAAGCTGCCCCCAACAATTTAATAAGATTTTGTTGTTGATTTACAAAACTCTTTGAATATTATGATCATTTGTTATTAGTGCATGTCATATATTTTACTTTCTGTTAGTGTTTCTTTTAAATGTGATATGTAATCTTTTGATTTGAAAATTTACCCTTTTTGTTGTGAAGGCAATAACCAGTGATAGAACATCATTTTATTTTTCATCTACTCAAATTGTAAATCACAACAACAAAAAGTATGTAAGCTTCTGCCTAGAATGAACATTGTAAATTGCTTCAAATGAGCAATAATTTGCTTTGTTGGCAGATTAAGAAATATTTGACAAGGTCACTATAAATATATATATATATATATAGACACACACACACCTACCTTGGTTGACCAGCTCAAATCCTAATGAAATTTGTATATTCCTTTTTGTGTGAGTTATTCCTTAAAATCCAAAGCGAAAATGTTCATTAAAGTTGACTAAATTTCTCTGAACCTGACAAAAAATGCATTTAATTTTATTAAAAAAAATATTTAGCATTTCTAAGAACTTTTCCTTGCATCGCACGAGTTAGCGACTAGTTATATTAAAAAACATGCTTAACTCCTTCGCTAACACTATCGCCCTGCAGCATGCCAGAGCTTCAACCGTGGCAATTGAAATAGGAAGTGGAATATGTTTAGACAAGGCACCAATAACACTACCTAATGAGTCATGAACAACCACTCTTAAACTTTGCAGCTCTTGACTCATTGAAAGTAGTCTCATCAAAATTAACTTTATAACGAGGAGAGATGGGAGGGACACCGAACAACTCTATTCATTTCTGGAGGTGATCAATTTTTGGAGACTTGAGCAGACAGGAAATCTTGAAGGTAAGTCCCTGCTTTAATTCGAATCAGATGAGTTTCAGTAGAAGAGCTACCTAGTCTGTTAGAGTTCCTCTTATTCCAGATTAACCAAAACATCATGGCTAAGAGGTTGACCTCAATATGATCCCTCCTCATGAAAATCATCTCCAAAAGATCAGCAAAGACAATAAATTTATACTTGAGTAATTTCTTTAACACCTCATCAGATTCCCATATAACAAGGAGCCAATGACAACTCCAGGGAGCATGAACTGTCTTTTCACTAGCTGCCTTGCACCCTGGACAAAGGACAGATTTGACCACATTTCTTCGCCACAAATTGCATAGTGTTGGGATAGCTTCATTAGTAGCTTGCCAAATCATGTGTTTAACTGTATGAGGAACCTGTAAATTCCAAATACCATTCCACAGAAGGTGACTCCTCCCTGAGTTAGAACAATTGGGTAGCAAGCTTCTTTCCATCCTAGCTAGACATGGCAATATTTTCTGACCCGACCCGAAAAATACCTGACCTGAACTCGATTTTTTTGACCCGAAGTAAAAACGGATTGACCCGTAACCCGATCCGACCCGATTTTTTGCGAGTCAATCCGACCCGATCCGAATAACTCGTGACCCGACTCGTTAAAAAAATTCACTAAAAAAATATTTAAATTATATCTGATATTAAGTGCATAAAGCACAAAGTACCAAAACTAATAATAGAAAATGACTATTTAATTCGTCAAAATCAATAAAAGCTAGCAAGCTTAGTTTATTTTTTTTTTTTCTTCAGGAGCTAGCTGCTAGCCTAGCTTCAGTGCTTGCCAAATCAATTGCCATCAGACAAGACAAAAGGTCCTCCACACGTTACACAACAGTCAACACAAAGGCAAGGCCGTCAAGTGACTCAAGATTCAAGACAAGTAGACAACCATTAAAAAAAAAATTAAAAAAAAAACTCATTCAGCTGAACAATGTTACCATGCACAAACAAATGAACAATGTTACAATGCACAAAGCCCAGGGGCGGCACTAAAGCAAATTCAGGGGGTCCATTTGAACCCCCTGACTTCAAAATAAAAAGCTATATATATAAAATATATATATATTTGTTAGCTTAATACTTTAATTTATTTTTAAAAATATTTTTTTTTGTACACTCTGACTTAAATTTTGCACATCTTTATTACAAGTATTTTCGACTTTAAGAATAAAGAGTAAGTTTTTTTTTTTTTTGAGAAACCGAATAAAGAGTAAGTGTTTGTGAATTGTAAGTGTAATTTTTTTTATTATAAATTTATATTATATGTGTGTGAGTGTGTTTAATATTAATTGTGTACATTACTTTTTGTTATAATATTATGTATTTGTGCAAATTATGATGTGTGTGGATGTTTGCTTGTACAATATAAATATAATATAACTTTATCTAATTTAATAATTAAGAAATAGAGAGGGTTTTTTTTTTTTTTTTTTTTTTTTTTTTTTTTTTTTTTTTTTTTACATGTGTGTGTATTGTTATCATATTATAATAATTTTTTGTAATAAAGTAGTAAAATTCAAGAAAACAATTGTAAAGTTAATGATTGTTCAAGCATTACCACCGCACACCCTTGGTGCAATGGTCACTCCACAAGTATAAGTGTCTGTGGGGTGTAGGGGGAAAGGGCCGGAGTTCAAGTCTCTAGGAGGGAGTTTCGCACACATATACACTTAGATTAGGCTGTATAATTTATGTATGAATAAGTGTGATTGTGTGCATTAATAATTAATACGGAGCCAATGAGTTGAAATTAGTCATTTAGTCTAAAATATTTTTATGAAAACAAAGTCAAATAGATAATAACAACTGTATAAAGATAAAAATGTTAGACAAACTTAACAAAATAAAATGATCATAGACTCATAGCTACCCATATTAGCAATACATATTCATAATGAACTATCATGTAATATTCAAAATTTGAAAACTTGTAAAATAAAATTGTAAAACTTCATGTATTATTATTATTATTTTTTCGATAATTCAATATATTCAAGTTTTCTTTTTATTAAAATTTTGTAGTGACCCCTCTAAACAAAATTCCTAGAGCCGCCACTGATAAAGCCACAAATAGCAAACCTGAAAAAGTTGAGTCAAACCAATCCAGTGAACCACAAAGCTTCCTTTCCCAGTTCGGCAGTGCTGAATCTGCTACTAACGTTGAGTAGATTGAGATTGAGGTGTAATTCTTATAAAATATTAGCTTATTCTTCTTTACTTAATATGTTATGTTTATTTTTAAATATTTTTTTGTTTAGTTTATCTTTCTAAGTAATCTAACTTGACTATTATTTTAAATGCAACAAGAACATGTGCACTTAAGAAGACCGATAACTTGCTACTTTGCTGGCTTACTTGTTTTGTTTGTTTTAATATATATCTCTTTTTGAAGATGTAAACTTGTAATTATATGCAATTTGACAATGAACTATTAACATTGAAGACTTTTTCCATTATGAATTTATGACTATAAATAATTTTTATCATGCTCAAAACTATCAGAATTGGAAAGATATTAACAAGTGGCATTAAGTGCAATTCATTTGCTTAATTGATTTTATTCATTCTCTCTAAACAGGTTGTCATTGATTTGTTTTTGTAATTGAAAAAAAAAAAAAAAAAAAAAAAAAAAACTTGTTTGAAAAATACGGGTAAACCCGACCCAACCCGCAACCCGATTAAGCCATAACCCGATTAACCCGTTTAAAAATGACCCGTTTTGACCCGCGACCCGTTTGACCCGCAAACCCGATTGACTCGACCCGTCTGTTTTGCCACGTCTAATCCTAGCCAACAATCGGTAGGCACTACGGGTTAAGTAATTTGTTGTTACTTGTGTTGGCTTGAACTTTGAAGCACTATTAAAATTTAAAATAGTTTGTGATGGTGTTATTCTAATACCCAATTTAATAATAATAGTAATTAAAAAAAATTTGTTCAACCCATGGGTCCAACCTGATCCATATGGGTTGGGTTGGACCCTTGTGTCGGGCTAGATTGGGTTAAAAAAACCCCTAAACCCAACCCATGCACACCCCTAATTATTATTCTTTGTATATCTCATACAAGAGTAAGAGCCAACCTTATATACTTGGCTGCTCAATCACATGGATTTATATTATATAATCCTATTTAGGGTTCTTGTAATACACAATTTAGAATACTAAAAACCTAGCTCTAAAACCTTCCGATTGTAATCCAATTTAGGAATGTAGATAATCATTGTTGTAATGTTGCATTTAGTTAGTTAGTTAGTTGTAGGACTGCAACAAGTCGTAATGTTGCATTTAGTTAGTTATTTACAAGTTTTTAGTTGTTTATTTGACTAAGAAACTTGTATAAATACTTGTAATCCATTGAAGAATAAACCAATTGTTTAGTGTATTTCTTTATCTTAATCTCTCTCTTTCTCTATGGAGGTCTAGGTATTCCAACAAGTTCTTATCATTTGGTATCAGAGCCACCGAACATAAGACGGGTGAATATTGTGATCTACAAGAAATCTTGAAAGAATTACGGCACATGGTTAATGAAGTTTCAGAGAAGGTCAAGGACTTGACTAAATCTAAAAAGGCCATGAAAGAAGATCTCTCAAGATTGCAAAAGGATCTTGAGAACATGTTATGAGTCCCTCTTTTTTAGACAGTTCCTAGGCCCAATGTTAATATGGGATCTTGGGTCACTAAGAAGGGGCTAGAGTAGAAGTTGGGTGAACTAGGTCTAGTTCTCTGCAGCCTATTGGGGTCGTTATATGAACCGATATGTGCGCAAGTCACATAGAACTCCACAGGGCAAAAAATGCAATATCTCCTAAGCAATAAAGTATCACTGTAAGCGTTTAAATGTTGTAAAATGACATTTTAGTCTTAAGAAATGAGTAAAAACTATGATTCATAATATTCGCAATAGAAAGGAGATTAAAAAATAAAATATTTCGGGCTTTTCTTTTATTGTATGAACTACTTTCTGCTACTTTCCACAACAGAGGTCCTTCACTCAGTTCCTTCTTGATGGATCCTTGGGGAAGATATTGCAATGGTTCCTCCACCAGTGGCTCTTGATTGTGATCTCATGGTTCCCCGAGTATGACGTCATGGTTCCCATGGCTATAAGGTCTTTAATCCATGGAATCCAAAATGCTAGTTCCTTGAATCATGGGGCCTTTAATCTGGGGACCCGAAATGCTGGTTCCCTGGGCCACAGGATCTTTCTCCATGCATACTATGCAATGGATTTTGTCATTTCTCTTTACCTCTGTAAGTTCTGCATAAGAACAACTATACAATACAAATATTCTCAAATAATTGTTAGTTCCTCATGTTAGGATATACATTCTAAATCATATAAATATATAAATATAAATATATATATATAATATATATAAATGAACTTCATAAAAATGAGTCAACCACGAGGTCCTTGGCCCTAATTTTCACAGACTTAGTGTTTTTGCACAAGATTTGTGGGAGAGAGTAAGGAGGATTGTGTGGGAGAAAGTGATATCTGATGTGTTCATGCTTTTGTATAAGTTTTCTTTAGAGGCTAAGTGATGTTTTGAAGGATCTCAAGGATATGGATGAAGTCCTCATCCTTAGCTTTCTTGTTTTGTTCTTCCTCCCCTCTCCCGTGCTAGACTCCTAGAACTCTCTGAATCCCCCCTATGGGCACAAGCGCCCGTGATGGGCTTTGGAATTCCTCAAATCCGTAGAAAGTACACCTTGGCCCAGGGTGGACCATGGCAGATGGTGTAAATGGAGTCGCCACCTAGTTTAGATCTAGGAACCATAAATATGGCGCCCTTATGGAAGGACTAATCTTTACCAGAGCACGTGTCCGAAGTTTAGGTACGAGGATGGGTAGGTGTTAGGCACCCAACCGCACCTAACCTAAAAGTCGACCTCCACTCATTGTGTTCCAAATCCTAATCCCATCAAATGGTCCTCTAATATGGTATTCTAAACTCACACACACTAACATGCATCTAACATCCAAACATGGAATATGTCCCACACTCATCCATAGCATAAAACCCTACCATTCATCTAGCAATATATATCCAAGGGCAGCAAACACATCCAAGGCAGCATCACCAATCACGGGAATTAATCAAGCATATTCATCATGTTCATCAACCAAGAAAGCTCATATGTTCATCAACGAAATCAAATGCATGCTCATGTAATATGCATGACTTACCTCATTTACCTTGCTGCACCATAACACGTCAGCACCTATGCACCAATGCATGTTCAAATTCTCATGAATGTTCATGTGATTCAACCAAGACATAAACCCTAATTATTAATCTATCAATCCAAGCATGTGAAACATTTTATTCTACTAACGCTAATGCTAAACATGTGAAAACTAGACTCAACAAGACCTAAACATGGGATTAAAACTAATCAAGAAAAAAAAAATAGAAAGTAAATCTGCATTTCTGGGCACGAGTATGTGTACGCATACTTTAAGTATGCGTATGCATGCATAGAGCATGTGCATGCATACATTCCTAGAAACATAGTTTTAAAGCAAGCAACAAAACGACAATCAAACAAAACCTAATATGCTTCTAATATATTAATCCAACTCTTCATTCAAAACATGGTGAGACACAACAAAGCAAAACCAAATAAATCAAGTCATATTTCTGAGCATGTATAACATATAAATAAAATTAAGAACAACATGAGCACAAGATACAAAAACCTAAATTAAGGAAGAGTCATGTGAAGAGATTCACCTTGCCTATGGAACACAACTTGGTAGAGATTTAACTGGCTCCTTAGTGCCTACACAAAAAGATTCAATGAGATTCAAAGGAAAATAGAAGATTTCAATAGTTCTTAGTCTTCATAAATCAAAATATAAATGGTTCTTGAAAAGGTTTTGATTCAATGATTTCAAAATTTTAGTTTCTGCTTGAATGAACACTAAAGAGAGGTTTTAAAAATGTGCTCATGGCTGTAAGTGTAGAAGATTCAAAGATGAGAGTGTTCTTGGATGAGTTTAGGTCAAAAATCAACTATCTCTAGCTAGGGTTTGAGTTTGGAGGCATAGGGTTGTATTTACATGTTTAAACTAGGGTTTTTAGACTCATTTGGAGGGTTTTGGATGTTCCAAAGGGTCTAGGGGCTGGGGCCCATCAAAGAGGGAGGCTTTGGGTCCTAAAAAATGAAGTTCTGGGCTTTTGGAAAGCAATGTGCGTACACATGGTTGGGGCATGCACACGCATGCATGATTCATGCGTACGCATGCATCCCCAAAACCCTAATCTGACAGCTCTGATGTCCCAACTTCAAATGATCATAACTTACTCAATTTAAGTCCAAATTAGGCAAAATTTGTGTTTAAATTGAAGCCTAGGATGTCTACTCCTTGTGGATCAAAATTTATGGGCAAAATAGTGATTAAGGTCATTTTTTAGCATCATTTTAAAAGTGATTTGAGCACTTTTGAGTTATGATTACTTCCAAACTATCAAATAAATTCAATTACCTTTTGTAGACATGTAAAGCTCATCATTAGGACTGGGGACTAAAGTTTATTAACCAGGTACAAAATGAGGTGTCTACACCCCAGAACGTCCTCCTTCTGTTATGCTTTGGTGTTCCTTTTATAGTGGACATGGTCTGGTTCCTACAGACAAGGACATCCTTGGTTTATAGGGTAAAACTACGTCCTCTGACAGGAATCTAAAGGAGTTCATTGGGCAAAAGGTTAGCTTAGTTTGGCAATTATAACCTAAAAAGAGTATTTGGCTTTAGTTACAAATGGAAGACCCCTTCCTAGAAAGTCAAAGAAGTAGGTGGGATATTCAATGCAATAGGTGACAGCTTTGATTGAAAAGGACAATTGAGAGGAAGTTGTGGGGAGATGCCATGCACACAAAGGAACTAAGTAAACCATTGGTTCATGCATTCCAAGCAAATACATTAACCAAGGAAATAACTACAAGTTTATCCTTTCACTAGAATTTACTCCCTTACCAACCAAACCACTTCTCCCTTACTATCAATTCGAGATCCTATGGGCTTGGACCATGAGTTACAAAGATAATGCCTGGTTTGCAAGGTACTTAGCGGCTTTTTTCTAGGAATCTGAATATCAATGTTGGCTTTCCTATGTGTCAACCAAGGCCCTCTTCTCAAGGCTTTAAAATGACATTTTGAAGGTCCTGGGACCTTGATGTTGACTCTTGTTGGTGTGGTCTTTTTCCAGAAATGGCATAGATTCCTTCTTGCAATGGGTGAGCTTGGAAAGCCTCTGACCATCCTTCCTGATGTGCATGAAATATATACAATAAAGTACTTCCATATCTACATATTTAGCCTTACTTTTACTATTTTGTAACTGATTATATATTATCTTTGTGTTGTAGGTGATAAGGACTTTACATGCAAAGTGGGGCTAGGCCAATTGAATCAAGCCAACTTACATCTAGCCAGGCGTGAATTCAAGAGAAGACCAAAAATTAAAGAATAAGAAGAGATCCGGGCGTGAATTCACTGAAGTGTAGAAAGCAAAAGAATAAAAAATAAAAGAATAGGAGTGCTTTTGTGAATAAGACATGTACAATGGGCTTGATTGCATGTTTGACGTGGGCCTAATTAATTCTTCACCAAATCACATACCTGGGAGTTCTTGCAATGGGCCACGTTGGGATCTTAATAATAAGGCTTTAGGTTAGCCGCATGTGATGGATTATAAAGGAGCAAAACAAAGCAATACAAATCCAACTTGTATTAGGAATGGTTGCCCTTATAAAAACCTCTAGGTCAGTTTGTAAGAGAAGAGGCTAGTGCTAGGGCTAAGATGCAAAACAGAAAATTGGAGCAAGAGGCAGTGCCGCATGTGGCTTCTCTGTAGCTTTTCTCTATAATAGCATTTGTGACTATTTCTTTCTCTATTTTATATGTTTAGTTTAATGTTTAGTATTTTATTCTTGTGTTTTATTTCAATTACCATGAGTAGCTAAATTTATAATTAGGGTTGAGGATGAAACCCTGCTAAGGATTATCAGTAATATTTATGTGATTTGATTTTTCTCGCAATAGTTGTTCTTTAATGATTTAAATTGTTCTTGCTACATATCAATTGACTAAGATGGGATTCTAGCTATGAGTTCAATAATGTTTTTCTCATGATTTAGGATTTGTCTTAATTAATTGAATGCTTGGTTTATTATCTCTTGATTTTAAAATTGGATATCTCTTGTGATTAGTTTGGCTACAGATACAATTGATGATTTGATTTTATATCTAGGAAGTGAAGAAGAGAATGCTTTAGATATTTAAATAGAAGTTTTAATGATAATATTCTCCATGGTAGCAAGATTGATTTCTAGATTATCATGTAGTGGTTGGGAAAAATTAATGATCATAAATATTTGCTGATATGACTTACAGGGCAGATTCCAAAACCTTAATTCATTTCTCTAGATTATTTACATCTCTTTACTGCTTTATACTATATCTTTTCTTAGTTTAATTAATTGCTTAGTATATTTAATTGCAAACAACCAATTTTTATTAAACTAGATTAGGATTAATTTGTTTAAGATTTGATTAATTTTCCTACGTTCATTCAAGTCCCTGTGGGTTCAACCTCGTTCTTGTCAAACTATATTTCGGTACGGTTCGTACATTTGCGAGTACTTTAAAATTTCACAAGTTTTTGGCACCGTTGCCAAGGACTTGATTAGGAAAATAAATTAGGTCTTAATTGAATTTTTCCTTCTACTAGTTGTCGTTAAAATTTATTCTCTGTCACCTAGATCTATCACTTCATGGGAACTATTGGTCACAAAATTTCTCTCTAAATTTTTCCCAAAGGGCAAGACCAATGCTTTGAGGAGAGAAATTGCAGATTTTTATCAGGATGAACAAGAGAAATTTTATGAGAGTTAGGAGAGATTTAAGGACTTGATATTAAAGTGTCCCCATCATGGTTTTGAAACATGGAGACTAGTACAATATTTTTATAATGGTTTGACTCAGACAAATCGTAACATGATTGAGTCCATGAATGGTGGTGGATTTTTAAGTCTTACAAATAATGTGGCATACAAATTTCTAGAGGATTTATCAGAAAGTTCATAACGATGGGATTTTTCCAAATGTAGAGAGAGATCATCCTCTGCAATTAAAAGAGGGGGATTGCATGAAATCAGTGAAGATTTAGACAAGAAAGCAAGGTTAGACAATCTCACTCGTAAGGCTGAAATTTTAGCTTTAGGTAGAGGGGTGAATTCTGTTAATCAAGTTTAAAGTGAAACATGCTCTATTTGTGCGAGTCCTATGCATACAACACAAATGTGTCCTTCCACAGTTGGTTACCCTGGTTTTTATACTGAGCAAGCAAATGCATTGAATAATTATGGAAAACCATTTGCTAGTCCATTTTCAGAGACATACAATCCAAATTGGAGGAACCATCCTAATTTCTCATGGAGGCAAAATCAACCTCCCACAAATGTAGGTGGACAACAAGTGCATCAATAAAGTCAATTTCGTCCACCCACTCAAGCATATCCTCCCATTCCTCAATCAACTCCTCAATTTGTAGCACCACCAAGACAACAATCATCTTTGGAGGAGTCTCTCAAGACTTTCATGCAATCAACTAGCCAAGCCATTCAAGGGATGAAAAGTTCCACTCATTTGAATACTTAAGCTATTTCAAAGTTGGAAAATCAAGTTGGCCAATTAGCAACCCAAGTTGGAGAGAGGGAAAAAGGAAAGTTTCCTAGTCAACCTATATCTAACCAAAAGGATAGTATGCCACCAATGGTTCTTCTAGTTCTACTCATGGACAAGAACATGTTCAGTCTATTACTACCCTTAGGTCTGGTAAGCAAGTTGATAATCAAGTGAAAATGCCGGAAGTGGAGGATGATGAAAATATTGTGTTAAAGGAAAAAGGAACTCATAGTTCACATGATGATCATGGAGAAAAGAAGGACAACCCACCCTCAATTCCAATTCAGGATCTTAGTTCTCCCTTTGATAAGAGGTTTGTTCCTAAAGCTCCATTTCCTTAAAGGTTAATCAATCCTCAAAAAAGTGCACAATTTGGAGATATTTTAGAGGTTTTTAAGCAAGTGCGAATAAACATTCCATTTCTTGATGCAATTCAACAAGTTCTTGCTTATGCCAAGTTTCTGAAAGATCTTGTTACATTGAAGAGAAAGACAAATGTCCCTAAAAAAGCATTTTTGACAGAGCAAGTCAGTTCAATCATTCAAAGTAAATATCCAGTAAAATATAAAGACCTAGGATCACCTACAATTTCATGCAAGATTAGGGATCGTTTCATTGAGAGAGCTTTGCTAGATTTAGGGGCAAGTGTGAACTTATTGCCATATTCAGTATATTTACAACTAGGTTTGGGGGAGTTAAAACCCACAACCATGACACTTCAATTAGCTGATAGGTCTGTGAAAATCCCTAGAGGTATTGTTGAGGATGTGCTAATTAAGGTGGATGCATTCTATTTTCCTGTTGATTTTGTTGTGTTAGATACTGAGTCTGCTCTAAATGCCAATACACAAATTCATGTCATTTTGGGTCGCCCTTTCTTAGCCACATCCAATGCTTTGATCAATTGTTGGAGTAGTGTAATAAAGATTTCTTTTGGAAATATGACCGTTGAGCTTAATATCTTTCACATAAGTAAACAAGTGCTAGACAATGAGGATATCTGTGAGGTTGACATGATTGAGAGTCTAGTCCATGATACTTTCCTACAATCGAGTTATAAGGATCCTCTAGAGGCTTGCTTAAATCTTTTTGGTTGCAATTTTGATATTGAACAATCAATTGAAGAGGTTAATGCATTGTTAGATTTTGTTCCTCTCTTAGTATTGATAGTTGGCAACCAAAAATGATCCCTCTTCCACTTTCTTCATCCCCACCTCCATCTGCTGTGAAACCACCAAAGTTGGAGTTGAAACCATTACCTGACACATTTAAGTATGCCTTTTTATGTTCTTTTGAGACCTTACCTATCATTATAGCTTCAAATTGGATGACCTTAGGGAATGCCAATTGATAAGTGTACTTCAAGAGTATAAGGAAGCTATAGGTTGGTCAATTGTTGATATCAAAGGTATTAGTCCATCTGTGGTTATGCATAGAATTCACTTGGAAGAGAATACTAAAACTTCACGTGAATCGCAGAGACGTCTAAACCCTATTATGCAAGAGGTAGTGAGAGCTGAAGTTTTGAAGCTTTTGGATGTGGGTATTATTTACCCAATTTCTGATAGTAATTGGGTGAGTCCAGTTCAAGTTGTACCAAAGAAATCTGGCATAACAGTTGTCAAAAATGAGGATGATCAGTTAGTCCCAACTCGTGTGCAAATGGGATGGAGAGTATGCATTGATTATCGTAAGTTGAATGCCATGACAAGAAAAGATCATTTTCCTCTTCCTTTTATAGACCAAATGTTGGAAAGGTTAGCTGGTCATGCTTATTATTGTTTTCTTGATGGATATTCTGGATATAATTAAATTCCCATTGCACCAGAAGATCAAGAAAAGACTACCTTCACATGCCACTTTGGAACATTTGCCTACCGCCGCATGCCATTTGGTTTATGTAATCCTCCTGGTACATTTCAGAGGTGCATGATTAGTATTTTTCTGATATGGTGGGAAGATTTGGAGGTATTTATGGATGACTTTTTAGTATTTGGGTCCACTTTTGAAGAATGTTTATACCACCTATCCTTAGTGTTAGTGCGGTGTAAGGAGAAGAATCTTGTTCTTAATTGGGAGAAATGTCATTTTATGGTGAGAAAGGGAATTGTTCTTGGGCATGTCATATCAAAAAGTGGTATTGAGGTTGATAAGGCTAAGATTGCTTTGATTTCTATCCTTCCACCTCCTAAATCTGTTAAGAAAATTAGATCATTTTTGGGTCATGCAGGATTCTATCGAAGGTTCATCAATGATTTTAGTAAAATCTCAAGGCCCTTATGCAACTTACTTGCCAAAGATTCCCCATTTTTTGTTTGATAATGAGTGTCTCTGTGCATTTAAGAGACTAAAAACCGAGTTGACTTCTGCACCTATCATTCAACCACCTGATTAGAAAGTGCCTTTTGAGATTATGTGTGATGCCTCTGATTATGCAATTGGTGCTGTTTTAGGACAGCGGGTTGGAAAGGTTCCCCATGTGATTTATTATGCAAGTAGGACTCTAAATGATGCTCAAATGAACTACTCTACAATAGAAAAGGAGTTGTTAGCAATTGTTTTTGCCTTGGATAAATTTAGGTCCTATTTATTTGGGTCTAAGGTCTTAATTTATTCAGATTATGCTGCATTGAAGTATCTTTTCTCCAAAAAAGATGCTAAAGCTCGACTTATCCGATGGATTTTATTGCTACAAGAATTTGATCATGAGATTTAGGACAAGAAGGGATCCGAAAATGTAGTAGATGACCATTTGTCTAGATTAATCGTTGAGCACACTGATGACAATTTACATATTCTTAAATCTTTCCCTGATGAGTAGTTGCTGCATGTATCCTAGAGACCTTGGTATGCTGATATTGCAAACTATCTTGTCACTAATCAAATGCCTTCGCATTGGACTAAACAAGATAGATCTAAATTTCTAGCTGAGGTTAAGTATTTCTTTTGGGATGATCAATACTTGTTTAAGTACTATTCTGATCAAATAATTAGGAGATGCATATATGAGAGTGACCAATAAAATGTTATATCCTTTTGTCATGGTCATGCTTATGGAGGCCACTTTAGTTCAAGAAAGACTGCTGCCAAGATTTTGCAATGTGGATTTCATTGGCCTTCCATTTTTCGTGATTCCCATGCATATTGTTCAGCGTGTGAGAGATGCCAAAAGTTGGGGAGTATTGGAAAAAGAAATATGATGCCATTGAACCCTATTTTGATTATTGAGGTATTTGATGTTTGGGGAATTGATTTCATGGGTCCTTTTCCTAATTCTTTTGGTAACTTATACATCCTTGTTGCTGTTGATTATGTATCTAAGTGGGTTGAGGTCATTGCATGTAGAACTAATGATCACAAGGTTGTAGTCAAGTTTTTGAGAGAGAATGTATTTGCACGGTTTGGTACACCACGTGCCATTATTAGTGATGGAGGAAAGCACTTTTGCAATAGAGTTTTTGAGCAACTAATGAAGAAATATGGAATCACTCATAAGGTTGCAACACCTTATCACCCAGGGACAAGTGGTCAAGTAGAGATATCTAATAGGGAAATCAAAAGAATAATGGAGAAAACAGTTAACCCTACTCGGAAAGGTTGGTCTTTAGGACTCAATGATGCATTGTAGGCATACCGTACAGCATTTAAGACTCCTATTGGAATGTCTCCCTATCGAATTGTGTATGGTAAGGCTTGTCACCTCCCTGTTGAGTTAGAGCATAGAGCTTATTGGGCTATTAAGTGGTTAAATTTTGATCTTGACAAAGTAGGTGTTGAAAAGAGACTCCAACTTAATGAGTTAGAGGAAATTCGCTGTTAAGGACATATTTTGTGTAATTGACTAATCCTTTGACAAAACGCACTTTACTTGTATTTGGGTAGATCTAGGATGAGTTTAATACTTTAAGGGACATGTTGTTCAAGTCTAGTATTAAAACCATGAAGATTGGACTAAGAAACAAGTGAAGAAAAGCTGTTCTTTAAAGCTGGACAGATAGCTCGACACCTGCGGACAGATATCTCGATAGCTTCTCGATACCTCCTCGACAGCTAGCTATCTATCGAGCCTCTTAAGGTGTTTCTTATTGCAATCTCGAGACCTTCTCGATAGCTGGTGGATCGATCAAGAAAGCTCTTGTTCCTTCGATAGCTTCTCGACACCTGGTGGATTGATCGAGCCTCATCTCTTGTGTCTGATGTTTTAAATCTCGACACCTGCTATCTATCGAGGTTACGGGAATTCAGATTTTCAAATCTGATTTTTGGGCCAGGCTTATGTATTTGTGTAGGGTTTCTTTTCTCACAACCCTAGACCTATATAAGGCTTATTTTAGAGGCCGTAACATAAGAGAATACAAGGAGAACATATGCAAAAGGTGACCAATGCCTTATTCTCTCTGAAGGAAGCTACTGCATCTTTGCGCCTTAGGGTTTTGTAACCAAGTGCTTCTTGATCTTCATTATTGATGAAGTGAAGAACTTTGCAGCCAACAATCTTCTTCTAGTTGGTGATTGAAGTCGTGTACTGGGATTTGCACAATTGGTTAGTCACGTATTGGGATTCATGCATCATCAAAGGGTGGCGTTCATATATTAAAGAGTTCAGAGGTTCTGAAGCGGTAGAAGGTTTCTACTGTAAGTTCATCTACAGGAATTGTAGAGTCTAGGGACAAAGGTTTTGTACCAGATCTGAAACTTCTTTTCATTATAGTAGATTGCTTTTCAGGAAGGTTTTTCCCCAGGTTTTTTAGTGTGAAACTGGTTGGTTTCATTGGTTTTCTTGGGTCATCATATCTTGTCTTATTTACTTTTCCGCTGCATTTATTTTTGACATGATATTGATGTTTGTTTGTTTTAACAAGTTTTATTCATAATAAATCTAATTAATAACTTGGGTTTAAAACTTGTTAATTCTATTAACCGGGGTCTAAATTTCCCAACAAGTGGTATCAGAGCACTTGTCCAAACAAGTGGTATCAGAGCACTTGTCCAAACATTCGCAATGATGCATACAATTGTGCCAAATCGTATAAGGATCAAATGAAAAGGATTCATGATAAAAACATCTTGAGAAAATCATTTGAACCTGGTTAGAAAGTTCTTCTTTATAATTCTCGTTTGCATCTCTTCTCAGGTAAGTTACGATCTTGATGGACTGGTCCATTCATAGTTCACACTATTTATACCCATGGTGCTATTGAGATTGAGAATCCTAAAAATGGTGATATGTTTAAAGTGAATGGCCAATGTTTGAAACCATTTTTAGAACTTAAGCCTCCAGAAGTTGAAGAAGGCCTCTTGGATGATCCTGTTTATCAGGATTGATCCTAGTTGTGTTTCTCAGGTTTGCATTTTTTTTTTCTTCCTCTTGTTTATTTTCTGCTTCTAGATTTGACTTTGTATTTATTTTCTTGTTTAGTTTTATTCTCTTTTGTTCTAGCTGATGTTTGGCAGAAATTAAAATTTATAACAATTAGCTTGATCGGGTATGTCTCCTCCTTCTCCTTACCTTACTTTTCCTACTTGATTCTCATGTTGCATATTCATATTTTGCTCTCTTTTCATTCAAGACATATATTTGAGAGTATCATTTTTAACATTGAGGACAATGTTTGGTTTAGGTTTGGGGGGATGTACATAGATTTCTATCTTTTTGTTCTGCTTTATTTAGTATTCCAAAAAAAAAAAAAAAAACTTTTGCCTAGCTTGAGGTTTATGTTTCAAGTTCATTATACTACTCTTGCTTAAAGAATTTCATTTCTTTCATACTCAATTCATTGCACACGCACATAGCCACTCAGATACAACTTGTCGTTGAAGGATAAAAGTGATTAGAAAATCTTGAAGATAACAATGTGGAGACTGTAACCCTTGTGAGTTTTGAGCCAATCATTATTTTTAAAGGGCTATTTATTTATTTTCTCTAGTCTTAAAGTTCATTTGGAAGTGCGTAACATATCTCCCTTGTTGTAGTCTCATTGTTCTTTCTTTTGGCGAAGAAAAAAAAAAAAAAATTTTATGCCACACTTGAATCTTTTGAAGTCATTGATATTGAATGAACTATACTAGTCTTTGAGAGATGAGATTAGGCCATTTTTGTCTACTTTGAGCCATATATGTGTTTTTATTTTTCTTTCTTGTTACATTATTGCTAGTCACCCCGTTGAGCCTTTTAATTAAGCCTTTCTTTCTTAAAGCCCTTATCTATAGTGTTTCAAGATGGAATTTGATAAGTTTTTTTCAATATGGTGGCTATGCAAAAATTCAAAGAAAAAGAATTCAAAGAAGAAAGAAAAAAGAATTCAAAGAAAAAATAAAGGAAAAGTGTCAAAAAGAAGAAAATAAAAAGGGTTCTCATCAAAATTTGAGAAGTGAAATGTAAGGAAGGAGTACTCCTTTGAAGAAGAAGAGTTGAAAAAAAAAATGTTGAATGGAAATTCCAAAAAGAGTTGACATTCCAACAAATCTTGAAAACACTTCTTATTATTTACCTTCACCCATTTTTATTTCATTCCCTTTGCTTTTACCCTACATTACGTCCTAATAAAGTCCTTATTTGATCTTGAAGATTGTGTAGTTCAGATATTGATATGACGGAATAAAAAGTGTGGTATAAATTCTTTTTGGCATCCTTTTATGAGACTACTTGTTCTTTCTTGATTAAGCATTTTTCATGTGATTTATATGTGAGATGTTTGATTTTTCTTACATTATTCCACTCGCATATATTGTTGAGAGTGTTACACCCCATTTTAGAGTGATTTCATTTGTTGAGTGATAACACCGCAAAGATTTGAGTTGAAGCATACTTTCAAATAGAGATTCAAGTCAAGTTTATTCTAAGAGCATGTTTGTGTTGGCTACCACTTTTCACTCGCATTGAGTTTTGATGGCATGAGAAATTTCTTTAGCATTTGTAGTGTTTTTGAACTTGAACTAATCCTCTTTGCAAAAGGCAATTGAAAAAAAGAAAAAAAAAAGAAAAAAAATTGTTTGATTTTCTTTGTTTTGTTTATTTTAATATTCATTCTCAAAATTTTGTGGCTATATTCCCTACAAACCCTCACAAAACTATAACTCGTCCACTAGTGTAAGCTAGGGGTTTAAAGGCTTGTTGCATATGCTAAATGCAATCGAAATTTCCAGCGAAAGTGGATTAGTTAGGATTTCATTTTTGTTTTCATTTTAATTATTTGGTTTGTTTTGCTCTTTATCTGTTTTGCTCGAGGACTAGAAAAATGTAGGTTTGGGGGTATTTGATGTGCATGAAATATATACTATAAAGTACTTCCATATCTACATATTTAGCCTTACTTTTATGCTATTTTGTGATTGATTATATATTATCTTTGTGTCGTAGGTAATAAGGACTTTACATGCAAAGTGGGGCTAGGCCATTTGAATCAAGCCAACTTACATCTAGCCAGGCGTGAATTCAAGAGAAGACCAAAAATTAAAGAATAAAAAGAGATCAGGCGTGAAGTCACTGAAGTGTAGAAAGCAAAAGAATAAAAAATAAAACAATAGGAGTGCTTTTGTGGATAAGACATGTACAATGGGCTTGATTGCATGTTTGATGTGGGCCTAATTAATTCTTCACCAAAACACATACCTGGGAGTTCTTACAAAGGGCCACATTGGGATCTTAATAATAAGGCTTTAGGTCAGCCGCATGTGATGGATTATAAAGGAGCAAAACAAAGCAATACAAATCCAACTTGTATTAGGAATGGTTGCCCTTATAAAAACCTCTAGATCGGTTTATTAGAGAAGAGGTTAGTGCTAGGGCTGAGATGCAAAACAAAAAATTGGAGCAAGAGGCAATGCCACATGTGGCTTCTCTGTAGCTTTTCTCCATGATAGTATTGTGACTATTTCTTTCTCTATTTTATTTGTCTAGTTTGATGTTTAGTATTTTATTCTTGTGTTTTATTTCAATTACCACGAGTAGCTAAATTTATAATTAGGGTTGAGGATGAAACCCTGTTAAGGATTATCAGTAATATTTATGTGATTTGAATTTTCTCGTAATAGTTGTTCTTTAATGATTTAAATTGTTCTTGCTTCATATCAATTGACTAAGATGAGATTCTAGATATGAGTTCAATCATTTTTTTCTCATGATTTAGGATTTGTCTTAATTAATTGAATGCTTGGCTTATTATTTCTTGATTTTAAAATTGGATATCTCTTGTGATTAGTTTGTCTACGGATATAATTGATGATTTGATTTTATACCTAGGAAGCGAAGAAGAGCATGCTTTAGATATTTAAATAGAATTTTTAATGATAATATTCTCCATGGTAGCAAGATTGATTCTAGATTATTATGTAGTGGTTGGGAAAAATTAATGATCATAAATATATGCTGATATGACTTACAGGGCGGATTCCAAAACCTTAATTCATTTCTCTAGATTGTTTACATATCTTTACTGCTTTATATTATATCTTTGCTCAGTTTAATTAATTGCTTAGAATATTTAATTGCAAACAACCAATTTTTATTAAACTAGATTATGATTAATTTGGTTAAGATTTGATTAATTTTCCTATGTTCATTCGAGCCCCTGTGGGTTCGACCTCGTTCTTGTCAAACTATACTTCGGTACGGTTTGTATAATTGCGAGTACTTTAAAATTTCCCCGGCAACAGCGCCAAAAACTTGTTGTGAAATTTTAAAGTACTTGCATGTGTATGAACCATACCGAAGTATTTTTTGACGAGAATGAGGTCGAACCCACTGGGACTTGAATGAATGTAGGAAAATTAATCAAATTTTAATCAAATTAATCCTAATCTAGTTTAATAAAAATTGCTTGTTTTCAAAATATACTAAGCAAAAATATAATATAAAGAGTAAAGAGATGTAAACAATCTAGACAAAGGAATTAAGATTTTGGAATCCGCCTTGTTAATTCATATCAACAGATATTTATGATCATTAATTTTTCCCAACTACTGCATGATAATTTAGAAATCAATCTTTCTATCATGGAAAATATTCTCATTAAAATCCTTGTTTTAAAAATCAATGGCATGTTCTTCTTTGCTTCTTAAGTATAAAATCAAATCATCAATTGTATCCGTTGACAAACAAATCACAAGAGATATCCAATTTTATAATTAAGAAATAATAATCCAAGCATTCAATTGATTAAGATAAATCCTAAATCATGAGAAAAACATGATTGAACTCATATCTAGAATCTCATCCTAGTCAATTGATATGAAGCAAGAACAATTTAAATATTAAAGAACAACTATTGTGGGAAAAATCAAATCACATAAATAATACTGATAATCCTTCACATGGTTTCATCCTCAACCTCAATTATAAATTTAGCTACTCATAATAATTGAAATAAAACACAAGAATAAAATACTAAACATTAAACTAGACAAAAAAAAATAAAACTAACTGTCATGGAAGAAAACCAAAGAGGTAGCCGCGCTCTCTATGTTCAGCCCCCAGCCCTGGCACTAGCCTCCTCTGAATTTTGCCCTAAAGAGCCTTTAAATAGGTCAAGGAATCCTATTACAAGTTGAATTCCTGTTTGGAGAAAATCCCAGATTTTTAGGCTTCAATTAACCGACGATTTTGGCCCATTTAATGTTAGAATTCAGACTTTTGGCAAACTACAAATGGGCCGAAAGTTATGCCAAAAATACTGACTGATGTGCAAGTAGGAATCCTAATCCGAATTAGACTTGGATTTGGTGCAAATTTCCATTGATTCCTTGCTCCAATTGGACTTAAATTTAATTGGGTTGGCCTTCTTTAACTTCATCATGGCCCTTGAAAAAGTAAAGTCCATTAGCTTCCTTCTTTGCACAAATTCACTTATTTAATTCCATTCTCCTACAAAAGACAAATTCACGCAATAAAATTCAATTAAGCACAAAATTGATTATTCAGCATTATTCCAAAACCAAATATAAAATGCATAAATTAACTCAAAATGAGTATGATAATGATTTCTAACAATGATATAAATATGCAAAATTAAGTTGTTATCAATGCACATCACTTCCCTTTGTCGCATGTCTTCTGCCCTAACCAAGGTCCCTCGTTTCCTTCGCTAGGTTCTAAACATGAGGCCATCACTTGTCCCTTCCACTTCTCTCTGCCTCCTAGAAACTTGATTTCAACAGGACATCCAACGAATCTTTCCTTCTTTTCCTTCCTTCAAGGATACATGTGAGTGACTTGTTCCCATACTACCTTCTGGGTCGTTTACATCCTTCTCAGCATCTTCTAGGTTGTCTATGTCCTTCTCAGGATCTTCAAGGTCATCTACATCCTTCTCAATATTTTTAGGCTTTCTCTCAAAGCACCCGCTTCCTAGAGGATGGAGGACCCATTCGTGGCCCAAGTTTTGGTCCTCTTCTTTTTTACTTTTTTCTTTCACTTTCCTTCTTTTTGGGCCTTGGGGTCCTCATGGTACTTCTTAACTTCATGAATTGGGCCTTCTTTTATTAAGGCCCATGGTCTTTCCTTGCTTTTCATGGAATGGGCTTCCTTGTCACATTTTGGTCCTTAACATTTAGTCCCTCAAGCTTGTGGGTTACCTGTAGCCCACGCGTGAGAAAAAAAAAATTTGTTCTTAGACACTTTCCTGGTTTGTAGAACCAATGTGTAGACCAAATCATTCTTGAGAAAACTCCAAAGGAATTGCTGCACCTCCTCTATGGAAGGAACTAACATATTGCCTTAGATTAGAATTCTCCTTCATGTTTGTATTAAGCTATAGATTGGTATTCGATTTTCCCATAAAACAAATCAACTTTGTCAAACCAACAATTAAAGATTAATGAAGTATACATATTGCCAAATTATATTGGTATTGCATTTGATGGTAAGAGTATATTTCTAGCACTAGTATGTGCTAGCAATTCTAAGATATACTTTTCTTATTTGAAAGTCGCATACAAAAATCATGTTGAATGCATATTCAATCTTGATACAAGATAGCATTGTTTTTTCAACAAGTTTTTTTTCTTTTTTTTCTTTTTTTTACACAAAGTAGTTGTTTGAGTGAAGGAAGTCCTCATGAACTTTGTCAAAGTATTCTATGCATTGTAGTATATGTTTGTTATTCCTTGGAAGAATAACACCAAGATGTTTGTCACATGAGACTTTTAAATTTTCATCAAGTAAAAGGTATATCTTAAGACAATTTTTAATCTTATTTTAGCCCCTAGTGTATGTACTTGAAAAGCCAATTGCCAAATAAGTCATAGCAATGAAGATTACTTCATGTATATGGAACCATGTAAGAATTTCAATTTTTTGTTTTTTGATAATTGATCATGTAAGAAGACCAAAATATTAGGATTTCCATTCTAATTGGTATGAATAAATTGCTAGTGCATGGGATGATACCTCTTGCACAATATTTTGTTTTGTTTTGATATATTCAAACATGGCATCAATGATTGGGCTTCCCGAAAGGGTACCTTTCTCTTGTTGAATTGATGTATCTATGAGTACATACATCAATGTAATGCAATCAAATGATATGATATAGAGTAAGGTTTTAATGATCAACAAGAACTAGTGCTTATTTAAGCGAACAAAAATGTATGATGAATGATAATCAATATAGTGTTTCACTTTCTAAAATGTCACAAAATGGACATTAGAATGATTTCATAAATGATTTTGCTAACCTCCAAGCCTTTGACGACTTTTGCATCTCATAGGAGGAGAGAAATGTTGTTAACTAGTTTTGCAACATCATTGACTAATCTCATTGTGTAGAGACTTGCAAAACTATCCATGTCTTTGTGGCTTCAAGTGATGTATTTTTAGAATTCTTTAAGTTATTCATTCCTTGCTCCCACATAAATTTTGAGATGATTTCCTCAGGTTCCTTTAAACTGATTTCTTTCAAGGAGGTCAATCTTGTACATTTTATACACCCACTTTTGGGTTTTCATACCCACTTGAGGTTCTCTTTTTTACACCCTTTATTGGGCCTTTATATTCGGTCTTAGGCCATACTTACAATTTTCTCCCATTGTTGGGCCATACTTATGGTTTGTACCCATTACTGGGACGTGCTTACGATTTGTACCTATTACTAAGACGTGCTTATGGTTTGTACCCATTATTGGGACATACCTATAACTTGCACCCATTATTAGGCCATACTTATGGTTTGTACCCATCACTGGGACGTGCTTATGATTTGCACCCATTACTAGGACGTGCTTACGGTTTGTACCCGTTACTGGGACATACCTATAATCTGCACCCATTATTGGGCCATGCTTGTGATTCATACCCATTACTGGGACGTGCTTACGGTTTGTACCCATTATTGGGACGTGATTACAGTTTGTACCCATTACTGGACATACTTGTAATCTGCACCCATTATTGGGCCATACTTACGGTTTGTACCCATTACTGGGACATACCTACAATCTGTACCCATTATTAGGCCATGCTTGCAATTCGTACCCATTACTAGGATGTTCTTACGGTTTTTACCCATTACTGGGACATACCTATAATCTGCACCCATTATTGGGCCATGCTTACAATTTGCACCAATTGCTAGGACATTGGTTCATGGCCCATTTAGGGCCATTGAATTCTTCAATCTTCAGAAAGGTTCCTTTGTAGCCCTCATTCTCTAGTGGAGTCAATGAACTGACTTCTTTTCTTTTCTTTGAAAGGTCAAGGATTTGTTTCCTTCTCAGAGGAACTTCTAAAGAATCAAGTCTTCTCTTGGCTATGAACAAATTCTTCATAGAAATACTCTTCTCATTTTTGTTTTTTTTTTTTTGGGACATCCAAAGTTACTCTTACTGGTGTACCAATGGTTGGGAGGAGTTCCACCAAAATAATTCTATCACAGTGCTTTCTTCAAGTGGGGTTCCTCTTACAAGGATCTTGTGGAAGAGGAAAGCTTCCTCTAGGCATGCACGTTAGAGGCTGACATCATGAACTCCCTTCTTCCCATTTGAGGTGGTGGTCACTAACCCGTCAAACCTTATAGTCCATTACTTTCTAGGGAGCTCTACCCCTGCTACTTTTCCAAGGATCTCCTCACTCAATAGGCACTCCTCTTCTTCAAGGAACTAGGCCAGTGAGTCTACTATAGCCTAGCTCTTGGCGGCTTTTAGGGTCCTCAGACCTATGTCGTATTAGGAAAGTAATACTAGCCACTAGGCCACTCTTCCAAATACAAAGGGCTGATGGAGGAGGGATTTTATTAGATGGGATCTCATCACCAATAGGATTTGGTGGGCTAAAAAGTAACTCTTCAATCATTGAGATGGATAGATGACTACCAGACACGCCATTTCTATCTTGATATACCTTGTTTCTGTGTCCTTCAATGCTCTAGTCACATAGTAGATGGGTTGTTCATTTCTTTTATCATCTTTCTAGGCCAACAATGCTCTGATTGCTTGGGAACTAGGTCTCAGATACAACAATAGTGGTTTGCCATGGATTGGTGCCTATAAGGTAGGCAGACGACCCATGATCTATTAAAGTTTTTGAAATACATTTTGTTGCTTAGCTCCCCATATGAAAGCATTCCCCTTTTTCAACAATTTAGATAGTCCACTAGTGACTGAGGCTGGTCCTGGTATGAACCTCCCGATGTAGGAAACCCTTCCCAAGAAGCTCTTGAGTTCCTTGACCACGATAGGCCTCTTCACGGTTGCTATGGTCGTTGCCTTAGCTAGATCTACATTTATCCCTCTATGATGTACCAGAAAACCAAGGAATTTTTGTGCGGACAACCTGATTGAACATTTCAAGGGGTTCATATGTATGCTACACCATTCAAAGACTCGTTCGAGGACCTTGAATTGTCCTTCCCTTCTCTTTGACTTTACCACGCTATCATCTACGTAGTCCTCCATCTCTTGACGCATCATGTCATGAAAGATGGCTGTCATGGTGCGTTGGTATGTGGCCCCTGCATTCTTGAGGCCAAATAGCATTACTATATAGTAAAATTTTCCATCAGGGTCCTGAATGCTTGGTTGTCATACGACCCTGATTATATCCACTATACCCATCCATGAAAGAAAACATGGAGTTCCCTACAACTTAATCTATAAAAAGATTGATGTTAGGCAAAGGAAATTCATCCTTTGGGCATGCCTTATTTAAATTACAAAAGTTCACACAACATCTAATCTGCTAGTTCTTCTTCTTCACATGAACTATTTTAGAAAGCCATTATGGATGTTGAATAGGTTTGATGAACCCTTCTACTAGTAGCTTCTTATGTTCTTAGGTAACCTAAGCCTCCACTTCAGTATGGAAGACTCTAGCTAGCTGAATCACGGGCTTGGTTCCTAGATTAACATTGAAGGAGTGGACCGCTAGTCTAGGATCCAACCCAGGCATTTTGTCATATGTCCATGCAAATATATATTCATATTTCTTCAATAGTTCCACCAGTTGCTCTTTTTCTTGTACTAATAACTAACTGTTGATGAGGATAGGCCTCAGGTTCCTTGGGTTATCTCCCCAAGTTCACCTCTTCCAGTGCTTCCTTTTGTAGGATCTGTGCCTCCCTTTCCATATCCCTGCGTTCCTCCAAGATCTCTTCCTGGGCTATCATGCAAGATGGTAGTCCGGGACCCTCCTGTAGGCTACATTCAGGTCTCGCGTACCTTCATAAGCGATATTCTACCCTTCCTCCAAGTTTCTAAACGATCACACATCGTCGAGAGTTAGATGAACTTCTAGAGAAGGTGGATCAAGCATGATATCAACTTCTTGATACATGCCTGATCCAAGTTAGATGAACTTCTAACTTCATATTAAGTCTAGGTCCACCTTCATGTTGAGTCTTGTAGAATTTCTATCCACTTCTTGATGCCTCCATTTTATTAGGAACTATTTTACTTTGCTGGAATCGTGGAACTACTATACCTTTGCTGGAACCAAGGATTAGTTCTACTTTGCTGGAATCAGGAAACTACTCCATTTTGATGGAATCAAGGAACTATTCAATTTTTGTTGGAACCAAGGAAGTACTCCATTTTTTTCCTAGAACCGTGGCTAGAATTAAAGAACTACTCAGCTTCGCTGGAATCAAAACTCATCTTTGCTAGAATCAAGAAACTACTCCATTTTTGTTGGAACCGTGGCTGGAACCAGGGAACTACTTAGTTTTGCTAGAATCAAGGAATTACTCAATTTTGCTATAATCAAAGAACTATTTCATTTTGCTGGAATCAAGGAACTACTCAACTTTGCTGGAATCAGGGTACTTATTCGATTTTGCTGGAATCAAGGAGCTACTCCATTTTTGTTGGAACTGTGGCTAGAACCAAGGAACTACTCAGCTTTGCTGGAATCAAGGAACTACTCAACCTTGCTGGAATCAGGAAACTATTCCATTTTGCTAGAATCAAGGAACTACTCAGCTTTTCTGGAATTAGAGAACTATTACATTTTGCTAGAATCAAGGAGCTACTCCATTTTTGCTAGAACCAAGAACTGTCCCATTTTGCTGGAATCAAAGAACTACTCAGCTTTGCTAGAATTAGGGAACTATTCCATTTTGCTGGAATTAAGGAGCTACTCCATTTTTGCTGTAAGTGTGGCTGGAACTAGGGAATTATTCCATTTTGCTAGAATCAAGGAGCTACTTAGCTTTGCTGAAATCATAGAACTATTCCATTTTGCTAACTTGCACCATATGGTGTTTTTACCAAGTTGCTGCAAAATTCTTTAGCCCTAGAACGTGAGGCAATTGCATTACTATGTGGTTCATATAATTTCATTTCATTATGTTTCTTTGATTTGCTTACTTCTTTTTTTTCTTTTTTTTTAATTTTCTAAAAGAAATGAAACAATATTATGAATGTTTAAATGTTATAGCATGAGATTTTTCACTTTCTTTTAAAAAGAAAGGCAATGATCCATTATGCTCACAATATAAAATGGAGAAAATAATAATGCATAGAGCTTATCTTATGTTCGGAAGTTCCCTAAAATTCCATATAAAGTCCCTCGGTTGAATGTTCTTTGGAGGAACCTGCACTTTTTGGAACCTAATGTTGAATGTACTTAGAGGAACTTTCCTTCCTCTTAGTGTTTCCTAGTTTTGGAGCCATGCTTGTAAAGGGACTGCTTCTTCCCAGTCCCTAGTGGAGTCACCTATAAATGTGGGTCCCTTTTTTTTAGATAGTTCCCAGGCCCAATGCTGATATGGGATCTTAGGTCACTAAGAAAGGGCTAGAGTAGAAGTTGGGTGAACTGGGTTTGGTTCTCCGCGGCCTATTGGGGTTGTTATATGAACCAGTATGTGCACAAGTCACATAGAACTCCACAAGGCAAAAAAATGTGATTTCTCCTAAGTAATAAAATATCATTGTAAGTGTTTGAATGTTGTAAAATGACGTTTCATTTTTAAAAAATGAGTAAAAACTATGATTCATAATATTCGCAATAGAAAGGAGACTAAGAAATAGAATATTTAGGGCTTATCTTTTATTGTATGAACTACTTTTTGCTACTTTCTACAACAAAATTTCTTCACTCAGTTCCTCCATGATGGTGCCTTGGGAAAGATGTTGCAGTGGTTCCTCCACTAGTGGCTCTGAAATCGTGATCTCGTGGTTCCCTGAGCATGATGTCATGGTTCCCAAGGCTATTAGGTCTTTAATCCATGGAACCTAAAATGCTAGTTCCTCGAACCATGAGGCCTTTAATCTGGGGACCCAAAATGCTGGTTCTCTGGCCACAAGATCTTTCTCCATGCTTACTATGCAATGGATTTTGTCCTTTCCCTTTACCTCTATAGGTTTTGCATAAGAACAATTATACAATACAAATATTCTCAAATAATTGTTAAATCCTTAGGTTAGGATATGCATTCTAAAATATATATACACACATATACATACATACATACATATATATATATATATAAATGAACTTCATAAAAATGGGTCAACCATGTGGTCCTTGGCCCCAATTATCACAAACTTAGTGCTTTTGTACAAGACTTGTGGGATTTGGAACTCAAGTTCAAGTAGCTTTGCTTGGACATTTCCTTCCAAGATAGTCTGGTGAGGAGGATTGTGTGGTAGAAAGTGATATATGATGTGTGCATACTTTTGTATAAGTTTTCTTTAAAGGCTAAGTGATATTTTGAAGGATCTCAAGGATATAAGACAGGGTCCTCATCCTTGGCTCTCTTGTTTTGTTCTTCCTCCCCTCTCCCATGCTGAACTCCTAGAACTCTCTGAAGCCCCCCAGAACCTTCTCCTTCTGTTATGCTTTAGTGTTCCTTTTATAGTGGACATGGTCTGGTTCCTCCAGACGAGGATGTCCTTGGTCTGTTGGGTAAAATCATGTCCTCTAACAAGAATCTAAAGGAGTTCATTGGGCAGAGGGTTAGCTTAGTTTTGCAATTGTAACCCAAAAAGAGTATTTGGCTTTAGTTACAAATGGAAGATGCCTTCCTAGAAAGTCAAAGTAGTAGGTGGGATATTCAATGCAATAAGAGATAGTTTTGATTGAAAATGACAATTGAGAGGAAGTTATGGGGAGATGCCATGCACACAGAGGAACTGAGTGAAGCATTGGTTCATGCATTCCAAGCAAATACATTAACCAAGGGAAAAACTACAAGTTCCTCCTTTCACCAGAAATCACTCCCCTACCGACCAAACCATTTCTCCTTTACTATCAATTTGAGATCCCATGGGCTTGGACAATAGGTTACAAAGATAATGCCTGGTTTGTTGCGTACTTAATGGCTTTTTGCTAGGAATCTGAATATACATGTTGGCTTTCTCATGTGTCAGCTAAGGCCCTCTTCTTAAGGCTTTAAAAGGACATTTCGAATGCCCTAGGACCTTGATGTTGATTCTTCTTGGTTTGGTCTTTTCCCAGAAATGACATAGATTCCTCCTTACAATGGGTGAGCTAAGAAAGTCTCTAACAATCCTTCCCCTTGCTGCATATCCTCTGCCCTGGCCGAGCTCCCTTCGTTCTTTCGCCAGGTTATGAACATGAGGCCATCACTTGTCCCTTTCACTTCTGTCTGGCTCCTAAAAACTAAATTTTGATAGGACATCCAACGGATCTTTCCTTTTTTTCCTTCTTTCAAGTATACATGTGAGTGACTTATTCTCAGACTACCTTCTGGGTCGTCTACGTCCTTCTCAACATCTTCTAGGTTGTCTACGCCTTCTCAGGATCTTTTAGGTCATCTATGTCTTTCTTAGGATTTTCAGATTTTCTCTCAAATGACCTGCTTCCTAGAGGATGGAGGACTCGTTCGTGGCCCAAGTTTAGGCCCTCTTCTTTTTTACTTTTTTCATTCACTTTCCTTCTTTTTGGGCCTTTCGGCCCTTATGGTCCTTCTTAACTTCATGAGCTTGGCCTTCTTTTGTTAAGGCCCATGGTCTTTCCTTGATTTTCGTGGAATGGGCTTCCTTGTCACATTTTGGTTCTCTAAACATTTCTAAAGAAGAGTTACAATCTCTTGATTTGATGGAACTAAAAGAGAAAATTAAATTCCAAGAGCCAACATCTACCTTTGGAATTGTGAGAATTGTACAACAAAAATCTGTGATTACAAGTGTCACAATCTTGAGCTTGTGGTGCATGGTTGTCCAAAAAATATTTGGCCACTTGCATATTTTTGCTTGGATGGAAACATTAATCAGGTGTATTGTTGTTATCATGAAAAATATTATCATAGAGTAGCCCATTCAATTGTTGGCTGTCCAAATTGTGTTAATCAAACACTTCAATTCTTGAAAGAACTTACTAGAAGATCCAACCATGAATATTCATGTGGGGGGTTCGGACACTAATGAAACTACTTGTTCAAGTTATAGGTTGTGATTAATTGTTGTGGAGTTCTTGGTGTGTTTGATGGTGAAGATGCCTTAGAGTATTGGTGTTGTGGCCGATCACCCTTCACGAAGATTACAAGAAAACCTTGAGGACAAGGTTTTGTAAAGGGGAGGGAAAATGTTAGGAACCATATAGGCATATAGATAATCATTGTTGTAATGTCACATTTAGTTAGTTTGTTGTAGGATTGCAACAAGTTGAGCCAAGTTAGTTACAAGTTGTTAGTTGGTTATTTGGCAAAAGAACTTGTATAAATACTTGTAATCCATAGCATTTTGGATAATGAAGAATAAACCAATTGTTTAGTGTATCTCTCTCTCTTAATGTATCTCTTTCTCTATGGAGGTCTAGGTCCCCTTGAAGTGGCCTACAACAACTACTATTCCCATTCACCATTCTTATTTTTCCACAATTCATATTCATATTCTAGCAAGTTATTATTAGAATGTAAGTTATGCATACATTTATGAAATTTGTAGTACTTCTAAAAATTTTCTTTTAAGTGTCATTTTCCATTATTCAATTAACTTAAATAGGTGACATTAATATTCAATGCAGTCGGATGTGTACTTATATATAGTCATGGAACTTGGCAACCACACAATACTGATTAGTTTTAGGATTTTTTTGTATTCATGGGATGATGATGTTAGGACATATATGGATCATGTTAAGAACATATATAATCTAGAATTGGCTAATCCTTTGACAAAACACATTTTACTTGTAATTGAGTAAATCTAGGATGTGTTTAATACTTCAAGAACAAGAGTTCAAGTACAAGTATTGAAGCCATGCAAATCTGTTCAAGAATCAAGTGAAGAAGTGTTGTATTTTAAAGCTCGATAGATAGCTTGACAGATGTATCTATCAAGATTTAAAATGTGAAGCTCGACAGCTGTATCTATCGAGAATTACGAAAATCAGTTTTTCAGATCTGATTTCACGCATATCCATGTGTATGTGTTTAGGTTTACTTTTCTCATAACCCTAAACATATATAAGGATTATTTTAAGGGTTGTCTCACTTGATGCAAGTAGATGCAAAGGTTGTTGCACTTGTTGTTGCAAGCATATTATGACCGAAGATATATGCCCTAGTTCATCTTTCTCTTGAAGAAGCTGCTGCGTTTGTACGCCGTAGGGTTTTGTAACCAAGGAGCTTCTTGATCTTCATCGTGTGGATGAACTGAAGAACTTTGCAGCCAACATCCTGTGTTAGTCACGTACTTGGATCCATGCATTGATTGGTTAGTCACGTACTGGGAGAAGTGCATTGAAAAGGAGAGATTGTCACTACAGAATAAGTCCAATTGGGTATTGGGGTAAAGGTTCAATTGTAGGTTGGTATAAGGTACTGAGATTCTTTTACTTGTAACCGCTTGTTTTGATAATAGTGGATTCCCAGAAGTGGTGACCTTAAATTCACTCGGTGGGGTTTTTGCCTTGGAGGTTTTCCCCATTCGTAAACAAATCACCGTGTCAAATTTAATTTCTGTTGCATTTAGTTATTTGGTGATTTGTTTGTGCTACCACGCATTATTGCATGTTAATTGAATTAATTAATTAACTTGGCTAATTAATTGGTTAATTTATCACAAGGGGTCAATACATTCTTGGCCTATCAAGTGGTATTAGAGCGGGCACACTCTGATTAGGGTTAATCTTTGTTGTGTGATCCATTGACCCCTGTTGTCATGGATAGAGGACAATCATTAATTATACCTCTTTTATTTGATGGCACTAACTATGCATACTGGAAAGTATGCATGCGAGTTTTCTTGCAGTCATTAGATAAAAAAGTGTGGCAAGCTACGGAGATAGGCTGGACCAAGCCAAAGGAAGCGCCTACTGATTGGGATGATGCAAAAATCAAGGCGGCTAACTTCAACAGCAGGGCATTGAATGCTTTATTCAGTGCGGTCATGAATGAGAAATTCAAGAAGATATCCTCTACTGAAACTGCAAAGGAAGCATGGACCATCCTCCAAAAAACCTATGAAGGAACCAAGGATGTCAAGGATTCAAAGTTTTAGAGGTTTACCATAAGCTTTGAAGAGATCAAGATGGAGGAGGATGAGTCGTTCGAGTTCTATGCCAGGGATATAGTGAACTCAGCCTTTAATCTTGGGGAAACCATTCCTAAATCCAAGATTGTTAGAAAGGTGCTCAGACCTCTAAAAGTCTCCACTTCCATGATCAAGATAAATCATCTTAGTTGATATGTTATAGTTTTCGCAGATGAAATTCTCAATTTCATCACCGACTACGAACTACAATTCTGAGTTTACAAAGAACTTGTGACTTATATCTTCTGTGACTAAATCACATAAATTACATACTATGCATCTCATGGACTATATGATAATGTCCGAATATTCATGTTACCATTATTTTAGATAATAATAAAACAACTTTATTAAACACAATATTAAGTCATACATCATTTCACACATAATGTCATACATAATATCATACATGGCATCTTACAATAGGATTTAAGGGCACTAATCCTAACAATCTCCCACTTGCCCTAAAGACTATTGTGCACTAATCTAACTCCCATTCCCTCCAAATGTGACTCGAAGGTCCTTTGAGGCAAGGCTTTGGTAAAGGGATCTGCTAGACTATTTGCACTTTCAATCTTTTCAACAACCACATCTCCACGAGCAACAATGTCTGGAATGATGTGGTACTTTCTCTTAATGTGCTTTCCTTTCTTGTGATTCCTTGGATCTTTTGATTATGCAACTACTCCACTATTGTCGCAAAACAAAGTAATGGGAGTTTGCTCCATTCTCACTACACCAAGGTCAGAAAGGAATTTCTTGAGCCATACAGCTTCTTTTGCTGCTTCACAAGCAGCAACATATTCTGCTTCCATGGTGGAGTTCGTAATACAAGATTGCTTAACACTCCTCCAAGTTATGACTCCACCTCCCAAGGTGAATACTTATCCTGATGTGGACTTTCTGTAATCTAGATCCGATTGAAAGTCTAAATCTGTATAGCCAATGGGAATCAAATCCTCACAACGGTAAACAAGCATATAATCTCTTGTTCTCCGTAGATACTTGAGAATATGATTTACAGCTTGCCAATGTTTTGGTCCTGGATTTGATTGATATCGGCTGACCATGCCAACTGAATAACAGATATCTGGTCTAGTACAAAGCATGACATACATGAGACTTCCCACTGCAGAAGCATAAGGAACTTGTCTCATCATATCTAATTCCTCTTGAGTCTTAGGCCTTTGGTCATCAGACAGAAGAACTCCATGTTTGAAAGGAAGTAATCATTTCTTGGAGTTTTGCATGCTAAACCATTCTAAGACCTTATCTATATATCCAACTTGTGATAAACCTAACATCTTATTCTTGCGATCTCGCCAAAGCTTGATCCCTAGAATAAAGTTAGCTTCTCCCAAGTCCTTCATATCAAATTAGCTTGACAACTAAACCTTTACTGATGACATTACCCCTACATCATTTCTAATGAGTAGAATATCATCAACATAAAGAACTAGGAACATTACTACTTTATCTTGATGTCTTTTGTACACACATGGTTCATCAAGATTTTGTTCAAAACCAAATGACTTGATTGCTTGATCAAATCTGATGTTCCATGACCTAGATGCTTGCTTAAGTCCATAAATGGACCTTTTCAACTTGCATACCATATGCTCTTGGTCCTTTACTATGAAACCTTCCGGTTGCATCATATAGATTTCTTTTTCAAGATTGCCATTGAGAAATGCAGTCTTGACATCCATTTTCCAAATCTCATAATCATAATAAACAGCAATGGATAAGAGAATTCTAATAGATTTAAGCATTGCTACTGGTGAAAAAGTTTCTTCATAATCAATACCTTCTTTTTTAGTATACCCTTTCGCCACTAGCCTTACTTTAAAGATTTCAACCTTTTCATCTATCCCTCTCTTCCTCTTGTAAACCCATTTGCAACCAACAGGTTTAATGCCGTTAGACACCTTTACAAGATCCCAAACTTGATTGGAATACATGGAATCTAATTCAGATTTCATAGCTCTGACCCAATGATGTGCATCTATATCATTCATTGCCTCTTCATAAGTGTAGGGATTTGATTCAGCCTCTTCTGATATAGCTTCATAAGTTTCTCCCAAACCTATGAATCTTATAGGAGGCCGAACAATTCTCCCACTACGGCGAGGCACTTGTGTACTAGACATCTCTTGAGTAATATCTTGTGGTGTATCTAATACAGTCACATCATCCCAAGTTTCATTCATTGGTTGTTCATTTATAGGTTCATTCATTTCAGCCAATACAACTCTACTTCTAGGAGTAAAATTATTCATATAGTCATTCTCCAAGAATTTAGCATTTGTACTAACAAAAACTTTATTATCTTTACAACTATAGAATAAATAACCCCTAGTTTCTTTTGGATAACCCACAAGCAAACACACTTCTGATTTTGGTTCCAACTTATCAGGCTTCCCTTTTAACACATGTGTAGGACAACCCCAAATGTGGAGATATTTCATACTAGGCTTACGCCCACTCCACAATTCCATGGGTGTTTTGGGAACGGATTTTGATGGAACTAAATTCAAAAGATGTATTGCTGTATTTAAGGCATAACCCCAAAAAGAAATCGGTAAAGTTAAATAACTCATCATGGACCTAACCATTTCTAAAAGAGTCTTATTCCTTCTTTCTACTACACTATTTTGTTGGGGAGTTCCAGGTGCAGTCAATTGGGATACAATCCCATTTTGAGTTAAGTAATCCTTGAAATCCCCAAGAAGGTACTTGCCACCACGATAAGATCGAATGGCCTTTTTGTGTTTACCCAATTGATTCTCAACTTCAGCCCTAAACTCTTTGAACTTTCAAAAGCTTCAAACTTTCGTTTTATTAGGCACACATAACCATATCTAGAGTAATCATCGGTAAAAGTGATGAAGTACTCATAAATATCTGTATGAACTAATTCGAGCAAATCTTGGGCTCTTCTACCTTTTGCATTAAAAGGTCGTTTGGTCATTTTGCCTTCCAAACAAAATTCACAAACTGGAAATTCATCAAATTCCAATGGCTCTAAGAGTCCATCTTTGATCAGTCTTTGAATTCTATTTGGATTAATATGAACCAAACGCAAATGCCAAAGATATGCATCATTAGTAGAAGGAAACTTTCACTTTAATGATTTTACATGGGAGTCGTGATCTAATTCAAAATTATATAATTCATGCTTATTAGAAGTTAAAATATAAAGACTATCAACAATATTGTCAAAACAGATAAACATTTTACCCTTCTTTATTACAACATTGTCTTTAAGGATAACACAATATCCATGTTTACCTAAATAAGTTGCAGAAATTAAATTCCTACGAACATTAGATACATACAGACAGTCTTCCAATATTAAAACTCTAGACTTAAAACATAAACTATAAACACCAACAGCTACAACCGAAATCCTGTTCCCATCAGCCAAAGTAAGAAACAATTCCTCTTCTTTAAGTTTTCTGGTCTCCTGGAACCCCTGCAAAGAATTGTAAATATGATTAGTACAACCTGAATCCACACATCAGGAATTCGTGGGATTTTGTACTAAACATATTTCAAGGAGGAATGACTATTCATACCCTTATTATTGGCAGCCCTGAATTTTGGACAATTCATCTTCCAATGTCCTTTCTTACCACAATGGAAACATTTTCCTTTGATCTTCTTTCCTTTGTTGGCAACCCCTAAGACAATTTGTTTACCATCTTGCTTGGTGAAGTCCTTCTTCTTCTTTTTCTTACCCTTGCCTTTCGACTTAGGTTGAGAAGTAAAAGCTTCACCAATATTGACTTTAACATTAGAAGTACCAAGGATGCCTTCCGCCGCTACCAATTCATTCATTAATTCAGACAATGTATAAATCTTTTTGTTCATATTATAGTTAAGTTTGAATTCCTTGAATGATTCTGGTAATGACTAGAGTATCATATTCACTTGGGATTCTCTATCAATATCGGCACCTAAAACTTCCAATGTATTCAGATTAGAGATCATTGTAAGACAATGCTCCCTTACTGAACTACCTTCAGCCATTTTAGTATTATAAATTTGCCTCATGGTTTCTTGCCTTGCAGAACGGCCTTGCTCACCAAACATCTCCTTCAGACCTAGCATAATGTCCAAAACTAGTTCTACATCCTGCATTTGATGCTGTAGAACATTTGAGATAGATGCTAAGATGTAGCACTAGGCCATTTCATTAGATTTCTGTCAACGATCATATCGTTTTTTTTCCTCAAGAGTAGCATCTAATGAAGGAAAGCTAGGACATGGTTTAGTAAACACATATTTGTGCTCTTCAGTAGTGAGAATTATGTCCAAATTTCTTTTCCAGTCAACATAGTTGGATCCAGTCAGTTTGTTTTGATTAAGAATAGTAACAAATGGGCTAAATGATGCTATGTTCAAATCTGAAAATAATAAACATGAATATAATAAGTAAACTGGACATTATCAATTTAGCATATAAACATATAGCATGGAACCTTAATAAAACCATAATATAATATATGCAACAACAACCCAATCCCGCAATTAATATTCCTCGGAAGCGAGGTCATACCAATCACTATGATCAAGCGAGAATTATTCTCATTATTAATGCTATCATGGTAACTCTTACCAAACAAAAATAATTTGCCGCTTTTCCTTCAGCCTCTAAGTAATAATGACATAGCTCCGAAGGGAGGTTAACATTATACTTAGTCTAGTGTACACCATTGCCTAGAATCAATGTGAATCACCAAGTAACTCCACGGAAGCGTGGTCGTTCTCAATGTAAAAACACACTTCATCCATCATTAAGAAGTTTAACCTATAGTACCATGAATTAAACACCCTCCGAAGGGAGCAAGTCATATACGCCAAGGCGAGGTGCTTAATCATACTACTATAAACCGACAATGGAGGCCGTGAGATCCAACCCTTGTATCTCTCTCCCACTAGATGTTTTAAATTAAAAGTTTTTAATTATAAAACATGCATAATCTAATTACACATAGCCTTGCACTTTATACAATTGAAAACATTTTGAAAAACTCTGAATTCCCAGTTTTCACGGGTATCTCGCGACTAAGCGCTTCCCACGAAAAACGAGTTAAGCAAAAATTGAAAACACAAAAATTCAAACAGAAACTTTCGCTACTGTCTTGCGACTATTTCGCGAGTAAAGTTTAACCGCGAGAATTTCTGTGCTTTAGTGGCATTTTTCACGAGTAATCTCGCGAGAAGCTTACCCACGAAAAACCCATGTTTTCAGTTTTTCCAATTAAGATATAAACAATTTTTCAACGGTTTATATGAACAAACAACCACCATATGAACATAATGGATGAAATTTGATATCAAAACTGAATTTCATTGATGCTATAGCCTTAAAGATCAATTTAACATACTTAAATTCAAATTTAAACAACATCATAACATCAATATCAGTTTTTATCAAATCATAGTTTCAATAACCATGCAGAAAATTAAATGCACATATAATCTTCTAACATCATGAAACCATTTTGTCTAATTCCAAAACTCACAAAACATGTTATACAGATTCGAAATGAAGACCGCTTTGATACCATTTTGTTGGAAATATGCATGTATGCGCAGTGAAAAAATTAACGGATCTACTTCATTCGCAATTGATAACATGTGCTATGTAAGTTTCAGAATTTAAGAATAAGAGAGTATACCTTGAAGCGGTGAAATTCAAAACCGAAGATCAGAAGCACTTGGGAACACTTTTAATCTTCACTCCAATTCCACTTGATACCCAAGAAGTGTGGTCTCTCAATTAGTTATGTGTATGTGTTTTAGAGAGAATGAAAGAGAGTGTCCAACACTCACATACATACCATTTCATGTTCATACAAAAATTATGTATGTTTCTCTCCATATAACTAATTATCTAATTGGACTAGCCTTTTGAGTCTTTCCAATTGGGCTTTAGTATGTGGCTTGGAGTGAGATCAAAAGGGAACAAATAAGATACTAGCTCTAATGGGCCTTAGGCTTTTCTGTCAACTCTTGACAAGTCCAAAATTACCATTAATTATATTTAATACCACTATATAAATATAATTGTACTCTAGGTCTTATTAATAAATTATATCCCAAGACTTTATTGTGCATGCAACCCCTTCATAAAATATTCGTAATAACATAAAGTTATGAATGAAGACTGCCACTTTGTGAATTACTACATCTTAATCCTTGAGTACTCGGTTTATTCCTTTGAAGTTATTCACCATATATTTATGAAATCTAATTTCATAAATATATACTTTAGTCTTACTAAAGTGATTAGGCCTAACTCTCTGAATAACAAACCCATTAAACTTATCTTAAGGGAATATTTTGTATCTCCGTTAAGAGACTATGAATTCTATCTTGAGAATATATGTTTCATCAACACTAAATGTGGATGCCCAACATACTGAGGTTTTGATCGAAACATTAGATCTCACTCCTGATACATCAAAGCAACCTACACTTCATGATCAGGTCCATTATTCTCTCAGGATTATTATTCTCTCAGGATTAAGAGTTCATGTAAATAGAAGTCGTAAGATTTATTATTCATTTGACAATCGTTAGGAGAACAATAAATCTCACAGCGGTCTAGTTCAATATGTTTTAACTCTTAAAACATATCAACACATCAACTAGGAGTCTCCACTTCCATGATCAAGACAAATCATCTTAGTTGATATGTTATAGTCTTCGCAAATGAAAAGCCCAATTTCATCACTGACTACGAACTACAATTCTGAGTTTACAAAGAACTTGTGATTTATATCTTCTGTGACTAAATCACATAAATCATGTACTATGCATCTCATGGACTATATGATAATGTCCGAATATTCATGTTACCATTATTTTAGATAATAATAAAACAACTTTATTAAACACAATATTAAGTCATACATCATTTCACACATAATGTCATACATAATATCATACATGGCATCTTACAATAGGATTTAAGGGCACTAATCCTAACATCGTCTGCTTGTCTCTCTCTCTCTATTTCTTTCGGTTAGTCTGCGCATGGCACCCAAGCGCAAGTCTGCTCCGTCCCGGAACCCTCTTCGTTTTGGGGCATCATCTTCTTCTGATCTTACTCCTTCTCATGTCAGGTTCTGTGATGATAAAGCCTTTTAGGACTTTTCGGAGAACTTTTCTCGATGCGACATTCATTTGGAACGCCAAGTCATCCTTTCGGACTTTTCCGATACTGACTTACCCACTATCATTCACAGTAAGGATAGGGAGTCCCTTTGTGACATCCCGGTCAGCTGTCCCTCCATGATCATACAAGAGTTTTACTCCAGTATGCACGGATTTGATTACTCCATACCTCATTTTATCACTCACGTTCGAGGTACACGTATTGTAGTCACTTCGGATCTTATATCCGAGGTGCTACACGTTCTGAGGGTAGAGTTTGCTGACTACCCCGGCTGTCCTCGTCTTTGAACTCTGTCCAAAGACGAACTCATGTTTCTTTTCTGTGAGACATCCTCATCTTAGGGTGAACGTCAAAGCACCCCTTGCTCAGGCTTTGCAAAAGGTCCAAGATTCTTAAATATGGTGATGATATTTGTTTTACATCCCTTGTCTCACTATAATTCAATTACTGAGCCTTGTGCTCGATTTTTGTTATCCCTACTTGAGGGGTTTACCATAGATTTTTCCTCTCATTTCATACTCTCCCTTATAGATGTCTATAAGGATACGGTGACCCGTGATAAGTTGATTTTTCCTTCTGCTATTACGCGGATTCTTCGCCATGCGTCTGTCTCCTATCCCGAGTCTGCTCACTTCTCTGTCATGGGTGCCATCAATGGCGCATCCGTTAAACTGAGCGAGGTCCAGCTTCGACCGAAGTGGCCACAGACCAAGACGGCGACTCCTCCAGCCTCTTCCACTCCTTCTACCTCCGCACCTTCTTCTTTCGCAAGTGGTGTGTCCCTCGAGGCGATCATGGCACAGTTTCAGCGCATGGATGCTCGTCTTGACACTTTCAGTGATGAGTTGTGTCAAGTGAACACCCGTGTCGATCGTATTGCACGACGACAGGCTTGCCTTGGTGGATTCGTGGCGTCTCCCTCTCCTTCTTCAGAGGCATCTGAGGACGAGGACAATGATGGTGACTCCGGTAGTGATGATGATGCTACTGCAGATGAGCATGCTAGCTCTTCCAGTGACAATGAGATGACTGCTTCTTAGTGACTTGCCCTTTGTCATTGGTGACAGAAATGGGGAGTAGTTTTGCGTATGAGAGTAGTCATGTACTTAGGGGGAGAGTTAGTATATGAGATATTTTTGTTAGGGGGAGTGTTTATTTTATGAGGGATGTAGTGAGGACTTATGTATCTTTTCTTTTCTTTACTTTCTAGATACATTGTTCTTACATTGTGATAGCAAACTTTGTACTCTTATTGATATATATATTGAGGTTGTTATTACAGTTTCACTTGTCTCTCCATGTGTTGTTTCTTTTCTCTCTTTATGCACATGATTCTTATTAATTGTATGCAATCTTTTATATTTCTGTCTTATACTAAGATGCCGTGATGAGTTTTGTTTAAAGTATTTCAAAATACAGGTTGTCAAAGTCTATCTTGCCATGAACTCTTTTCTTGCAAAGTTTTTCAAGAATTTGTGTTAGGATTACATTTTATTGTATTCAACAAGTGAGTATGGGTTAAGTGATTTATGGCTTCTCTCATATTTTCATTTGTTTGTTGTAGTTTTGTCATAGATTGCTAAAGGGGGAGATTGTTAGGACATATGTGGATCATGTTAAGAACATATGTCATTTAGAATTGGCTAATCCTTTGACAAAACATACTTAACTTGTAATTGGGTAGATCTAGGATGTGTTTAATACTTCAAGAACAAGAGTTCAAGTTCAAGTATTGAAGTCATGCAAATCTGTTCAAGAATCAAGTGAAGAAGTGTTGTATTTTAAAACTTGACAGATAGCTCGACAAATGTATCTATCAAGATTTAAAATGTGAAGCTCAATAGATATAGCTCGACAGCTGTATCTATCGAGAATTACGAAAATCAGTTTTTCAGATCTGATTTCACGCATATCCATGTGTATGTGTTTAGGTTTTCTTTTCTCACAACCCTAAACATATATAAGGATTATTTTAAGGGCTGTTTCACTTGATGCAAGTAGATGCAAAAGTTGTTGCACTTGTTGTTGCAAGCATATTGTGACCGGAGACATATGCTTTAATTCATCTTTCTCTTAAAGAAGTTGCTATGTTTGTACGTTGTAGGGTTTTGTAACCAATGAGCTTCTTGATCTTTATCGTGTGGATGAACTGAAGAATTTTGCAGTCAACATCCTGTGTTAGTCACGTACTTGGATCCATGCATCAATTGGTTAGTCACGTACTAGGAGCCGTGCATTGAAAATGAGAGATTGTCACTACAGAACAAGTCCAATTGGGTATTGGAGTAAGGGTTCAACTGTAAGTTGGTATAAGGTACTAGGATTCCTTTACTTATAACCGCTTGTTTTGATAATAGTGGATTCTCGGGAGTGGTGACCTTAAATTCACCCAGTGGAGTTTTTGCCTTGGAGGTTTTCCCCATTCGTAAACAAATCACCGTGTTAATTTTAATTTCTACTGCATTTAGTTATTTGGTGATTTGTTGGTGCTACCACGCGTTATTGCATGTTAATTGAATTAATTAATTAACTTGGCTAATTAATTTGTTAATTTATCACAATAGGTCAATACATTCTTAGCCTATAAGATGACATTAGGATTACTGTGTCTAAGATTATAAGAAATAGTTCTTGACAACAATAATTAGACTAATTGAGTTTTAGTATTTTCAAAATAGATACTTAAATTTAAAAGAACAAAGGTAGGAAAAATAAAAATTAAACAACAGTGCTAGATGTCCCTCTGTTGCTCCCCTTATTTTTTCATTATTAGTCTCAATGAGGGGGTATCAATGTATAAACTCTAAAATTGCATAATAAGCGATCAACACCGGTAGCGAAACAAACATGCCGAAGATCACTCTGCAAATAAATAATGGAAAAAAATAAATATAAGAGTCTCCTTTTTTTTTTTTCTGAGAAAAAATTAATATAAGAGTCTCAGTTTAATTTCTATAAATCAACTTAATGCTTCTATTTAAAGATTTTTGGTGCGAGAAATCTTTTTCTTACAAAGGCTCTTACAAAATTTTCATATAGAATCATGTGGGACTTCTCTGATCACGACACGACATGGGTAACAAATGGTCTCACTTCTGTATATTTTATGTGAAGAAAAATATATGGCTACATTATATATTCTATAAAAAATAAAAAATAAAAAATAAAAAATCTTATTACACACTCACTATTATACTCTTCCTTTTGAAATTGTATTTTTAATACACAATTTCAGTTAAAATTTTGAAATCTTGTTTTCAAAATAAGATTTCACAATTTAATTGCAATTGTGTTTTAAAAACATGATTTCAATTCATGTGACAATATATGTGTATAGTAAGTATGTGTCACTGTCATTACTCTTATTCTACAAAAAAAAACAAATTTGCATTATATTTTCTGAGAGCAGTGCTCTCCCTTTTATTATGGAGTTGTTGCCAAAAGGTTTTGAATTTTAGACAACTTACGCAGTGCTGAGTACTTCTGCATGCAATCCATACTCTTTAGCAAAGATGAAGGACGTAATGGATTGTGGCAGTGCTGCCTGTAACATCATAGAATAATGAAAGATATATTACTTCACCAAAGTAGTGGCCTAGGAACAATTTAGTGTTCAGAGGATATATAATTTAAAGTAAAATATCCCACTTGTCAATTTAGAGCTGTCTTCTTGTTTTATACTATAAAAGCATCGAGATTTAATGGAGGAATTCCTAGCTTAAAGTGATGCCTAATTAGTGCATTAATTTTTTAAGTGATGCCTAATTAGTGCATTGATTTTAGTATAATCAAAAAAGAATTTATATATTAGTTACCAGTTTTGTAAGTGACATATAGCTTGCTTTTCTTTTTTAAGAGAAACAATGTCTAAGAGATCTGGATTTTCAGTTAGTTTAATCGCTAAAGTTTCTGATGGTTGAATAAGGAATCTAGGATTCAATTCCTGCCTATATTAGAAACCAATTGGTGTCTTGGTCTAATGATAAAGAGCTATCATTAAGAACAGACGTCATAAGTTGAAACTCTCTAAAGAAAAAGAAAAAAAAAAGAAAAAAATCTAAATTTTCCTTCTATTATAATACCGAATTATTAACCAAAAAAAGAAAAAAAAAAAAAAAGAAAAGAAGAAGCTGGATGTAACATTTTTTTTTTTTTTTTTTTGAGAAGCTGGATATAGCATGGTAGTGCTATGGAGTAAATATTATTAGAAATATGTTAGATTTGCCCTCCTTTTCTTGGGTCATACCCATTCGTTGTTTTTTCTTTTTTAACGGATAATATAGACTGTTTTGTTTTGTTTTTCTGTTTTTTTTTTTTTTTTTTTTTTTTTTTTTTTTTTCTGAGAAACAGATAATATACTGTTACTTGAGCTTGATAAGAAAATAAATTAACAAAGTTTTAATATCTCAATTATGTTCAACTCGTTTACTATTATTGCTGACAACCGCTACACCACAGTTTTGAAGCTTTTTAATTAAATCTATCCTCTATTCTTGGGTGGTCACTCCACAAGTATAAGTACTTGTGGGGTGTGGGAGGCAAGGACCGGGGTTTAAGTCTCCAGGAGTGAGCTTCACACACATATACACTTAAATTATGCTAAAGTAGAAATTCTATCTTATATAATAAAAAAAATTTACAAAATATTATATGCCAAAAAAAAAAAACAAAAAACAAAATAGTCAGTCTTTGACTTCGTAATAAATAGTTTATGTACTTAGGTTTGACATAGTTTAATACTATACTAGAGTAGTGACAAGAGACTACGTATTATGTATTATTCTTTTGTTACATATATAATTTTGTAAAACACCATAGTCCAGTCTTTCTTTTTCTATTTTTGGTTATCCTAATGGCCATGTTGACGAACAATGACTTAATCAAACTTTTACACTGTTTTTAATCATTTCTCACACATAACAGTATATTATTACTCTTTTCTTTTATTCATTTTTCCTAATTATAATGCATTTTTATCTATCAAAAAAAATTATAATGCATTTCAACTTTCAAAACCTCACAAGTTTCCATAAAAAACTGACTGAAATCCTATCATCAATAAAATTTGAAGTTTTTATCAAATTTTTGAGGCCGTTTCTATTAAAATTTTTTTTTTTCTTACAATTTTTTAAAACCTCATTTTTAGGAATAACTAATTTTTGTCATAATTTTACTTCTATCAATTTTTATTAAAGAGCTAATTCAAACGCACACTTAAACAACTTTAAAAAGTAGCAGTCTATTAAAAAATTGAAACCCTCCAAAATTGAGATTTGAGACTAATCCCAAGACCCCTTAATGAAAAAGGATATCATTTTGACTACAAAGATTAGTGGCCAAAAACTTGTTTAAATGTTTTTTCAAATAAGAAAAACGTCATGAATTCGATTAAGCACTTTCTTACACCAAAGCAGGTTATTCTCTCTTTATCCTTTTCAGCATCTAAAATAAAAGAACACAAATTGAGTGGCTGAAATCGAGCATATAAAACTTAAGTTATTGAATCCATTCAATCTTCGACGTGTTATACACTTGGTGCTATTTTAAGTATATGGTTACACCAATTATCTTCTTCTTCTTCTTTTTCTTTAATAAAGATATGCCCTAAACCTAATTAAATGGAGGACATTAATAGCATCACTTGGGGAAATATACTAAGATTAATATATTCCAATGACCAAGTCACATACAAAATATATATATATATATATATTTATATATAAAAGATTACCTGAATGATGGCGACTCGTAAAGCGTCACCATGCAAACCCACAGCGTAAGAGCCGATAGCCATGGTGGCCGGTCCAGCAATAAACCTCAAAAGCATCCCAAACAGAGTGAGGCTTGGGCCACAAGCAATCAGCTTTTCTTGGAGTGCCATGAAGATCCCTGCACATAATGATCAAACCCTGATAAAATGATATATTATGTAGGTGTTTATTGGTCAATCCGGATTCTTTTATATATATATATATATATATATATATATATTTAACTTATAGTGCCCGCTCTTAATGATAGTTCTTTATCGTCAAACCAAAACACTAATCGGTTTTTGGTATAAGCGGAAATTGAACTCTAAATCTCTTATTCAAATATAAGAGATTTTACTAGTTGAGCTAACTAAAACCTACTTGAAGTCCACTATTAATATCACATCATAAACAATATCTCATCTCAATATATTTTTTTAAAATTTTATGTGCCTAGAATAGTTGATGATTAAATCTATCCATAATTATAAATATCCAACCAATACCATTTTTCTTTTTATCTTAGTTATTAAATTAAAAAAAAAAAATTTGTGTCAATGAACTACGATGAATTTTAATAAACTTTTCTCTAGTAATCTCAACCTATTAATACCACCGAGCTTTTTGACCAATAATAAATAAAATTATTCATATAATTTTTCTATTTTTTTTTCTACATAATAATGACACACAATTATAAACAGTGAAATGATCTATGCATACGCGTGATAAAAACTAGCCTAAACTTTTGGAGCACAAAGTATTACCAAGTAGAAAAAAAAACGATTAATAATCTTCCAACTCAGTGGAATTTCTCTCCTCATTCAAGTAGAGAGTTTGAGATTTAATCCATCATAAATGCAGTTTTTGTAGAGAATAATAATTCTTCTATCAATTTTTAGAAAATATTACGAAAGAGTTAAATGGTTAAAAATAAAAATTAATCTTACCCATGCTGAACATGGCAGTGCCTGTCCCTGCCTTTGACATGATCAATATAGATCCCTCCAAGATGCTAGGCATCTTAATATGCCACCTACAAACATTTAAACATTTGAAGAGAAAACCCTGGTATTAATAATTATCATTCATATTAAACTATCACATAGTTTTCCATTAAAAATAGGTATTTTAAGAATATAGTAATGTAATATTCTCCTTCCTTTTATATAAATAGTAAATCTCATTATAAATTTAATTAATGAAATTCATAATTATATAAAAGAAAAAAGTAACACATATTTGTAATCCTAAAATATAGAATAATTGCTCACGTTTAAAATAACTATTTACGACATACCTATTTGCAATAAAAGCCCAAGTAATGCCTAGAATACAAGCATAGGAGTTTGGATTCATTGCTAGCTTCAACCATACCGTCCTCATCAAATACCAGAAAGACGGACCAGTGCTCGTGACAATCTCTGTGCTTCCCTCTAAATCTTTTCCCGATTCAACCGCAGATTGAACTTGAGAATTTTTTATACTTATGTCGGCAGAAAAATTAATCCCAGTTCGTCGAAATTCCAAGACGAACAAGAGAAGGGTGAGCCATATGATTGCCTGGACAATAGATGATTGAACAACCAGATCCACAGCATTTTGACCATACATAGCCTTTAGTAAAGGCACCCCTACAACAAGAGAATTAGTTAAAGTACACAAAGAGAAGCTAGTTATAGACCAACGATAGCTTCCTTTGCTACTACACTTGGCCCAAATGGCAAGCACCACAACTATAATGAACTTGGAAATGGCATCAGCACCAATGAATAGAAAGTTCCATTTGAAAGGATCAGCATTGGCTGTGAACTCAAAGGTGAAGAGTGGGAGAGTGAAAAAGCAAACAAACCGGTTCACTGCATCACATTGATCACGAGTAAATATTTTCCACCACCTGACAGAACCATACCCTAAAATTAGTGCAACATAGAGTGGTGTCATGGCCACCACAACTTTGTAAACATCTTCCCACCCTATCATTCTTGTTATTCTAAGACTATATATCAATACCCTTTTCAAAGTAAGACACTAGGACCTATTCTACTAAGTAAAAGGGTTGAATATATATGAGAGTACTTGTTTAACAATATATGAAGTAGGGTATTTATATGCATGGAAGCAGAAAGTAGTCTTTCTTTTTCTTTTTCCATTTTTTTTTTTTTTTTAATTTTGTCTTTGGGGGTGAATGGGAGAGAGTATATTTTTCTTTTTTTTTAATATTATTGAAGAGACGGATCATGCATTGGTGGGTGTACACGATTCTATGCCGTGGATTCTTTAAGGGTGAAATAATTTGTTTTGAGTGCATGGAAAGCGTACAAGTAATGTTGCTTTCACCCCAATGGGTTTTTGTAATTGTCAGCAATCTATATACTATAGCATAAGGAATGAGGTCCAGCATTTATTCCACCCAACTTTGCAAGATGTAGAGGGTTCTCATTTCTTGTAGTTTTTGTTTTATTATTCTTACAATTAGACCAAATTGGTGGCTTAGAGAGCTTTCTAGTTCTACAAGCTTGTGGATTTAGATTATGACATGTGCAACATTAGCAAGTGGACAGCCGAAATATTGTTCCAGGTGATGTTACAGACAAAATTAAAATGAAATGTGGAACTCTATTTGTGAAAAAAAAAAATTGTATGCTCCTGATCATATCAAAAATTGAGATTTAGGAATTTGAAGCACTCTTTTGTAACAATCTTATAACCTTTTTGTGTGAATGTGTTAACATGGGTGTCCAAAACTCTTCAAATAGCTGGCAATTAATCATATAATGTTTCACGGACAACAAATAGAATAAGTTCCATGTTCAGATTATCATACGTTAGCCCTATAGCTAAATGTGATCCTGTTTACCACCATACCATCATTGTTGGGTTTACATTAAATCTCTTTGGGCTCAAACTCCAATCAAAATATTCCTGATTATCTTCTTTGGTTTTCGATGTGATAGAAAGGATTGAGTTCTAATGGATGGAGGTAGTCGAATTGAGTTAATATGTTTCTTTCCTTTATTGATTGGATGGTTTATGGGGCTAATAGTCATGTACGATGAGTGGAATAATTACAATCCTTGAAGAAAGGTTCTATATACTCAGACTATTCTGTGTATTCAAGCATATGGTGCTATCGAATTTGAGCTACAACCACCAAAATATATTTTTTTTAAATGGTAACCACCAAAATGGATTAAGAAATACTTATTCTACTTTTCTTGATTTGCAAATATATGTGAATGGATGATTTTGGTCCGCAAAAACCAAGCAGAAGATTTTTTGTCTTTTTGGTTGTTCTTCTTAATCTGTTTGCACATATTTTGTAAATTGGAACAAAGATAGATGGTTATTAGGTTTACATGTCTGCTTCCAAACCAAACATACAAGAGAATTTCTCCACTTCATTAGTGGTTGAAGCATTTTTCTCTATATTAATTAACTTTAGAGGACAGTACTTTGTAGTGGAGAGAGAAAGGGATTCTTTTGTTCATTCGTGTATTTGATCTATTCCATGTCTAGGTGGACAATTTGTCTTTGTGGATGTAAACAAGTTCTTTAGATAAATAAAAATAATAACAATTAAAATAATAGTTACATAATTAAATTCGTTATTTCTTATAAATGTAAAATTTTGAAACAAATAATAATTTATCTTGATATCATAGTTGTGACCTAATTAAATTCAAATCCAATCTCTAATCTACTTCCTATTTAAAAATATATAAAAATAAAATTTCACGGGTTGGAAGGGGAGTCTAAACCTGTCTATATATACATGAATGAAACTGTTAAAATAATAATTAAATAATTAAATTCATTATATTTTGTCAACTTAAATCTTTCGGGAAACTTGTTGGTTATTGTTAGAATTATGTTGTAAAATAATTAAATTTATCATTTCTCATTAGCTTAAATTTCTGGGAGAATTTGTAATTTAACATTTATCAATAACAAGACAAATTCAATAGCAATACAAAATGTTTATGCTCAAGAGAGAAAAAGAGCTTTTGTTCATTCGTGTATTTGAGCTATTCCATGTCTATGTGTAAGTAAGAAGTGGACAATTTGTCTTTGTCAATGATAAGATTTCTTTATAAAAAAACAAGTAATAACAATACAAATTAATGGCCTGTTTAGATAAAGGGGAGAAGGAGGGGAAGTGGAGGAGAGTAGAGTAGAGTTGGCTAAAAATAAGCTAATTTTATATTAAATCTACTCTACTATACTCTACTCCCCTTCCCTCCCCTTCAATCTAAACAGACCTTAAGTGTTTGTGCTTCTGCAACACTTACCGGTCAACAGCATTAACATTTCTACAAGGTGATGGTCGCCTAGTCATGAAAAAATAGGGCACTTCTTTGTTCCAACCATTACGTATTCTGGAAGAAGTTCAAATACCATATGTGTAAAAAGAAGTATATTTAAAATAAGGGCTAGACTGCATATATGACATAGGTTTTTCTTGAAGCATCACTTTTTTCTCAGGTCACATTTGAGGCTGCAAGTAAAAACAAAACAAGGTAGAGTAAGATTACAAATTAATAAGTGAGCGCCAAGAGATATATATGCTTAATAGTGTGACATTTTCATTTTTCATGTGGTAAGAAAGCAAACAACGAGTAGACATGCATGCATGACAGATAATTAAACCACGCGCTGAAATATTTTATTATAAAGACATGGCGCCATATAGCTCAAAATAATGAAATATTTTATAGAATTACATCTCAAAATGTAATATTTGCAAAGCATATTGGAAGAGGATAAACTAATATTTTCAAAAGAATTTCTTTTTGACCATTGCTTGGAGAATTATATGGAGTGATGTTAAGGGTGGATATTGCAAATATACCAAATAACTAAGCCTTTTTATTTATTTATAAATTGATGTGTGGAGTTTTTAATACATCTAAATAAATTAATAGTTAAGAAATTTATTTATTATGTTATTGATGTGATGATACCAATTATATTGGTTATTATGTTAGTTTATAAAAATTTTATAATAAAATTAAGTCGGTCTTCCAGTTGGGAAATTAAATAGATATTGGTTTTGGGGTTTCAAAGATAGAATAGAAAACATATGTATGCACATTAAAGATGATGATAGAGCTGGTATCGGAGTGATCATTCGAGATAACCAAGGTATGGTTATGGTTTCAATGTCTCAAAACATCACTCTTCCTCTCTCTATTATGGAACTGGAAACACTTGCTGCTGGAAGGACTTTAGAACTTTCCCTAGAGCTTGGTTTTGATTCGGTCATCCTCGAAGGAGGTTCAGAGATAGTGATGAAAGCATTGAAGGATGACTCTTCTTCCTTGGCTTCTTTTGGCCTTCTGATTTGAGATGTTAAAATTCATGCAGAGTTATTTCATTGTATTAGTTCTTCACATGGTGGTAGGGATGGTAACTCTGTAGCTCCCAACCTAACTAGACATATACGTCATGTCACTAGTTTTTTTGTGTAGATGGAAGATGTCCCATTGCATACCTTTATTTACTGATTATCAGGCAGATTGCTTGTTTCTTAATAAGAATCTCAGTTTTTCTTCTCAACCAAAAAAATAAAAAAATAAAAAAATCCTCAAAACTAGTTCAAGTTAAGGTGCATTAAGCATGCATGGGAACATCTCTTACTAGAAGTCTCACGAAGGGTAAATATATTATATCTTTGAACAGATCAGGTACTGCATGCCCATAATTTTCCTTGTCTCTAATTAATTAATTAATTAAGACAATCATGATGACCTCTCTCATAAATGTTAAAAATTATCAATTAAGCAAGAATTCTCAAGTCACAGCAATCAAGTTCTCTTTTGTCTGCTACCATGAAGAGAGAGAGTATTCAAATTTGTTTAAACCAATGCCCATCAAGTGAGTCTAAGAGAACAAGTTGAAAGTTGAAACCGACTAAAAAATTCCCAAGGAAGCCTATAGTATAAGCCTCCTTTCACAATTACTAAGTGATTTGAAAACCAAGGTTCTAAAGAAATCTTTGCAAGCTCTTTCTTGAAGTATTGAATGTGTTTTTTTATAGCATACCTTGAATTCATATTAATTCTTTTCCTTATTGCATGGATATCAAATATTCATTAATATTTAAAGATTGAAATTATTTTGGGATATCTTAAACAAATAGTCGGACTAGTCATTCATTATAAGTAGTAAGTGGGACCAACAGGCTAAGTCCACTTAGAATAGTGGATTTAGATCAGACGGCCCAATACAATTAATTTGTTAGAAAATGGGTTTCCGAGGTTAAGTGATTCTTAAAAATGGAACGAAATTTGGGATTAACATTTCCTCTAGTTAGGCCGAGGAGCTAATGTTCATAAATTGTTCAAGTCTCAATTACAGGATAGTGATGTACAATAGCCCCTCCCACAATAGCCCCTCAAAATTCCACTCCTGCTGCCACTCTCGAGAGTGGAGTTTTAACAAAATGCAGGAGGGTTGGCACGTTTTGGATGTGTTCCCACTTGGGAGTGTCTTTTCATTTGTCTTGCACCCGTTCTTGATGTTTCGGCATCCGCAATGCTATAGTAAATCCCGCAAGCAGCTTTATATCCCCCATGTTCTACAGTGCGATGAAGATCCAAGGGCTGAGGTTTTTTTGGGTTTTTGGGCAGAAAAGTTACCGCTCCTTTTCAGCCCTATATAAAGGGGGAACGGGGATCATTTGCCCCCATTTCACCAATCTTTACCCTAACATCAGAGAAGCAGTTAGAGGAGCCCAACTTCCTAAATTTGTAAGTGTCCTCAGTCCTCACTTAGCCTAAAGTCCTTTCTTTTCTTTTTTCTTCTCTTTTGCTTAGTCATAAGGATGGGTAGATTTGCTAGTTTGGTTAGTGCACCTGAGGTGAGGGAGGCTTTTAAAACTAGATATAATATTCCTGCTGGCATACTAGGAGGCCCACTGGTGCCATGGTCATCCCCATGATTGCTTTTATAGAAGGTAAGATGCAAATTCTCATGGGTAGGGTACCTAAGGACTTCCTAATTTTCTATAGACTTTGCCTCACCCAGTGCTCTCCAAACATCTTTAGGATATTAGGCAATGTAGATATGTTAAACCGTAAGATGGGTGTCAACTTGACCCATCATGATGTCAACTGGGTTTACAATTGTCAAAATAGCAAAAATATGAGATACTCCCTCTGTCCCAAATAGTTTGGCTTTTATTCCATTTTGGGATGTTCCAAAATTATGTCCTGTTTGAAAAGTCAAACACCATTAATTTATTAACATTCCCTTTATGCCCTTAATTTATTTGTGGGAGCATTTTTTTAATTAAAAAAAATTAAAAGATAGGATTTTGAAATCCACTATACACGCCATCTTTATTCAAATTAAAAAAAAAAAGAAAAAAAAAAAAAAAAAAAAACAAATGCTAAACGTCTTAATCTATATACACAAACCATTCTTATTTTGATTTTTTTTTTTTTCTCAAAAACAAAAAACCTTTAACAAAGAGCCATCTACAGAGGATTCAAGAAATACGTACAAGAGCAAAGAAATTAGGAAAAATAGAGTAAAACAGAAGTTGCTAAAAATGAATGAAAACCATCTACTGGAGGTTAAGGATGGTTTTTCCACAATATCGCGATCACATCGAAGTTGAAGGGGAAGAGGACCATACTTCTCTAATTTTTCTTTTCCCATATGTGGCAACTTATAATTGTTTCCCCCAAAATCTTTTATCACCTCAATCATGCATTGTTGCAAAGTTATGAAAACGCGATTTAGGCTTTATGATGGCAAATCATGAAAAGCTTTTTCTATTGCATTGCTAAATCATCAACTGTTGAAGGTGCTTCTTGATGCTGCAGTGATTGAATAGCTCTAAAAAATCCAAGATCCAAAACATTCATGTCTGGACTATTAGGCAGTTGACAGGATAAATTTATATTAAATCCATCACTTGATGCAACTTCAAGAAATTCAGGGTCATTCGGGTCAATGTGAGGCTTAGCATTGTCTTGTGAATGAATATGACATCCTTCGTATCATGTGGCCATTTAGCTTGAATTGCTGGAAGAACTTTCTCAATTATGCATGATCTTATCACATCTTTGGTCGCTGATGATACTGGCTTTGTCTCTACTGTGCCAGCTACATGATTCTTACTGGTGCGTTTGGTAGGCTCCTTGAATGTGAATGAAAAAATTCCAATTTTTCCATCAAATTCTTGATTTCTAGATGAATCAAATCTTGGTCGAGCTACTGCAGCAAGAACCATTACTTTGGTAATAAACCGTTTGCTTTTACAAGTACGTAAAGGCTCTTGTTCTTGAGGGAGAAGATAATACTTTTCTAATTCCTTGGACATGTAAAACCGCTTTTCATCAATATGGACATAATTGAACATGCTTTTAAAAATTGGATTGTTGTTGAGACTATTGGGCTCAAGCATGGATAAGCAAAATTGAAGTCTCGCTTTCTTGTTCTCCATAGAAAAATATGGCTTCAAAGCATTTGAGTGTGGCCTAATAGCACCTTATTTAATTCGTCTATGGAGTGTTGATTTAGCCACATTCATAGCAGCAACCATTGATCGAATATTGGTACGTTGACGAAAAGGAATTTTTGAAACCTCGTTGAAATCTATTTGGATTCGTTTTCGTCCAACACGTTTTGGAAATTTACAATTCACATCAGCAACAAAATTCTCAAGTTGAGAAGCTTTACCTTGTTGCCAAATTCTTCGAATTGTTTTGGGGCTGGCAGACACTCTAGTGGCAATGTGACTCATGCAGCCTCTTCTCAGCTTTCCATTAGCAATTCTTCAAAGATTGCTTGACGTTCTACATTGCTTTTTTTTTTTTTTTTTTTTTTGGGTTGTAAAAAATTTATTTCTAATAGGTCATTCATTTTTTATTGGAAAGATAAGAATTGAAGAGAGGATAGATGTATAACAACTAAGTAGATGAGGCAAGGTAGGGATAGAATTTTGTGTTGGCAAAAAAACCCCAGAATTAGCAAGATAGGAGTAGTAGAAGTACTAAAGCTTGATAGAATTCTAATCTACCGTATAGTTTCAAAGTTTACTAAGTACTTGTAAAATTGATTTAAAGATAATTATGGGGTTTCTTTGAAAACTTTGTTATCCACTTATCCTCTGGACATAATTCTAATCTAAGCTTGATTTACTTAGTACGAGTAAAATTGATTTACTTTTAAAGATACGGAGTAGTAGATAGAAGCAAGATATAGAATTCTAATCAATTTTATTAAAATTTGATTTAAAAATAAAGATTGAAATCCACAATAATTTTGAAAATTGCTTGGCAGTTGGTGCCAATATTAGAAATTTTTTTTGTCTTAAATAATTTTTTGATAAATTTGTTTAAGGGTAATTTAGGAAATTTTTAACTTTTTTTAAAGTGATAAGGCAGTTAGTGATGTTTCCCTAAATATTTGGGTCTTTCTAACTAGGCCAAACAATTTGGGACGGAAGGAGGATTAATTTAGGACTAGGGTACCCTCAGTTAGGTTGATCTCTTCCCTTCCTGAAACCAACAAAGGCATTGATGGGTTGCATTGTCCTACGCGGGACGGGGAGCTAGGTGGGATGATCATAGGCCTGAACAAGTTATTTACCCTTAGTCTATAGAAAATCACTTTCTTCACTTCCCACTTTCTTTACGTTTATTTTTTTAGTTGTAATATATATAAATATATATATATACATATATATACATATATATATATACATATGTATATATATTTCTTTTTTTTCTTTTTATTATCATTATTATTATTATTATTATTATAAAAGTTGTCTAACCTCCAACTCTTCCTTTCTCTAATCTGCTGCAAATAAAGATTTCACCGCTCCCAACCTCAATTAGGTGAACCGTGAGGATCTTAGCAGGATCCCGAAGTCTGAGATCTTCCTCCATAAGAAAAGTCAACTTCGTGCCGCCTACATCATCCTAGGGTATACCCCTATCACAACACGCTTTCAGTATCCTAAGCACGTGATCAAAGCCAAGGACCCTTGCTTAGCAAGCATCGACATAGCTATCCCTGGATTTCTTACTGGTCCTCCTCCCAAAGGAACTCAAGACATTGAATTAACTGCTCAACAGGTCGCCTACATTTTTCAGGCCGAGGAGGAAGTCATACCTTCCGACAAGGAACCAGAAAGACAAGTACGAGCACCTATCTACATTGATCTTAGGGAGGATTTTGAAGTTTTTAATTAGCCCGATCTAGCCAAGCACTTTTAGTCCAGCTCTAGACCTCAAGTTACAGCTCAAATCAGTGCTAACCAAGAAGTCTCTGACATACCCAAAGGGATGGTAATCCAAAAGAGCACGCCTAACCTTCTGGCCTTGCTAGAGACCCATGCCGGGGGAGATTCGCCCACGGTACTTATGGACCCGAGACCTCCTACCCCTCTTTTGGACCTTTCCTTCTAAGTCCGTAAAGAAGAAAAGAAAAAGAGATAAGAGGGCTGGGAAGGAGAGCTCTAAAGAGGGCGAGATTCAGCCCATAGTGAAGCAAGAGCCTCCAAAAAGGCCTAAGGTTACTAAAGCCTAGTAGAAGAAAGGTTCCACTAAGGGAACTAGTTTTTGTGCTGCAACAAACTGGAGCTCCAAGGTCTTTGCTTGGAGCCCCTCATTGGTACTGGATGGAACCCCTCTTCCTTCTAACTCTTCTATCAAAGAATTTCAGCAAGGGAGAGCTGGATATATGGTCGACTCTGTTTAGTAGGATCTTCTCCTCCCTTGAGAAATGGAGGAGTTTCGGAATTTGAAGAAGCATGAGGGATTCCTTACTTTGAAAAGAGATTTGGCTACGGTAAGTTTCTATGTCCAAGCCCCAAACCCGTGCTTCTTTCTTTTTGCCTTTTCTACTTTAGTGTACTCTCTTATTCTTCCCCTCTTTTTTTTTTTTTTTTTTTTTTTGATTATACGTATATGTAGGCAGTTCAAGCTTCCTACGTTGTAGAAGAGTGGGTGGACCAAGCCCTTTACAAATTCAAGGAGGAGGAGTCACGTAGTATTGCTACCACCAAGGCTCAAGCCGAAGCCGAGAAGAAATACAAAGAGTCTCTCTTTAGATTGGCTGAGGTTGAGAGAGGAAGAAAAAGTGTTGAAGCTGCTCTGGGGATTATTGAACGACAGGCTAAGGAACAACGTATTCAGCTTCGGTCAGCGGAGGAGGAGCTGGCCATTGCCAAAAAAAAAATTGAACTCCAACTAAAAAAATTGGAGGGGAAAGAGGCTGAACTGTCCAAGGCAGAACAAGCTACTTATGAACTAGGCCAAAAGGAAACTTCGGCCAGCCTTACCCTCCAAATAAGACTTGGGTCGAGAGTTTTGCCTCCAAGTTTGGATTGAAGCTCTCAATGTTGCTGGGGTGGACTCGTCTTCAGATCTCAAAGATCCATCCAAGATTGTCTACCCTTCTACTCTCAAGGGCAAAGCCAGCTCGTCCACTTCGGCGTCAAGCCCAGCCGAACCAGCTTCTCAACCTCCTCCTGAAAAGGAGGGCAATGACAAAGGGCCACTGGAAAGAGGGGACAAGGCTAGAAAGCAAAAAAAGAAAAACTCCACAAGATAGGCCTTGTTAGATCTATTGTAGTAGGGGCACCCAATTTATATTTTAGCTTAGATAGCAGGCTTTTCTACCTTCTTTTTTTGTAATGCTAGTTCCATAATTAATGAATGATGAGAATTTCTTCCTTTGGTACTTGCTTGTATTTGCATCTTGTCCTTTGCCTTTTTTTTTTTAAACACTTAACTCATTTTAAGTGTTAATTTACCCGAGTCATGTGACTTAAGGAGTCGAGCATAGCCGAGGTTCTATTTAACACTTAGCCATTTATCTCTTTTTGTAAGAGTTAATTTACCCAAAGCATATGACCCGAGGAGTCGAACATGACCAAGGTTCTATTTAACACTTAGCCATTTCATTTCTTTTCGTAAGAGTTAATTTACCCAAGGCATGTGACTCGAGGAGTCGAACATGGTCGAGGTTCTGTTTAACACTTAACCATTTTATTTCTTTTTGTAAGAGCTAATTTACCCAAGGCATGTGACTCGAGGAGTCGAACATGATCGAGGTTTTGTTTAACACTTGGTTATTTTATTTCTTTTTGTAAGAGTTAATTTACCCAAGGCATGTGACCCGAGAAGTCGAAAATGGCCGAGATTCTGTTTAACACTTAACCATTTTAAGATGAATAGTGCAAAGATGCTAGTAAAAGTAAAGCTTTAAGATCAAAGAGAGAGAAATTTAATAACTTCAGTATCATTCATTAATAATAATATCTTCGTAAGTTATTTAGATTCCAAGGTCATGGGATAACGTTGTCATCCAAGTATTCCAAACGATAAGCACCTATTTAGGGTCCTTCCTAGTTAAGCCCGAGCTTTCCTCATGCTGGATTTCTGGTATTCCTTACGACCTTTCTTAGGACTAGATCCCCTAGTACAAATGACCACGTCTTGATGCCTCTATTATACCCCTATCTAAGATTTTGTTGGTAATGAGCTAGTTGGACTGTGGTGACCTCCCTTTTTTCCTCAACCAAATCTTGGCTAGCAAGGAGGAATTGTTCATTTTTCACTGCTATTGAACTGGTTAGTTCTCATCGTTGGGAATCCTGTCCCCAAGGGGATGACTACCTTTATGTCATCAAAAAGGGGGTCTCTCTAGTTGATCTCCTAGGCGTGGTGCTGTATGCCCATAGCACATGTGGTAATTCAACCACTCATCTTCCCTTTACTTCATCCAATCTCTTCTTTAGCCCATCCATTATGACCTTGTTGGTGGCCTCGACTTGTCCATTACTTTGAGGATAGACGGGGCAGAATATCTATTTTTTATGCCCAGCTCATCGCAATATCTTCAGAAAGCCTTGCTATCGAACTAAAGCCCATTGTCCAAAATCAAAGTGTGTGGAACTCCAAACCTCATGACGATATTTTTCTAGACAAACTTCTTCACGTCTTGATCTCAGATATTGGAGAGAAGCTTGGCCTCGACCTATTTTGTGAAGTAGTCGGTTCCGACAATGAGCCATCTTTAGTTTCTAGTTGCCTTCGGGAAAGGCCCAAATATATCCAAGCCCTATTATCCAAAAGGCCATAGACTAGTAAATGGATTCAGGACCCTTACAAGTTGATGAATATTCAGGGCGTATCTTTGGCACTGATCCCACTTTCTAGTATAATCTTGAGCGGACCTTTGCATGCTGGGCCACTAATAACCCTGAGTGAGAGCTCTATGAGATAAAGACCTTCCTTCAATATGGCTACCATAGATTCCTTCATGGAGTTCTTCCAGTAATGCCTTTACTGTCTCAGGATGGAAACATAATAAATATGGCCTGGAATATGACCGTTTGTATAACTTTTGTTCTTCCGAGAGCTAATACTGTGGTGCCTTTCTTAGGATCTTTTCAGCTTCGGTTTTGTCCTTGGGCAATGACCTATTCTTCAAAAATGATACCACTGGGTTCATCCAGTTTAGGTCGACATGTATTTTGTTTATTCCGACAGGGACTTGACCATCCCAATTGGGCGCTACTAAACCTCTACTATTATAACTCTTGGCAAGCCATCTCCCAATGAGGTGGCTAAGGTTGCTAATGAGTCAGCATGGGCATTCTTACTCTTAGGGACTTGCTTGATAGAAAACGCCTGGAAGCTAGATTGCAGTTGTTTCACTTGGCTTAGATACCACTACATCCTTTGGTCATTGGCTTCAAATTCTCCTCTCACCTACCCCATGATAAGCCTCAAGTAAAAAAAAACCTCCAAAGCAGTTTCTTCACTGTGCTTAAGCCTTCTCGAAGAGCTTCATATTCCGCCTCATTATTTGTGGCTGAAAAGCCTAACCTCAAGAATTTCTCCATGGTTACACACTCAGGAGATACTAGGACAATTCCAATCCCCGATCCCTTCTGGTTAGTAGCCCTGTCCATGTACAATTCCCAAAATGGTGGATAGGATGTTAAAACAAACGAAACTTCTATGTCGGGTGTCCCTCCCATCTCGATTCCATCCTTTTCCATTCCTTCAATAAGCTTTACCACTAAGGCGGCCAAAACTTGCCCTTTCACAGCTGTACGAAGTAAGTAATTGATGTCAAATGCTCCTAACATGGTTCTCCACTTGGCTACCCTTCCCATATAGTCCGACCTCCGAAGCAATACTTGTAGAGGGAGCTGGGTGAGGACGACAACCGTATGTGCTTGAAAATAATGGGGAAGCTTTCTCGCGGCATGTATGATAGCCAAGAATTCTTTCTCCAAAGGCAAATATCGGGTTTCTGCCTCTTAAAGGGACTTGCTCACATAATAGACAGGCTTCTACACCCCGCATCTGTTTAAACCAAGACTAGGCTCACTGCATAGGCCGTAATTGCTATGTATGAGTATAAAAATTTCTCCTTCTCAGGTCTGGATAGGATTGGTGGGTGGATCAAGTATCTCTTTAGCTCTTCAAAGGCCTTGTCACACACCTTGGACCAAGCGAAGTCTTTCCATTTGTGAAGTAACTGGAAAAATGGTCTACAACGATCAGCCGACTGAGAGATGAATTTGTTTAAGGTCACTATCATCCCAATCAGCCTCTGTACTTCCTTTGGATTTCGAGGTGGGTGCAAATCATGGATAGCTCAAATTTGGTCGGGATTGTTAGTACATATGTGTTTCACTTGTTAGGAACATATGTCATGATTTTATGTAATTGGCTTATCCTTTGACAAAACGTACTTTACTTGTATTTGGGTAGAATTAGGACGTGTTTAAATACTTCAAGAAACCATATTTCAAGATCAAGTGTTGAAACCTTCAAGTCTGTTCAAGAAAACAAGCTGAAAGTGCAGAGTTATTAAAGCTCGACAACTAGCATGTGTCGAGGTTTAAGAAGCTGTTTCAGCCCCATGGCTCGACAGCTAGCTCGACAGATGCTCAACAGCTTCTATCTGTCAAGGTTTAAGAAAACAGCAATCTGATCTATTTTTCTTGGGATCCGTGATTATTTGTTTGGGCCTTCTTTTCTCCTAACCCTAAACATATAAAAGGATTGTTTTAAAGGCCGTCAAAGAGTTCACAAGTTGCACAAGCATTGAGCAAACCTTGTTCAAGCAAATTGTGACTGGAGACGAAGTTCTTGCCCAAGTTCATCTCTTTCTCTTGAAGAAGTTGTTGTGTATTTGCACCATAGGGTTTTGTAACCAAGCATCTTCTTGATCTTCATCGTTGGGATGAACTGAAGAACTTTGCAGCCAACAACCTTTTCTAGTTGGTGATTGAAGTCGCGTACTGGGATCCGCGCATTGGTTAGTCACGTACTTGGGAGCCGTGCATCAAAAGGGGAAATCGTCACTACATAACAAGTCCAATTGGGTATTGGGGTAAGGGTTCAACTGTAGGTTGGTAAGGTATTTGAGATTCCTTTACTTGTAACCGCTTATTGTGATAATAGTAGAGTTTCGGGAGTGGTGACCTGAAAATCACCCGGTGGGGTTTTTGCCGTTAGGTTTTCCCCATTCGTAAACAAATCACCGTGTCTTTTATTTTCCGCTGTGTATTTAGTTGTTTGGTGATTTGTTTGTGCTACCACACATTTTGAAAGTTAATTTGATTAATTAATAAACTTGGTTAATTAATTAATTAATTAATTTATCACAATGGGTCAATACGTTTGTGGCCTATCAAGTGGTATCAGAGCAGGCACACTCTGATTAAGTATTAATCTTTGTTGTGTTGATCCACTGACCCCTGTTTGTCATGGATAGAGGACAGTCGTTAATTATACCTCCTTTATTTGATGGCACTAACTATGCATACTGGAAAGTACGCATGAGAGCTTTCTTACAGTCTTTAGATAAGTAGGTGTGGCAAGCTGTGGAGATAGGCTAGACCATGCCTACAGAAGTGCCGACCGATTGGGATGATGCGAAGATCAAGGTGGCAAACTTCAACAGCAGGACATTGAATACCTTATTCAGTGCGGTCACCAATGAGGAGTTCAAGAAGATATCCTCCACTGAAACTGCTAAGGAGGCATGGACCATCCTCCAGAAAACCTATGAGGGAACAAAGGCTGTCAAGGATTCGAAGCTACAGAGGCTCACTACAAGCTTCGAAGAGATTAAGATGGAGGAGGATGAGTCGTTCGATGAGTTCTATGCCAAGCTTAAGGACATAGTGAACTCAGCTTTCAATTTTGGGGAAACCATTCCTGAACCCAAGATTGTGAGAAAGGTACTCAGATCTTTGCCTGAGAGATTCCATGCCAAGATTATGGCGATCGAGGAATCAAAAGACATCAACAAGATTCCTTTGACAGAGCTGGTTGGTAATCTACAGACTTACGAGCTAGAGTTAACAAGGATTGGTAAGTCAAGAAAGAGTAAGAGCATGGCGCTGAAGGCCAAGAACAGTGACACAGATGAGTCTTCAGACGATGAAGATTCTAAGATGAAGTCCTACATCACTAGGCAGTTCAAGAAGTTTATGAAGAATGCAAATGGAAAGGGCTTCGATAAGGACCGTAGGCAATCCAGTTCTTCTCAGTTCAAGAGCCAAGATAAAGGGAAGAAGAATGCAGGGGATGGCGGTTAGTACACTGTACCAGCAAGACCTAAGTGCTTTGGGTGTCAAGGCTTCAGTCACATGAAAAATGAATGTCCTACATATCTCAAAAGCATTGGGAAGAGCAAGGCACTTGCTGTTACTTTAAGCAACACCGAGCCTGAGGATGATTCTGACAATGAAGATGACGGAATCTTGAATGCCTTCACTGCCACTGTCAATCCTACTGAAGGGATTGCTGAAAGAGTGGATGAAGAAGAGGACTTGGTGGAGTCAAATTTTGAGAAAATGGATGATCAAGATGATATCCATACAGCCTATGAAAAATTGTACAAACTTTCTAAGAAACATGAGAAACTTTATAGGCTGGCTACCAAGAAGCTCAGTGATGTGGAACTTGATTGTGAAGAGCTTTTCACAAAGTTTGATGAGGCTAATCAGACTATTGGAGCACTGAGATTCGAGAACAATTTCTTGGCTGAGAAGACCAAGAAGCTTGAAGCGGAGCTATTTCAAGTCAGAGCTCAATTGGAGAGGATTTCAAGTGCAAAGCTTGATGAGATGCTAAATCTTCAGAAATCTGCTTCCGATCAAACAGGTTTAGGGTATGGTCTTTCTTCCTCTAATATTGCTTCTACTAGTTCTACTGTTTTTGTTCCTCCTGCTAATAATGTTGAAATTGAGAACAATGATGTTAAAATTGTTTTAGCTAGTGAGAACTTAGACAAGAATAAATCTATCTTAGGAGCACCCCCTAAGCAAGATAAGAAAAAAGCTAAGAACCCAAGGGCTAAAGAGGCTAACTCTCAAAAGCCTAAACAGAAGAAGCAGCATCTCTGTCATCATTGTGGAGCTACAGGTCATACACAACCAAATTGCTATAAGTGGCTTGCCACTCAACAAAGCAACGACATGATAATATTTGGAAGCCAAAATCAGCTTCAATCCTCTCTTGCTCCCCTTGGAGATCTTCTCAAAGCCCTCATGTTCCTTTCGAACTTGAACGGTTTCAATTCTTCACCCTCATCGCCGATTCAAGGGTTTAATCAAAGGAAATGTTCTTCTAGAGTGTGGAAGGAAAGGGCTCCAAGTGATTCTATCACTTTTTTCTCTCTCTTTTTTGTTTTTGTTTGCATTACTTTGTGTTTTGCTTTCATGTTTTGAGTCAGTCTAGTTTTTATGCTTTGCTTAACTTGTTTTTGTTTGGTCAATTTTTCAGTTTTGCCTTGTTTTATTTTTCATATAAAAATAAAAATAAAATTGAAAAATTAGAAAAAAAAATACAAAAACAGTGTGTGCTTTGTGTACATTGGTACTTGTGTACCTTGGATGGCCATTGAAACAAAGTTTTCTAAACTTTGTATCTCTTGTAACTTACATGAGCATCTTTTATGCACAACTAAGCAAGTGAGCTTTGTGACTCTTGTTTGTAATGAGTAAGATTAAGTTGTCTCTTGCACTTAACACTCGTATCACTCTTTTTGAAGAGAAGGATTAGAAAATCCTAAGAGAAAGGCATAAATAACCATCTCACCACTATTGCCCACCAATCATAATGACACCTGTATGATTCGGCATAGCAAAAGTACAGTGTCAATGACATTTGTGTGCTTAGGCATAGCAAAATTGGAATGTCAAATATCTTTGGGTATTTCTTTTCTCTCTCTTATATGCCCATGCATGATATGCTTAAAAGAAAAATATGCAAAGAAAAATCAAAAGCAAAAAGATCAAAAATGCTTTAAATATGATTGCAAGCATGTTTTCTAGGAGATGTGGGAGTTATAGGATGTACCTTAAATGTGATAATCTCCATCAAACAGTTATGATTGTGTGTGAGTTAAAGTGATTTTCTCATATCTCAAATTATCATAACATGGTGACACATTTGCAATCTTGCGATGTTCTTCACACACGACACGCAATATTCTTTACTACTCTTGATACATGTGTAGGTACAATGTGATTTGGCCATCACAAGTTTTACATGTGTTAATGTATACTCACTAAACTATCTTAATTTATTTTTAAAATATAAAAATTGGTTAGACTTGTTTAGTGTGTGCGTGTGTTTTTGGTATCCATGTGCTTAAAATCTTTGTTGAGAGATGAGTTTAAGAAGTTTATATGGTGTTTGGATCATTGGTTGAGTTGCATAATGGTTTGCATTCATGTCTGTGTTTTTCACTTCTCGAAAAACTGTTTTTAAAAGCTAGCTTGACACCTCCTCGATACCTCTTCGATACCTTGATATCTTTCGAGCTTCTTAAAGCTTTTTCTTATCGCAATCTCACCTGCTTCTTGACACCTGGTGGATCGAACGAGAAATCTCCTGGACCCTCGATAGCTTCTCGACAGTTGGTGGATCGATCGAGCTTCTGTTCTTGTGTCTTTACTGTGTTCCTCGACACCTTCTCAACAGCTGTATCTGTCGAAGTTGTTTTTCTCGACACCTTCCTCGACAGATGTCTCGACACCTCTCGACACCTCTATCTGTCAAGAATTACTAAGGATCTATATATTCTCTCTTCACGATCCGGTTCTCATTTCTTCAATCTCTCTCGATCTGTCTACCCCTGTTCATCTCCCAAACACTATCTCTCTCACTCCAAACCTCTTCCAAAGGTGTTTTTCAAGCTTCTTCAAGTCTTTCTTCACTTGGTAAGCTTCTAATCTCCTTCATTTTCATGCATTTCATGTTTTGAAACCTAGGTTTTGGGGTTTTCAAAAAATTTTGGGGTTTTTCAAACTTGATGAGTTTTTGTTGATATTTTGGAATGGGTTTTCAATTAAATGAGTTTAAAATATCATGCATTACATCACATTAGCATTATAATAAGTATTCTCATGCATTTAGATGTGTGCAATCTGTCTGTGTGCTGATAGGTTTGGATTGGGCTGAGCCCATGATGCAATTTATTTTGCATGTCACATGTTCATGCATTTCCCATGCATACGTACTCCTTTTTCAATATACTTGTTATATTTGAATTGTTTTGGAGATTTTCTGATTGTCTACTTCTCTCTTTCCCTCTCATTTTGTTTACATTAGTCGTGTCTATGGCATCTAAGCGTAAGTCAGCTCCGTCCCAGAACCCTTTACGTTCTAGGGCATCATCTTCTGATCCTACTCCGTCTCATCTTCGGTTCCATGATGAGGATGCCCGAAAGGACTTCTCGGAGAACTTTTCTCGACGAGGTGTTCATTCGGAACGCCGAGTCATTTTGGCAGACTTCGCCGACACTGACTTTCCCACTGTCATTTATAGTCGGGGATGGGAGTCACTGTGTGACGTCCCAGTCACTTGTCCGACCGTGCTGATCTAGGAGTTTTACTTCAACATGCATGGTTTCGATTTTTCAGTACCTCTTTTTTCTACTTGCATTCGAGATACGCGCATCACTGTCACACCACAGCTTGTTGCGGATGTGCTTCATGTCCCTAGGATAGAGTCTCTTAACTACCCTGGTTGTGAGCGTCTGCGGACTGTGTCCAAAGATGAGATGATTTCTACGTTTTGTGAGCGCCCTTCTGATTGGGGTGAGCGTTAGTTCACACCATGGAAGGCCTTTGCTAAAGGTCCTAGATTCATGAACATGGTGATGACTTTTGTTTTGCACCCACTCTCTCACTATAACTCTATCACAAAGCCTCGTGCTCGATTCTTGCTTTCCTTGTTAGAGTACATCACTATAGATTTTCCTTCACATTTCATTCTTTCTATCTTAGATATGTATAGGGATACAGCTACCCGTGATAAGCTCATTTTCCCTTCGGCTATCACGCAGATTCTATGCCATTTTTCTGTTCCTTTTCCCTCTTCCGACCATTATTCTGTCATGTGTGCCATAGACTACGCTACCGTTAAACGTAGCGAGGCACAGTTTCGTTCTCGGCAGTCGAATTCAGCAGCTCCTCCCTCCCATTCCGCTCCATCCCGTTCTGCTCCATCCATATCTACTCCCTCATCTTCTTCAGGTGATGTGTCCTTTGGAGATATCATAGCACAGCTACAGCGCATGGATGCTCGCCTAGATACACTCTCTACAGAGATGTATCAAGTGAACGTTCGTGTCGGTTGTATTGCACGACGACAGGCGACCATGGGTGGTTTTGCTCTAGAGGTTTCTCCTCCACCACCTCTAGTGGATTCTGATTCTGATGATGATGCTGATGGTGATGACGATGATGCTTCTGATGCTGATGATGGAGATGCTACCTCTTCTGATGAGATGTCTACTTGACACTCTTACCCTTTGTCACTCGTAACAAAAAGGGGAAGTAGTTTTGGATATGAGGGTAGTCATACTTAGGGGGAGAGTTAGTATAGGACATTTTAGTTAGGGGGAGTGTTGTTGAGTGCTGAGGGATGTAGTGAGGATTTCATGTATCTTTTCTCTTTTTTAGATACATTGTTCTCGTACATTAGGTCTTGTAACCATATTTATGACATACATTGTATTTATTTCTTTCTATATGTTGATGTATGTTGTTTCTTTCACCTACCTCTTACATGTGTTGTTTCTTTTCTCTCTTTATACACATGCTTCTTATTACTTGTATGCAATCTATTATTTCTGCTCCACACTAAGATGCCTTGATGAGTTTTGTTTAAAGTATTTCAGAAATACAGGTTGTCAAAGTCTACTTGCCATAAACTCTCTTCTTGCAAAGTTTTTCAAGAGTTTGTGTTAGGATAGATTTTATTGTATTCAACAAGTGAATATGAGTTGAGTGATTTATGACTTTTCTCATATGTTCATTTGTTTGTTGTGGTTTTGTCACAGATTGCCAAATGGGGAGATTGTTAGGACATATGTGTTTCACTTGTTAGGAACATATGTCATGATTTTATGTAATTGGCTTATCCTTTGACAAAACGCACTTTACTTGTATTTGGGTGGATTTAGAACGCGTTTAAATACTTTAAGAAACCATGTTTCAAGATCAAGTGTTGAAACCTTCAAGTCTGTTCAAGAAAACAACTTAAAAGTGCAGAGTTATTAAAGCTCGACAGCTAGCATGTGTCGAGGTTTAAGAAGCTGTTTCAGCCCCGTGGCTCGACAGCTAGCTCGACAGATGCTCGACAGCTTCTATCTATCGAGGTTTAAGAAAACAGCAATCTGATCTGTTTTTCTTGGGATCCGTGATTATGTGTTTGAGCCTTCTTTTCTCCTAACCCTAAACATATAAAAGGATTGTATTAAGGGCCGTCAAAGAGTTCACAAGTTGCACAAGCATTGACCAAACCTTGTTCAAGCAAATTGTGACTGGAGACGAAGTTCTTGCCCAAGTTCATCTCTTTCTCTTGAAGAAGTTGCTGTGTATTTGCACCATAGGGTTTTGTAACCAAGCATCTTCTTGATCTTCATCGTTGGGATGAACTGAAGAACTTTGCAGCCAACAACCTTTTCTAGTTGGTGATTGAAGTCGTGTACTGGGATCCGCGCATTGGTTAGTCACGTACTTGGGAGTCGTGCATCAAAAGGAGAACTATCACTACAGAACAAGTCCAATTAGGTATTGGGGTAAGGGTTCAACTGTAAGTTGGTAAGGTACTTGGGATTCTTTTACTTGTAACCGCTTATTGTGATAATAGTGGAGTTTCGGGAGTGGTGACCTAAAAATCACCCGGTGGGGTTTTTGCTGTTTTCCCTATTCGTAAACAAATCACCATGCCTTTTATTTTCCGCTGCGTATTTAGTTGTTTGGTGATTTGTTTGTGCTACCACGCGTTTTGTATGTTAATTTGATTAATTAATAAACTTGATTAATTAATTAATTTATTTATCATAAGGGGTCAATACGTTTGTGGCCTATCAGGGATTAACCTTTATTCCTTGGTGAGTGATCATGTACCCCATAAATTTCCTAGATCCCACACCGAAGGAACATTTAGAAGCATTTAGGTGTAACTTATGTTTCCTAAGGATTGAGAAAACTTCATCTAGATCTCTCAAATGCTTGGACACCTATTTACTTTATGTCACCATGTCATTTATGTAGGCTTCAATGTACTTGCCTAGTTGGGCTTCAAACATCCTCATTACCATTCTTCGATAGGTGGAGCCAGCGTTCTTCAGGCTTGAAGGCATCACTCGATAGTGGTAGTTTCCAGTAGGGATTAGAAATGCTGTCTTCTTCAGATTTGGCAATGTAAGCGGTATTTGATGGTAGCCTTGGAAGGCGTCCAACAAACTTATCCGAGGATGGCCAAATGTTGCGTCGAAAAGTTGGTCGATTCTAGGAACTTGGAAGGGATCCTTGGGGCATGCCTTATTCAAATCGATAAAATCGACACAAACCCTCCATTTTCCTGACTTCTTCTTAACCATTACAGTGTTGGCCAACCACTCGGGATAAAAGACTTCCTTGATTACCCTAGCTTGCTTGAGCTTATTGACCTCCTATTTTACTACTTCAGCATGTTCTTTAGAAGATTGTCGAGATTGTTGCTTTGGTATGATGGTTGGGTTCACATTAAGATGGTGGCATATAAACTCTGGATCTACCCCCAGGACCTTGTACGTGCTCCAGGCAAAAACGTCTAAGATGGTGGCTCCATGTTCACACTGCAAACCACCTATTTCCATTCTATCCGAGTCCTCTGGCTCTCCAAGTGCTGATTGCTACAAAATGTGACTCGGATCAAAGGGACCCACTTAAGCTGACTAGTGCCTGACTGCAGCAACCATACACTACTTGACCATTGTCTGGCACCCCACCAGCTCCCCCACGCACTCCTCGGTTGGGTACTTCACCTTCATATGCAAGGTGAAAGAGACTACCCCCATAGTATGAAGCCATGGCCTTGCCAAAATTGCGGTGTAGGGCGAATAAGCTTCAACCACAATGAAATCTACTTCAACAACTTCATTGCCTGTCTGTATTGGCAACTTAATCATCCCCTTGGGATCACAGTTCTCTCATCAAACCCTACTAAGGGGGAGTCGTACTTACTAAGGTCTTCAAGTTTCAGCTACGGCCCTTTATATAAACTAGTCGCTAACCCATGCTATGCACAAGAAAGTTCAGGAAATTTATTTTAATATATTATATGTTTTTTTTTTCTTTATTAAGCACTAATAAATATAATTTGTATATTTGAACAAATAAATCAAGGTTTACAGTAACAATTTCCATATTAAAATCGCAATAATATAACATCAAAAACTTACATACAAATAAATACAAAAATAATTTGTTTATGCTTATATGCTTCCACTTCTCATGGTTGGAAATCTTCATTACTGTATACAATTGTATCTTTGTATGACATAATCTCATTTTTAACCTCAAGGCAAAGTTAAATTATGGTCCCAAAGAGCAACATAAAGTTGTTTTCAGGCCCCTGGCAGTGTTCTTTCTTTTCCATGGTACCCTAGATCTCCCAAAAGTGCAGCTTATATGCCTTGAAAAAGAAAATAACTTATTAACTTCCTTGACAATAACAAAGACCACCACATGAAAATATCCACTTAATAGAATAAGAATCATATTATTTAGTTTCACTAATCCACAGTTGAATTTAGTAACTCACATTAAAGATAACACCAAAGACTTTAAATTACATACAGTCCATCATTTCCATCATGAAAATCAAAAGATATGAGCATGTGGTTTGAAAATCATCATCTAAAGCATTGCCATGTCAAAAAAGAAAAAGAATATATCAAGCATTGAGCACACACTTAACATGGAATGTAAGAACCTGGACCTTTTTTAACTTGATAAGTGCAGCTCTTTTATCTAACTTCAATATTAAAATCTGCAAAATAGGAATTTAATATTTTAAAAAAAAAATTATATCCCTAAACTTATTATTTAATGGGCAAAGAGAAAGCAAAGAGTTAAAAAAATGTTTTCACATCTATCTTAGACGTGAATCTTTTCTACTATCCACACTAAGCTATCATGCATGAAAATGTTTGTGGAGTGGTCTCACACCATTGGCATAAATGATATGCATTTCAAAGTGTTTTGATTATTCAACCTTCCATCAAACCCCATCTGTTCTATAGATCATCATGCACAATTCAAATTCCCATTCTCACTACTTTAAAGTAGCATCACATCAACAATAACACTATTAAAAAGTTAAGTGATATGATTATGAATCTTTAGTACTCTTCTCAGATACTACCAATATGCGTGAGTATTCATTCATTTGATAAATAATTTAATATGCATATGAGTAATCAAGTCAGTATGTGGAAACTTAGGTGCGGTTTGGATAGAGATTAATATGGCGTTTGCGTTTTGCGTTGCGTTTTGCTCCTCTTTTTTTTTTTTTTTTTCCATGCGTTTCAGAGACAAAATCTAGCTGAAACGACTACTGTTCATGCACTGTGCATGAACAGTAGCCAAAATTTTTGACTTTTCGGCATATCAGTGGGTCCCGTGCACTGTTTACGGGACCCACAAACTTCACTTTTCAGCCACTTTTTCATTAAAAATGGGTCCCACGGAACTATTCACACATTTAAAAATTATTTTGCTACAGTGTTTTCAGTTTTCAGTTTTCAGTTTCAGCAAAATAAGTTTTATCCAAACGGACCCTTAATATGACATTTTTAATTTGGTATGTGCAAACATGTAAATATGACATTTCAAATTTAATTTGCATATGAGTGATCAAGTCAGCAGCGTGTGATTGCAGAATCCTTAAAAGTGATGTGCATAACTTTTCTTTTTCTTTTTCTTTTCCAGCTAAATATGCATTACCATTCTAGAATTTTTGCAAAGTATATTAGAAGATACTGTAAAACTGGAGGAAAAAAAAACCAAAAAGAAATTGAAAGAAGTTGGAAACACACACCTAAAAAGAACCATCAATTCGATAAAGCACTCATTATATATTTATAAAATCTATCTCTATTAATTGTACATATCAAGAAGCCAACTCTACCTCAAAATGAGAAGTCTATCTTTGTGAGTTTCAGATTAGAGATAGATTTTTTATTCTTAGATAACATGTCTACTTGTTATAATTAGTACATAGCTAAAAGGAAAATCTACTCCAAAAATTGCACAAAATAATATAAATGAATCAATAAAAAAAAATGTGATTGTGCTACTGGGTTTATTTTTATTTATTTTCTAACTTGTACATGCCAATTAGATTTTAGATTGTTGTCATGATACCCATTGACAAAGCATCAAACAGGGCCAAGAAAAGCCTTTTCACAAACCTTTTCTTTTAAAGTCATAGATAATAGGTCATATCAAATGGATTTGTGGCAAACTATAATGGAATAGGCTTCAAAACCCCAAGATTTATAAGCTACTAAGGTAAAAAAGTAAATTCCCAAAGCCATAATCTATTTATTCTAAAGATAACAACACACAAATACATCTAAATGCTAACAGTTCTATATAAACAAAATTATAACTTAAAGAAATCAATAAAGACCTATAAACAATATATAAACCAACTTAACTTTGAGAATTATCAATTACCAAAATATCAGTCATCTTAATCACAATATCCCATAGAAAAGATTATATTAATAAATTCACAGGCTTCAACTTATAGCATAATAACATATTTCTAGTAAATTTTATTTATAATTAGAATTTTCCAACCAACCCAAACAATATCCACTTCAAGATTTTTTCTTCTTCTGGTAGCATATCTAAGTCATGAATGTTTATGGGGATAGAACAATATACTACCACGTTACTGTGTGAAGGAATTCACCACTACGGTTGAAGATAAGTTTCCCATCTTGAACCACAACTTCAAATTAAGTATGGTGTTTGTTCGATGATGCATGATTGCTTTTTATCAAAATACAAACTCTACTTCCTAGCTAGGGAGCATAAAGCAAGGACATGAGACTCACGGGACCAAGATATCTGATGCATTGCAGCTGAAGCTTCGATCTAGAACATCTCTCATGATTGACCTCTTTTCCTTCTCCTATGTCGAGCCTGTTATTTTTCGAAGTTCAGATGTTAAGCAAATTAAAAGTCAAAATTGCTGTAATTCTGTCAAATTTATCATTGCTCCCCATATGTAGAATCCCACTGAGACCTAGCATCAAACACCTCACAGGCACTATTATAGAGACTCTTTTTATCATTTTGTCGAATAAAGCAAAAAATGATATTTAAATTGCCACAATTAAAAGCACAGCCACCATTCAAAATTTGAGAGATAAGTAGGGTAATTAATCGATATAGATAATTAAACTATCTATTTACTAATATATCTTGTAGGCATTCTATTAAACACCTGTTAGGAATCTCAATAGCTATAGTAACCAACCCAACCTTCAAAACAAAAATAAAATTCCCACAAAAACACAAATATTTCAGTAATATAGCAATATGCAACAATACCCACAAAAAGAAATTTTGATTTTTGGGGTTATACCATCCTCCTTTTCTCTCATCCTAATAATTCCAATTTTCCAACACTACCAACCATGAACGGTTAAATAAATTTTTTTTTTTTTTAAAATCTCAAGAAAATTCCAAAACTTGCTTCAGAGGTTGCGTTAGAGCTTTTGGATTGCTCATAGCTTCCTCGACGACACAGGCGGCATCTGAGTTTTGGGTTTTTGGGATTTGATTTTGGGGAAGAAGAGGGTTTTGATTTTCAAGGAAGAAGATGGTTGCATGAAAGAATCTGAAAAGAGAGTGGAGGGCATCAGGTATTTTGGGAGAAAAAAAGAGTACCAGATTTAGAAAAACAAAACATTATCGGTAGCGATTTAGGCAGCCTGATGTTGGTGAGCGACTGGCTTACCGGTGAATGATAGTTTGACACTCCGACGATTCTCTCTCAATCTCCTTTTTTTTTTTTGTCTATGTTCTGAGGAAGAAGATGTCTCCTGGTTTGTGGGTATGGTGGGTTTTGATTGAGGAATTTGTGGGTATGGTGGGTATGGTGTCTTGGTTTACCGTGGGTTTGATCGAGGAGGAGCTGGTAGAGAAAGGCAGAGCGTGCATTTTAGTGAAAGAAAAGGCAGAGCATCGTGAAAGAGTTTTGGTGAAAGAAAGGGTAGAGCATCGTGAAAGAGAAGACAGAGCATCGAGGGTTTTAGAAAAGTTTTATTATGTTTTTTTTTTTTTAATATTATGCTGACATGAAAAATTGTGGGAGCTTCAGATGCTTCAGTTATATATATATATATATATATAGATTTGGGTACATGATCTCCACCCCGCTTCCTTGATCCACTATTATCCTTCTCACGTCAAACCCTTCAATTCAAAGGGTAACCACTAAAGCATCATCATGGGGCTGGAAGGTCCCCACCTTATCAGCATCCAAGAAGCCCAAGATTGGCTCCTACTATGCCATCTATCCTCTTCTCCGAACTCAAATCGTGATGAAATGGAAATTACCCTAGATGAGGGCCCTGTTTCCTTATCCAATGTGACAAAAATGATGTTGATGGTTTCCAATGGTGGGTGTGGTGCCACTTCCCTCTAGTATCCCTGACTTATTTGGTTCCCTTGCCAAGGGTATTGGTGCATGAATTGCTTCAGCTTCTCTGCCTTGACTAACTGCTTTATATAATCATGCAAAGTTCTGTAGTCCTCGGTCGTATGGCCTCGGTCTCGATGATATTAGCAATACAGGTTTTGATTTCATTTGGTGGGGTCCCCCCCATCTTGTTAGGCCACTTGAAGTATGGCTCATTCTTTATCTTTTCATGGACCCAATATATGGGTTCCTTGAACACCAAGCTAGCCACCGAGGTATTACCTTGGGGAGGCTGATTAGAAAGTCTCTCCTTGGTCAGTTAGGGCCAAATCTATCAGGTTGAGGATCCCTCTGCTCCGGTGTGAAAACCTTGGCCTTCCCTTTGCCCTGAACTTGATCATCTTCAACCCTCTTATGCTCGTCAATACGATCCATCAGCTGATGCATATTCCTAGTAGGCTTTAAATGAGGGATTTCCTCAGGCCTGAATTCATGGGAAGCCCCACTTTGAAGGTTTTGATAGCCACGTCCTCAAAATCCCCATCAATCTCATTGAAGAGCTCCTAATACCTATCAAAATATGTTTTTAAGGTCTCCCTTTCCCTCATTTCCATAGAAGGCAGAGAGTCAAAAGGCCTAAGGATCCTGCTACAAGTCACAAACTTGGCCCCGAACGCCCTGGTCAGCTCCTTATTGGACCCTATTGAGCCTTCCTCCAATCCATCAAACCACCTCATGGCAATGGGCCCAAGGCTTGAAGGGAACACCTTACATATGAGAGCCTTGTTTCTAGAGTGAATGGCCATCCTTTGATTAAAATGGCTCACATGCTCCACCGGGTCAGTCCTTCCATTGTAAATGGTGAATGTTGGTTGGCTAAAATGATGGGGGAGCTTGGCCCTCCTAATGTGGCTCGTAAAGGATGACTTAGAAATTTGGCGCAAGGCCCTACTCATAGCATCATTCCCCATATTTTTAGGGGGTGAGTTTTTCTTCCTTCTTTGACGATGCCTTTCTCCACCTCCTGTGCGATAGGATGTGGTAAAAGATTCGTTTGGGTGGGGGGGGGGGGGGGGGTTTCTAGATCTTTGTAGATAGCTTCGCTTGGGGGGAGAGGGGGTTTTATCCTCCCTAACATGCACTCTACGTCGAAGCTGTCTACATAGATGATCAATTTCCAACCTAAGGTTTCGCGTCTCTTGTTCATGCAATGCATGACTTCCTGGTCTTTAGTGGCTTCGACTTATATGGTCCGAATGGAAGGCTTAACCCTGATACTGGGAGACCGGGCCACCTCTCTGTCCCTTCTTCTCTCCAAATTCAAGAATTGATCCACTCGCTGAGAGCTCTCTTTCTCCCCTTCTATCACCATGAGCCCCCATTTCGTCTCACCTAGAATTTGCCATTTTCACTACCAAGGAATAAACCACAAAGAGATTAAAGATGACCGTTCCCACAGACAGCGCCAATTGTAAGCAAGCCCAATAGGCTAAGTCCACTTAGAATAGTGGATTTAGGTCAGACGGCCCAATACAATTAATTTGTTGGAGAATAGGCTTCTGAGGTCAACTTTAGTACACAAGTATGGTTTGGCTTTTAAATTAATGGAGAAAACGTTAAGTGATTCTTAAAAATGGAGCAAAATTTGGGATTAACACTTCCTCGGGTCAGGCCGAGGAGCTAATGTTCATAAATTGTTCAAGTCTTAATTACACGATAGTGATGTACAATATATGTATTTCTTTTTAGTTTTTCGTCACCCCTTCCGTTGGGGCTTCCTTTCTTTATATAGTCAATTGAATTGCATCTGAGTCCTCCACTTTTATAGTCACTGACTTTCTTTTAGATGCTTGTCCCATCAAGGTTTTGCTAGAAATGGTAGAGTGTGTTGCAAGCTATGAAGCCACTGTTCAGAGGTCATTCCTCTATTAATGTTGCCAGCTAAGTTGGTGTAGAGTATTGAATGCGGAGGTGGTGGTTACTTTGTCTGGATAGTTCACTTCTTCTTTGCTTGCACGTCTCTATTGTCTTCTTCTGTATTCTGTTATCTAGTGTAAGTGGCTTGCCTGATAATTCATGAGGAACACTCGCTTTTCGGGCTCCTCAGAAGGTTGGCCTCTTTGTGATTCCTCCTTGGATTCTCTTCCACATATTATGTCAGGACTAAAGTGTGGGTGGGCCCTTCCCCCTCCTCACATTTGGTCAACGGGCACTATTCCGTACTCGGATCTTACCCCTCCCACAAGTATAATTTAGCAATTCTAGCATCTACATAACCCAAAGTGGATTGCTCTTAAAAAAAAACAAAAAAACAAAAACAAAATAAGTGGACTCACCACTTTCCAAGCATATTGGCCAATTCTAAACTGAAGTCAAAATTGGCCTATATATGCCAGTTTGGTATATATGTCACTAACTTAATATATTTTATTAACTTTGGATTATATCACACCAAGCTTGTAGCTTAAACGCAAACCACCAAGCAGTCAAGCACTAACTTTGACAATGAAAGCTAAAATTCTATAGTGACGCCTAGGGAAGAATATTTCCTGCTTAAGGACAACCAAAGAGAAAAAAGAAAATAGAAAACTACATATGAAGAATATTATAGGCACAAATTCCTCATAAAGTTTTTAAAAATAAAAATAAAAATCAAGAGTTAGCAATTCTCTTGTGCACTCTTTTCTATAAGATTTAACTAATTTTGATATAATAAAAGTATATGGAGCTAGTCCAAATGATATGTAATTGATACATAATTGACAAGAGTTTTCTCAACAAATGCAAAATAGCCCAGTATCTTTTCTTTTTCTTTTTCTTTTTCTTTTTCTTTTGTTGTTAGAATATCATTTATATTTTCATAATTGGTAAGTTTAATCACGTTAGCTCCATTTCTAAGGACTTCTCTCTCTCTCCTGGAAGTCATTATGTATTTACTACCACTAGTTAGGGCAACACGTGCAAGGCACGTGCTAGCCATGGGAAAAAAGAAAAAGAAAAAAAAGTAGTGATTAAGATCAATTCTAGATTTTATTTGTATCACAAAATAAAGATATAAATAATTTGATTTTTAAAATACATAGAGCTTTACATTAATCAAAAAGAGATATTAATTATAAGAATTTTGATAATTATGTCATAAAAAGTTAATCTCATTCGTATAAGAATTTTAATCAACCACAAAGTTAGGAGAGCTATTTAACATATAAATATCTATTTCACTATAATAATTTTTTAGTACTTATTCGCTATAGTCAATATATCCACTCACTAAAAACTTCTAAGAATTATAACAAATATCATTATCTTCTAACAATAAACAATTGAGTTTTGATAAGAAGATAAAAAAAAAGGCATGTGTTATCAAATTTTCCATTAGATAAATTTTAAGTTTTAAAAATTTAAACCTAGAAAATCAATATTCTTTAGATAACAAATAAAAAATCTTATATCATCATTCTAACTTTCCAAGAATTATTACCATCTAAATATCAAAATACTGGAAGAAAATTTTTGGGATGTTAAAATTTAGTGGGAATATTTTAGACATTACACAATAAAATATTTTAAGAATCATAAGTTTTCATTAGGGTTTAACTGAGAGAATAATAACATGACATATTTGCTCTTTCCAAAATATTAAGGGAAAAATTGCTTGATTTTAAAGTTTAAGAAGGAGGAATTGTAAACTACCCCAAACATAAAGGATGAAAAGTGTTTTTTTCCTAAGTTTTTGTTTTTGTTTTTGTGTGTAAAACTATGTAGTTTTACTTAAAATGGTGCGCAAAGAAAAAAAAATACAAAAAGTCAACCTAAGAAAATTGTATGTGATATAGTGAATTTTGGCTCAACAAATCTGACTAAACCCACAAAATATTTCTAAAAACACAACAAAATGGCATAACATTTTCATAATACCTTTATAATTTTATTATATTTTATTTTGACTTTAGGCACTATAGAAATTAATGTTAAAATGTTGTGGATTTAGCATTTTTTTTTAATTTGATATATAAGAAACTGAGATCTCAACAATTGTGAAAATATTGTGATAACAATAAGTGTTGTAACATTTTCTCAAAACATTTATTTTTTGTTGTGGTTGGTCACACTCTCATATTTTATTATTTTATTTCGACTTGTAAGAAATTGACACGTTAATAATTGTGAAAATATTGTGAAATTTATTGCGTCAGTATAACAATATATACCAATTTACATAAATATTTAAAAGGAAAAAAAAAAAAAAAACAAACCGATTACTGGAGGAAGAAAAAAAAAAAAAAAACTTTAGGCATTGGAGCTACAGTGCAGTGACTCACGAAACCAAAATCACTGTAGCTACAGTGACAACATTTTCTCAAAATATTTATTTTTAGTTGTGGTTGGTCACACTCTTATATTTTATAATTTTATTTCGATTTGTAAGAAATTGACATGTCAATAATTGTGAAATTTATTGTGTCAGTATTACAATATATATACCAGTTTACATAAATATTTATTAAAAAAAAAAAAAAAACCTATTACTGGAGGTTGAAAAAAAAAAAACTTTAGGCATTGTAGCTACAGTGCAATGGCTCACGAAACCAAAATCACTATAGCTACAGTGACAACATTTTCTCAAAACATTTATTTTTAGTTGTGATTGATCACACTCTCATATTTTATTATTTTATTTCGATTGGTAAGAAATTGACACGTCAATAATTGTGAAATTTATTGTGTCAGTATAACAATATATATACCAGTTTATATAAATATTAAAAAAAAAAAAAAAAAAAAAAACACAAGCCGATTATTGGAGGAAGGAAAAAAAAAAAAAAAAGCTTTAGGCACTGTAGCTACAGTGCAGTGGCTCACTAAACCAAAATCACTGTAGCTACAGTGATTTTATATTCAGCCAAAACGCATCGTTTGACACTCAATAAACGGACAAAATAGAGAGATTCACTAAAATTACACGGTAGATAAACAGTATTTTAACCCTGAATGCACAGGACCAAATCACTATAGCGGCATAGCCGCTTTTATATATAAGAAATCCATCACTTTCACCACTTATTTTAATGAAATTAAAATTCTTGCTTTCTGTACGCCAAAATTGAAAAGTCTGAGGCCACAATGCTGTCTCCTCTTGCTTCACATGCGCATGCGTTTGCAAGTTTTTTTCTTTTTTAACTTTTATCTCTGTCATTAAGGAGTATTGAATTATCATGACAGACTAAACCATACTTTACAGTAATCGTACAAAAAGTGATTCCAAATTTGGCGGTTCCCAATATGACACTTTTCATATCTTGATTGGAAGGTAGTGTGACAAAAAAAAATTCTAATACCACAATTTTGTTTGACGGAACTAAATGTGATAGAGTATTGATAAGTCTATGCGTAAGTGAAAAATAACTATTTACAATCTATCATGTGAAAGTTATGACAAATAAATTGTAAAATATTTTGTGATCCTAGAACCACTCATGTCATATTGTTGACAAAACTATTTCTACTCCAATCTTATTACAGTTTTCCATCTTTTCACATAAATAATCAACCTCATAATAATTTTTTGGTTAAATTATTTATTTGGTCATTTAAGTATTGGATAAAGATCAATTTAGTCCCTTAACTTTTAAATGTGTTAATTTAGTCTCCTAACTTTTAAATCAAGTCAATTTCATCTTTTGGTCTTCTCTTTGTTTAAATTTTAATAAAAATAATAATTAAAATTGAATTGATTTTAGATTTTAGATTTTTATACTTTCAATAATGTATATTTTATGGGTCACATTAGTAAACTTCATACGAAAATAAAACTAATTATATTGACACAATTAGTAGTAGTTGAGAGGGTGTAGGACCAAATTAATGTCAACCTAAATTTTATTTGTGAATTGTGAAGTCCATGAGAGAGGGAGCAATAATACTTTGTGATTATTAAATAATTATTCCTTTGGTAGACGAGTAGAAAGAATTGAACTCTCTCAGTCTTTTGAGCTGAAGTCATTTTGCCTTATGTGATATAACTTTTTGCTAAATGCTTTATGTGATATTTTGAAAGAGAAAGAACGAGAGTGGTCCATATACGTACATCCGTGTTTGATTTAACAAAGATATATAGGAGAACAAATTCATCTAAAAAAAAAAAGAAACAAAAAAAAAAAAAGCAATAATTTAAGGGAACAAAAGATTGTGGGTGTAGTTGTAGTAGTAGTAATAATAATAATAATAATAATAATAAATTCCTGAAGATAACAAGACAACTTTTCCTTTGAGTATAGCATAGGCATCTCATCTCTTCTCAACTAGCCTATCTATCTGATTCTTCTCTACTATATATGATGGTTACTCTTAAATTGCAAGCACTCATTGTATTAACCATGTGAGCTATATAAATATAAATATATATATATTTATATATATATATATAGTTCAAGTTGCTCCGGTCAGCTGCTACTTTCAAGGAGGATCTCCGACCACTAATGCAGCAAAAATTAAATGCTTTGGGGTTAAATTAAAGAGTTTAATTCTGAATTTTGTAGAATCATTTTAGTTAGTTTTATTCTCTAAAAAAAAAATTAGTTAGTTTTTTCTTTTACCAAAATCAAATGTGTATCATACTTATTATTGGAGAATTAGTTCTTTGGAAGATACAAAAGCATTCTTTCTAGAATTAGTTCTTTGGATTCTTCTTCTAGTTTATTCCAAAGTACTATTCAATTCAACTTTTCTGGAAATTATTTGATGACCCACAAAATATAATTAATTTGTTTTTTCCTTGCCTACCATCTCAGACTCAGATATTTATTTGATTCAATTAGGTAATATTGGACGCATAAGGTGATATACAGTTTAGAAGATTTAAAGTCTCCAATTGATTTATTTAATGATGAAGGGGGAGTTTGAATTTGAACTACAAACATGAGACATCACAAAAAATAGCATTATACATTGATAATGGTAAATATCATGAAATTTTATATACTAAAATTTATGGTTATGGACCCAAATAAAGTACTTTATGCAATATTTATTTTCCCAGTGAAATGAAATCCCCTATTCTTTATTTCAAATATATATAAATTACAACTGAAAAGATTAAAAGTGTTTTATTTTTAATAATTTAATAATTGGAAGAAAAGATTTTGAATCTTGAATTTTTTTTTTATAAATACATAAAATAGTAGTAAAATACCAGTTGCACTGCAAAGGTGTTTATGAGTCAAAAGTGAGTTAGTATTCTTGTAATTGTAAAATGACGCGTAAAAGGCTGTAGTTGTACTACACCAGTAACCACACGCAAATGCCGCGCAAGAATATGAAATGATATAAAAGAGCACAAGAATATTCTTTGTTAGTAGTATGTTCCAAGGCCAAAAGAAGATTCTAATTGATGATGCCAAAAATCGTCAGTAAGTCACACAATCCTCACGTGTTCAAGACAATACCTACACAACACAGAAAAAGAAGACCTTAAGAGAGTACTGGTGTGGTACCGGCCAAAGACCCTCCGAAGGTTAAGTTAGAGAACTTTCTTCACAACTCTAGAGTGCTAGAACTGGGGTAAGTTATGCGTACCTTAATTTGTAAAGGTTTTGGGGTTTTTATAGTAGCGTAGAGTTGACATTCGTTCCTTGGTGGAGATGATCTTTCCTTGTAGGGAAGATCCTCATTAATACGCGTATTCTGCGGGATTCTTTCCTTGTGGGAATCCTCTTGATTAGGGTTAACCGTGGGGCGCAAGATGTTTCCTTATATACTCATGCGTGGAGGCCAAGCAAGGCCTTGTCAGAACCGTCAAAGGTTTCTTTATCCCTGTCAGCTTCCTTTTGTCAGCTTCTTATCCCGTCTAGGCATTTTGGTCGTCTCATACAGGTGTCGTTGATCTTAAGGGGGAGTCGTCGGCCTTGAGGTGATGTCCTCTATACCTCTGAATGCAAAAGTAAGGCTGATGAGTTCATTGGGACTGTCGGCTTCATCTTACATCAACGAGTTTAACATCTATTTGGAATTGCCCTTATCATCTGCCCCCTACTCCATAGCTCCGCCGGCCTTAGCTGACAGGTTATGGAGTTTGATTTCTATTTGTTCAGGAAAAGGTGTATTCATTAGTGGTTCCTTAAGCAGCCATCATTTAATGCTTAGGACACGTGGCATAGGCTAGTTGGCCTCGATTCTGAACAAAAACGTAGCTTCGTTTCCTGTGTACTTTCATCCAATAAATATCCCATCTCTTCCTCATATTTCTTCTTATTTCATCCTTGCAAACCCTGAGAGAAAGAGAGCAATTATCCGTTACTTTGTCATCGTTAGCTTGTGGATTCCGTCATCTCTCGAGTTGTCACTTCATCTTGTAAGTCCTCTTTTCCCTTCATTTTCTTTTTTCTTTTTACTTTGGCTCTTGTAGTTTAGTCGGCGCTTCTATAGAGACCCGTCAAATAGGTTCTTAGATTACTTTGTTGCTTGTAGGTGGATAGATGTCTAGAGAAGCGACAAGTCAACAGTCGTCAGTCCGTAAGAGAGCGGGCTACGACGAAGTCTTCCAGTCAGGTCATGAGCTCGAGGAGGGCTTTTCCTGGTCATTAGAAAGGGAAACGTCCGCCCATTATCCTAATGACGAAGTGGAAAGTTATGATGAAGGGGAAGGTGAGGAAGAAGAGAGAGAAGAGGGTGAGGATGAGGGCGATGAGGGCGATGAGGGAGGAGAGGACGAAGAATACGGGGGAGAAGATGACGGGGATAAGGGTGAGGGTGACGGGAGAGCCTTTGAAGGAGGAAGTTCAGGAAGCCCCGGGGATGGCCACACTGGTCCATTTATTCTCCCCAAAATGTGGACTGTCAATGACTTCAAGTTGATGATGACAACCAACATCTTTAAGAATTTAAGGGATCGTTTTCAAATTCCTGACCATATCCCAATCCGTCTTCCCGAGAAGTTTGAAAAGTGCTACTCGAGGAAGACCGCAGACGTCGGCATGTACGATGCCATGTTCGCGGCAGGACTGAGGTTTCCACTGACGGCATTGCATCGTCAGTTGGCCAATTTTCTAGGACTATTCGTCAATCAAATTGCTCCCAACGCTTGGAGGATATTTATTGGAGCTGAAATCCTATGGGGTTGTCTTAGTGGTGGGAACCGTTAGCTTTCACTAGATGAGTTCTTTTGGTGCTATAAACCTCAGCACATCGTCTCGTCTCAAGGGATATACCATTTTGCTGCGCGGAAGAAAGAGCTTAGACTTGTGCTAGATATGCCTGATTCCAATAGAAATTGGAAGGGCAGGTATTTCTTCATTCAGGGGACGGATTGGGTATGCCATCCAAAGGAGTGGGTTACAATGCCTTATTGCTTCGACAATACTTAGGGTATTGTCAAAGACTCAGGTTTAGCACCGTCGGTCTTCTCTTTTACTTTTTTCTCTGTTTATTGGTTAAGTATCTAACGTCGTCGTTCCTCTTTTTCAACTAGTGTTCATCTACGTATATCTGATGAGCAGGAGGCTTTTATTCGTCAGGTTATTGAGATTTCATTCGAGGAATGGAAGTGTAGGGACCTGATCACTCTAGATACACTGCACGCCTATTGTGGTGGTCTAGAGTTGACGCCAGTAGCACGTAGATTGAACAATTACTCTCATCAGCGTAAGTCCTTTCCTTACTTATTTCTTTCCGTCGTTTCCTTGTCGTCTTTGTGTCTAACTCTCGTCCTTTTTCCTTTACAGAGATGGAGGTAGCCAGACAGAGAGCGTTGGTGAGGGTGTCAGCCACAGCATGTAAAAAAGAGGAGAAGGAGAAGGGGAAGGAAGGAGCATCCTCGTCGGCCCCTAAGGTCGTTGGGAAGGGGCGCCCAAGAGAAAAGCTGAAGGGAAGGATGACCATCACCTTAAGAAAGGAACGGTCACTCCTAGCGATAAACAGCCCAAAAAGCTGTTACCCCAAAAGCCAAGTCATGGAGCTGGCAAAGGCTTAATGACGGCGATGGGCCCTATCACCTAGGGAACTCGTCGTCTCCTTACGCATAAGGGGTATGCCGTCGAGATGGTTGAGTCAATCATCATAGACACGGACTTGGACCCCTGTGCCGAGCAAGAGACGGAGGATTTGGGGGCATCAAGTCTTTTTTACCTCTCTAGGGTATGTTCTTTTTCCTGACTCTTTTATTTTGTTGTTTATTCGTCAGCTGATGGTTATAATTCATTTTCAGGCGCTGGTGCGCATGAAGGCACTCCAAGATAGGTGCGTCGCTAAGGAGGGGGTGATCAGCCGTCTTAGGAAGCACAATGAAACTTTGACTAACAAATAGGATCAATACAAGGAGGCCCTCCGTACTCTTAACAAAGAGGTGATGGATTTGAACGAGAAGTTGGAGGAGACCCATCAGCAGGAAAAGGAGCAAGAGGGCAAAGCGACCTTGGAGAAGGAGCTGACAGCTCTTTGTGGGCAGGTAGAGATGGCCAGGGCTGATGCCGTAATAGAGTTCAAGGCTTCACAGCCTTTTATTGACGCTTGTGCCGTTTACTATGGTGACGGGTTTAAGGATTGCCTGAAGTAGGTTAAGTTCGTCTACCCACACTTAGATTTATCCAAGGTCACCATGGACGACCCCTTGTCATCGGCCCCTGCAGGCGGCGACACCATCTTTGAGGAGACCGACAACTCTACACAGTCAAAGCGGGATCCAAAAGATGATGGTGTAATTCTCGCTTAACCCGCTGTGGAGAAGCCCGTCACTCCCTTGATCCTGTCTACCGAAGATCCTCCTCATGACGCTGAAAACCCTTCTACTCAGGACGCCCAGAATCCTCCTTCTGAAAATGATGAGAATCCTCTAGGTTAGGACGACCAGAACCCTATAGTTTAGCTTTTATTATTTTTAATGATAACTTCTTATGTATTTCGTCCAATTTTCAGTCAATATTAAGTGCCCTTCTATTTTTGGGCCTTACTTGTAAAGACTTTACTTTATTTATTGTATATTGTTATTATTTTATATCCGTCACTTTTAGCATATTTTTCCCATGTGTTAATCTTTATTTTGAGATATGCGTATGTCTGTCTGGTTTTATGTACACATGTTAGGATGTACTTGTCTCCCAAACAACTTGGTGGATATCTAGGGTGAACCCATCTACTTTGGTGGACTCATCCACCTTTAGGCATGACAATGAACTAGTTCTGTTTGAGGGCCTAATAATAAACTCGTCCACTTGTGGACTTACTAATAAACTCGTCCACTTGTGGACTTAATAATAAACTCGTCCATTTGTGGACTTGATAATTTTAAGGCCCTAAACCAACCTTGAGCCTCAGAATTTCAGCATCATTGGGGAACGGGGACCCAAGTTGTAAGGGATACAAAATGTAGTGTCTATAAGTAGGTGTGGCAATCATGTCCATTCTCTCTATCAACCATATTGCAAAGTTAGGGGACACCTAAGAAATTGTTGTGATTCTCCACCAAGGAATACAGAGTCCAACCCTAAAAAAGTTTCTACCAAGATTAGAGAAGCAAGACTATCACCATCTTTGATTTGATCTACGATTCCTATGGCTTGAGCATCCATAAAACCAGGTCTTCTAGAGTAAAGCAAGAATTCCCCCATGAAGCAAAGAACCAAAGCAAAGTTCTTTTGCATGTTGTCAGAGATAACATGAGTATGTCGATGAATAAACCTTGTAACAACTACATGGAGATTCACCATATGGCCTTCGATCATGCTACTAGTAATTGAAACTGAAAGACCTAGTGCATTAGATATAATTACTTTGTGCTTGGGATCACAAGTAAATGCCACATATTTTTTGTTAAACTCATAACCTAGGATGGCAGAAAATTCTTCAATAGTAGGACAGAGTTTGGCAGTGCCAAACTAGAAAACATGATCTTAGTAGCCCAGAACTTTTCTGCAGCACAAATAAATTCCCAGTTGATCTTGATATTCCTCAAAGATTTGATTCCTTCTAATTTAAAGGCAGAAAAATTGGTCTTGGTAGCAAAATCAAAGCTATGAACCCATCTGTTGATATCATGTGCAATTGAATGGAAAAGATTTTGATTCTTTGTCATTGTTGATTGTTGTGTGTGATATCTCTTTTTTTAGTTTCATTTGATGCAGAATTTACTTTTAGATTTCTCCACTTGATGCTAGGATAGGGTTTTGGATCTCTAATCATGTTTAAATAAGGTTTCAGGTTTTCAAGAGTTTGAAGTCAACTAGGAAAAGATTTTACAATAAAAAACGAATAAAAAAAAAACTTTTGAAAGGGCCTGAAAATGCATCAAAAACACGAAAAACTGAACCAAAGTTGTGTGTCAATCAGCACCTCAGAAGTGCCAATCAGCACTTTAGGAGTGCTAATTGGCACTTAACCAGCACTCTAAGAGTGTCGATTGGCACACTGCTCCAACACACAGAGCTTTGATCAATTTTGCATTTTTGGTCTATTTTTGCTCCGATTTTACTCTAATAAAGGCTGTCGTACAATAAATTTTTTCAAAATTCACACTGATTGTCAACACATGGGGCATTCGACCATACCTCACTCATTTTTCAAAAAAAGAAATCATCATCATCATTTGTTTCAAAATATATAAATCAATCAAATCAAGATTTTCAAAATCATGCATCCATTCCCAAACTAGGGGCATTCGGCAATGCCTCACCCATTTTCTAAAAAAAATCAGTCATCCTTTTACTAAAAGAAATATTTTTCTCAAAAAAAAAAAAAAAAAAAAATCATCATGCATGAATTTCTAAACTAGGGGTATTCGACTATGCCCCATTCAGGTGAGACCACCCATGTCAAGATTGGTCAGGTAAATTCAAATTTTTGCACTGCAAAGTTTCATCAGGTATATTCTAAACTTGTCTAATTTAAATCCTTACAAGACCAAAGTCATCAAAGATCAAGGAACTAATGTTGAGAGTTAGTACAAATTATTTGGCTAGGGAATATATATATATATATATTTATATATATTGCAGGAAAATAAAAGGTACAATCAAGCATCATTTGGACTTTGAGTATGCCGGTAGGAAGATCTTCTCAGCCCACCTCTAGAAGAACCACCCTTTGCATTCCCTTGTTACCCACATGAAATAAATCAAATCAAACTTCCACCAATGAAAGAAAAATGAAACTCACATCCTCAACATCTAAGCCGTCAATCACCATTTGCCAAACCTTCGAAGAGTGCTTTGGAAGTGGTGATAGACGGTTCTTGGGTAACCAACAAAGGAACCTCAAAAATTCATCAACATCGTCTTCCAAAAGCTATGGCCCAACCCCGAAATACTTATACATCCAAACCTACCAAATCAACAAATGTCAACAACAATACAAATAACCTTTGTAAAATATACATGACCAAGAACTTAAATCTTACTTGCCAAACAAACGGTGCACCTGCTAGACTTGAAAGACTACGCCTGGACAGCTGGATCATAAAGTGTAGTAAAGTAGCATAAGCCATGCCACCCCAATCATAATCTTTGATACGGTTGATGTTCCTCAAGCTCCACAAATAACGAAGACTCACGTACTCCCCAAGTCAGGACACAAAAGACTCTCATTGAAAAGAAGCATAAACATCCGAGTGCCCGTTTCCACACTCTTAAACTTTTTGATATTATAAAATAACCACATCAGAGATACATTGCTACCACTAACTCTAGGAGGGTTTACACCTAAGTAATTCTTAACCTCGGTAGGTGAAATGGTATCATGACCTTCGATCCTTTTGCCACCCAATTTCAAGCTAGTAATGATTGAAAAATCATAGGGTGTTAACATCACTTCACCAATCAACTTGATAATCTCAAACAACTCAACAACTCAAAAATGCCCTAAAAGATCAACATGCCTACTCACAATAATTTTTCACCCAAATCATACAACATCCAAGAATTCCCAAAAGAGCAAATAGTAACAAAATGACAATGTCCATCATAAATTTCTCAAATACCAAGCAAAAATCAACAAATTAACCAACAAAGTCAAAAAATGAACTCACCTTGAGATCCTTGGTGGAAGAGTATGGAGCATACTTAAGTGGGTCTTGAAGAAGTCCCTCCTCAACATTCCACTCAATTGATGGATCATATCTCTTCCCATAAAATGTGCAGAACCTATGTAGCTTAGGAGGAAGGGTCATGGAAGACAAAAAGATGGAGATTTGAAAAGAGGGTTTCCAAAAAAATGGGTTTTTTCAAAGATGCCTAAAAACTCAAAGATCCAAAGAAATTTTCAGGGAGATGATAAAAATCAAGTTTGTAAGTCTAGAGAAATGATTTTCTAAGCAAGAAGTGGTGTGGAGGAAGAGAAAATACAAGAAAGATGGAGCTTGTGAATAGTAACAATGGAGGAAGAATGAAGAGAAGAGAGAAAAGAAAAAAGATGAAGGAAGAAGGAGGGGGGCCAAATTTCAGCCCCCCCACTTTTTTTCCCCTTTCAATGTTGAGTCAACTCAATTTTAACTGAGTTACCTCAGTCAAACTTGAGTTAACTCACCAAAAAAAAAAAAAAAAAAAAAAAAAAGGAAAAGAGAGAAAAATAGAAGAAAAATAAAAAACAAATGTAGGAAATTTGTTTTCAAAATGTTTTCTAAAATTCCTCAAGGATTTTCAAAATAAAATTAATGGTTCAGATTTTCAAATAAAAAAAGAGAGAGAGAAAGATGAGAAGGGATTTTTGATTTTGCAAAAAGAATGAAAGTAGGAAAAGTAAAAAAGGGAAAGGAAAAATTGTTTCTATAATTTTTCAAAAAAAAAAAACATTTCTAAAATTTGTGGCATCAGTTTCATTAACAAATTCATTTTTCAGAAGAAAAAAAAATGAAAAAATTTCACAAAGATAAAGAATTTGAGTAGATAAAGCATTAATCATCAAAATTCCGCATCCAAAAACAATTGAGTAGATAAAGCATTAATCATCAAAATTTATTTTGGAATTTTGGTTTATTGCCCCCAGATTTCCAAATTGAGCGGACATAGTTCTCAGTTGCCTCTAGATTTCTAGATTGAGTGGATATAATTCTCAGTCGCCTCTAGATTTTCAGATTGAGCGGATATAGTTCTCAGTCGCCCCAAGATTACCAAATCGAGTAGATATAGTTCTCGGTCATCCCAAGATTTCCAGATTGAGCGGATTGAGTTCTTTATCATCCCACCAAATTGAGCAGATATAGTTCTCAATCGTCCTAAGATTTCCAGATTGAGCGGATAGAGTTCTCAATTGTTCTACCAGATCACGCGGATATAGTTCTCAATCGCCCCAAGATTTACAGATTGACTGGATAGAGTTCTCAGTCATCCTATCAGATCAAGTAGATATAGTTCTCGGTCATCCTAAGATTTTTCAGATTGAGTGGATATAGTTCTTAGTCACCCCCAGATTTTCAGATTTTGTGGATCGAGTTCTTAATCATTCTACCAGATCGAGCGGATATAGTTCTTAGTCATCCCAAGATTTCTAGGTTGAGCGAATAGAGTTCTCAATCATTCCACTGAGTTAAGTAGATAGAGTTCTCAATCACCCAAGTTTCAGATTAAGTAGATCTGGTTCTCAAACATCGACATTCGAGCCTCTACATAGGTTCATCAATCATTAAGTAGACTAGATGACAACATTTTTCATTTTTTGTAAGACAATAAAACACTAGTTCTATGTCCCAAGGCTCTAGGTTCTAGGACTAGGAAATCTTTGAAAAATCAATTAAATCATGGTTGCTAAAATCAATGTCTTTGTTTTACATTGACATTCGATTTTCAAGCTCTGTCAATGAGGGGCATTCTATAGACACTTAATGTTGCACCCATAATTTAATTTTGGAAGATGACTGAAATGATCATTCGAAGTACCCCCAAAATTATAGTTGTGTTTCATGCATTAAATCATTCATCACAGGTCATAAAAATGATCTTGAGATTCTAACGATCGCGATGGTATGTCTAGTTCTCAAATCGGACCGTTAGATTGAAAGAATCATGAGACCAAGTTTTCATAGTCTGCATGCATTTCATTTGGGTGAAACCGGTCACGGGTGATTATTAATTTTGATTGGTCAATAATTAAAATTAATTAAGTAATTTATGTGATTGGTTGTTGAATTTAATTAATTTGAGTTTCATTGCATAGGAATAAAAGGGATAATTTGATAATATGGGAATTGTTGATAATTAGGCTTTTAGAAATAATAAACTTTCAGATAATTATTCTTTTAAGGACTTAATTATGAAAGTAAAATGGATTTTATTTGGAATACAAGTTTGAAAAACGTCCAAGTACAAATCCCAACCCATAAAATGCTGAAAAGAGAGTCCAAAATGAACCAGAAAAGAAAACCAGGCTGAGCACTAAGGATTGTTAATCGACACTGCAATAGTGCCAATCAGCACTTGGTAAGTGCCGATCACCACTTCCACAGTGCTGATTGGCACTGATTTTAAGCCTAGCCCAAAAATGTTTAGCTCAAGTCTAAACTTATCAGATTTGACTTTTTAGGGATAAAACCTGACCTAATTCGTATTTGTTGATTTTCTAAGCAACCCTAGCTTAATTTTTAAGTAGACAAACCTTTATAAATAGAGGAGAAAATCTAAAATTCAGCACCCCTCTCTCCCCTTACGTTAAAGAAAATCTGGAAGCTCTGTTTTAGGAATTTCTTTTCTATAAGTGAATCTATTTTAGGTCTCAAAAAGGTTCATCTTCCTTAACCTCTAAAATACTCCCCTCTTGTAGACACATTCATGCAGGTATTTTCTTACTTTACTTCTTTCTTTCACAATTTTATCTTGTTCTTGTTTTCTTTTCATAAACATGCTCTTGTTTCTTTTGATTTTTTATGAATGTGTGTTTTATTTCTTTCATTATTCACCTAGCCATGTTCTTAAATTGATTTTGCATACTCTCCCTCTATCCTTTCTTTCAAATTCACATGCTTAGTTTAGGTTCTAATACATTAATTGATTAACATGCACAGATCTAGGGTTAAACTAATTTTTAAGGTTTTTAGATCTGCAAGAAATTTATTATGAAAGCTTCATTCTTTTTCTTTACAATAAAAATCAGATCTGTATTTTTCATTAAAATACAAACCTGAATTTTTATCCTAAGCAAAACTAGATCTGTATTTTTCATTAAAATACTGATCTGAATTTTTTAATAAAATCCAGATCTGTATTTTTCATTAAAATACAGATCTGATTTTTTTTAACAAAAACCAAATCTGTATTTTTCATTAAAATATAGATCTGATTTTTTTAACAAAAATCTAATCTGTATTTTTCATTAAAATACAGATCTGTTTTTTTTTTTTTTTTAACATAAGCCAAATCTGTATTTTTCATTAAAATTCATATTTGATTTTTTTTTTCTTTTAACAAAACTAGATCTGTATTTTTCATTAAAATACAGATTTGAATTTTTTCTTTTAACAAAACCAGATCTGTATTTTTCATTAAAATATAGATTTGAACTTTTTCTTTTAACAAAACCGAATTTGTATTTTTCATTAAAATACAGATTTAAACTTTTTTAACAAAAAGAAATTTGTGCTTTCTCATAAAAATTTACACTTTAATAAAAAAATTGTTTTCTTTCCATTTATAAATATAAAAACTAGATTTGAATCTTTTAATATAAAAATTCATTCTTTTCGTCATAGAAACTCAGATATAGATTTTTCACCAAGCAATCTCATCAAACTTATTCCTTTTTTTCATATAAAATAAAATTGCAAATCTAGGACTTTTAAATAGTGGATTAACCTTTAAATAATATTAACATGGCATTTGTTACATTTAAATGATATTATATAAGGGTACTAAAATGATCATTTTAGAGTCTAGAAGACCAGACTTTGTTCGGGTATAATGGGTGCCTAACACATTCCCATTCTATAACCTAGCCCCCGAACTTTAGGTTTTTGGTTCGTAGACACAGTGCTTTATTGTATATTTTGGTAGACTGTATCTAGAACCAAAGTTTTGCATTTTTTTACATAGATTGTATGTAGGACCAGTGCCTTGTAAAGAACTTCTATCAAAATTGTATTTGCTAGTGGGTTAAATTAAGTTTTATTGATCCATGATGGTTGTCCATGACCAAGTTACGTCCAAACTGTTTTACAAAAAATGAAACCCAACAAAAGCATGATCCATCCACAAGCATCACGACCGTCCAAAGTGACCTGGTCGTCCATGTCACTCAAAGACATGGACGACCAAATAACACTTAACAAATTTTGGAGGATTTTCTCTACAAATACCAAACCATTAGACCACGATCTATCATTCCAAAACGTGGGGAGGATTTACCAAAATCCACTCCAATTTCTCCACTTACTACACACATCTCCCATGATGGTAGTGGACCCGAACAAGTAGACCCACTAAAAACTCTCTATAAAAAGGATCTAACCCCATCGGCCCAAGGTACGTTCTACTATTCTCTGATCCTTGTATTCTAGAGAGAAAACTGACTTGACTGTCAAAGGGTCCTTGGCTGGTTCACCCCGGCCACCCTTGACAGTCTTTCTTTCTTTTCAAGTCATCAAACTGTCATCGTAGCCTGGAGCATTTAGCCTACTGATTCTCGTGCATCATCAGTTAACGCCATCTGTGGGGAAGTAAGCAAAGTTTCTAAGTGTTAACCGCCTTGCTTTCCAAGACAAAAAGGCTGCATGTTTTGGACTAGGTCGATGGCCACAAGTCCAGAACACCTAGAGAGTGGAAATGCCTCCAGTCATCCAAATCATGTACCAGCACCGCCACCAATGTCCGTCCAACAATAGCTACAGTCCACGGTAGTTGCAATGGCGGACTTGACACATCAAAACCAGGAGTTAACTAGAGAAGTCAATAGACAACGTCAACAGTGACACACCGAGGAACACGGGCAAAATTCAGAGAATGAAGGGGCAAAGAACGGTGTTGAAGGAGGAGATCAGTCCAGAGGTACCGTCACTTGGAGGGTGCCACAGTTGGAGAGATAATGGACCAGATGAAGAAAGCCATGGAGGAGATGAAGGACTCCATGAAGAGAGAAAACCATGTGGATGATCTCGTCCACAGAACTGACTCTCCCTTCACTGCGTCCATCACGAATCATCCTCTACCCTTCAAGTTCAAAATGCCTACCTTGGACTCATATGATGGAATGCGAGATCCTTATGATCACATTGCCATGCTCAACACGAACATGCATCTCCAAGGCGTTCTAGATGAAATCATGTGTAGAATCTTCCCTACCACATTGAAAGGCCCAGCCAAGGTGTGGTTTGGTAATCTACCACCAAACACCATAACTTTGTTCCAGCAGTTAAGTAAGTTGTTCGTCAACAACTTCATCAGAGGCCAAAGGCATAAGCGTTCCTTATCTAACTTACTGAACATAGAGCAAGGAGAAAACAAGAGTCTTCGGACCTTCATCATCGTTTCAATAGAGAAGCCCTGTTGGAAGACGAGATGGACGACAAAATTCTCTTAGCAGCTTTCTACAATGGAGTTACTTCGGATTTGTTCATCCATAAGTTGTATGACCAAGAGCCACAGATGATGGCTGAGCTGATACACTTAGCCTAAAGTTTCATGAATGCTGAGGATGCGATTATTACCAAGAAAAAGAAGAAGGTTGAATGAGTGGAAGCTGGTTACGTATACCATCTAGAGCAAGGGCCTCGTCCAAAGAAGGCCAAGACGGGAGAAAAAAGAGATCGAGAGGGCAAGAAGGAAAGATCGTCCTCAGGACGATATTCCAACTACACTCTCTTGAATGCCCCACTTGACCAAGTGATGATGCAAATCAAGGATGACCCGTCCTTGAAACGGCTAGAGAATATGAAAGGAGATCCTAGCAAACGGAACAAAAGCAAGAACTACCGTTTCCACTAAGATCATGGGCATGACACGGATGAGTGTTACGACTTGAAACAACAAATTAAAGTCCTCATTAAGCAGGGAAAGTTGAAGAATTTCCTTAGATGAGACCACAAGGACGAAAGGCAACCATTGAAAGGCAAGGCGAAAGAACCAGTGTGCCAACCACTTGGAGAAATAAGGGTTATTGTGGGAGGAATGTCAACCGAGAGTTCAACCAAAGCCAAGAAGACTTACTTGCAGGTAGTTCAGAATGTCCAACTCACTGGCCGTCCACCAAGAGCGTCCAGAGTAGACGAGCCTACTATTACTTTCACAGATGAAGATGGGAGGAGACTGCATCATCCTCATGATGATGCAATTGTTATCACTTTGACAATTGTAAATTACACGACAAGAAGAGTGCTAGTAGATAATGGGAGTTCAGTGGATATCATTTACCATCTAGACTTCCAACAAATAAGGGTTAGCAAGGAATTACTTCGTCTAGTGAATGTACCTTTGATTGGGTTTGGAGGAATGAAGGTTCTTTTACCCATGACAAATCAATAAGGAAATAAACTTCCTTGTTGTGTATTATTTGTCCTCATATAATGCCATCATAGGACGACCAACTTTGACCAGTTAGAGGGCTGCAACGTCTACTTATCATTTGTCCATTAAATTCCCAACGGCATATGACATTGGAGAAGTACAAAGAGACTAGCTGGTGGGTAGAGAATGTCACTTGGATATGTTAGCAATGGACGAGCAGATGCAGACAATGAATATTGAAGAAAGAAGAATAGTTGCTGAGCAAATTGAAGTATTGGAAGATGTCCTTCTAGACAAGTCCAACCCAGAGAAGTTCACTAGAATCGGAACAAGCATGAAAGAGAAGATGAAGCAAGATCTCGTCCAATTCCTCAAGAAGAGCATGGATGTTTTTTCTTGGAGCCACGAAGACATGCCTGGGATTGATCCAAGTGTGATTACTCATCGTCTAAATGTGTCACTGTCCTATAAGCCCGTTCATAAAAAAAAGGAGAGTGTTCGCCCCAAAATGAGACAATGCCATAAAAGAAGAAGTCCAGAAGTTAGTAACGGCAGAGTTTGTCTGTGAAGTTTATTTCCCTGATTGGCTAGCCAATGTAGTGATGGTCAAAAATGCAAATGGTAAATGGAGGATGTGCGTGGACTTTACAGATTTGAACAAGGCATGCCCTAAGGATAGTTATCCCCTTCCACGCATTGACCAGCTGGTAGACTCAACAGCTGGGCACCGATTGCTAAGCTTTATGGATGCATTATCAGGGTACAATCAGATCAAGATGGACGAGGCAGACTAGGAGAAAACATCCTTCATCACAAGCTAAGGTTTGATTTGCTACAAAGTAATTCCTTTTGGTTTGAAAATGCAGGGGCCAATTATTAGAGGCTAGTCAACCATATGTTTCGTCCACAAATTGGACGAAATGTTGAAATATATGTAGACGATATGCTAGTCAAAAGCGCGAAGGAGACACAACATTTGGACGACCTGCAAGAGACTTTTGGCATGCTTAGATGATACAATATAAAGTTGAACCCAAGCAAGTGCGCCTTTGGAGTTTCATTAGGAAAGTTCCTTGGTTTCATGGTTTCACAGAGCGGAATTGAAGCAAATCCTAACAAAATCCAAGAAATACTAAGCATGGAGCCACCAAAGAATGTCAAAGAAGTGCAAAGTCTCACTAGATGAGTAGCAGCCCTCAACAAGTTTGTCTCAAAAGCTACTAACAAGTGTTTACAATTTTTCAAAGTGTTAAGGAAAGCATTTGAATGGACGGATGAGTGTCAACCAGTATTTGAAGACCTATAGGCTTATCTCACTTCAACTCTCTTGTTAAGCCCGTCCAAATTAGGTGAAGAGTTGTATCTATACTTGGCGGTATCCCCTTATGTAGGGAAGAAGGAAATGTACAAAAGCCTGTCTACTACAGTAGCAAGGCCTTAAGGGTAACAGCAGCAAGAAAGCTCAAGCCTTATTTCCAAGCTCATGTCATAAACGTCCTAACAGATCATCCATTTAAGAAGGCTATGAATAAGCTAGAAGCAGCTGGACGATTGATCCAATAGGCAGTGGAACTCAATGAGTTTGACGTAAGATACCACCCTAGAGAAGTAATAAAAGCCTAAGCACTTGCGGACTTTATCATAGAATTCACTCTAGCCCATGACCAGCAGAATGGAGGAGAAGGGGCAAAGCAGTGCATCATCCATGTATGCCTTTAGGGCGTGCATACATGCCTATATATGCCTTTAGGGCGGGCAAGCGTCGCCGTAATGGGTGGTTGACCGCCGCAAGGCATCGACAAACTAGCGACTCCTCAGGGGATACTTAGAGATTTTAGCCTTTAGAACTTTTGATAAAATCTTAATTTTTGGACATTGGCTTTCAAAAATGTTGAATTGGCATTAGCCTCTAGGGCTTTCCTTTTTGAAAATTTTTTTACTATATCCTTAGTAAACTATTTTCAAAACTCAAAAATGCTTTTCAAAAATTTTTTCAAATGGTTTTCCAAAAACTAGCTTTGAGGTACTTTTGTATATGTGAAACTTTCCTGCTTTCCTAAGCATGCTTTACAGCTTTCCTCCACATGCAAAATCTAAGGTAGTAAGATTTAATTTCTGCTACACCTTTATCTGTTCATATATCTGTTGTGCTTGGAAAGTCTTTCCCCTTTCATTTCAAAATTCATGACATCACCCCTCATATTGGGTTGAACCCGGACTCAGCGTTGAAAGCAACTACTGGATGCGTTTACCTTAGATAATTACCGGTCGCTGACTTGTAGGCACTTCTGGGTCTATAGGTGGACAAAAGTAGCTGAAAAGGCCCCCCTTTGATCTGTTCTATCCCACAACTTCTATGAAGGGAAGGATTAGATGATCGAGGTACCCCCTAAGAATAGGACCAACTTATCAGTTAAGCAGTGTCTCATATAGTTGGCCTAGAGTAAGTCAAAACTCGTGAGAACTAGGAAAAGCCAAGACAAGTAAACATCCAAGCCTAGGGTAGGATATCCTTATTAGGATTGTTTTCAAAATGAGTCAAGGGGAAAGTGACCATTTTTCGTTTGCAGGTTTACCCTTTTTGCTTACGTTGAAGAGTTGTGCTCTAGTCTAGGTTCTATCCATCCTATTTACATAGGATAAATGATTAACCCCTAGGGAAAAGCAACCTTGTTGCTTGCACATTAGATCATACCCAGTCCTTAAGGATTTCCAACTCTACAAGGGCATGCATGCATACACTAATGGCTCCATCATGTAAATACGATAGATAAAATTTGTGGCAAGTAGCCAGAACTCCACATCAAGGAGGACATTGCCAAGAGTTCAAGATCTTCTCCGAGAAGGCGAGGCTCATCTAGAATGAAACCTTTGCATTTTGCAAATTTGAACTTCTTTGTACTGTAAAAAACCTAGTGTTGGAGCCATTGTATATAGCCCAGTTTTGGGGGCATCGTAAAAAGCCAAAGTTTTGTAAAAGCATTGTTTTCTTTCATTGTAATGAAAAGAGAAATGTCCATCCCACAATTTCAAGCATGATATGAAAGTTCCATTTACTTGCCAAGCCTGTGCATTAATTCTGCATCACTATAAAAACTCACCATGATAAAACCCGCTCAAGGGTCCAAGCCAATATTTAAAAAATGATAGGTGCATTTTGAGTAAGCAAGAACCTAAACTTAGTTTTTGTTTGTGTTTCCACTTTGTCAAAATTTTCAAATGTATCCCCATCTCTTTCCCATCCCATTCTTTTATTCTTTCCAGGATTATAAAGAGAAAATATTTCTCAAAGGAAACAGTCCAAATTACCATCACATCGTGATGCCATTATCACTAGGACTTATGCTAAAGAGATGTCTACCAGTGGTCTTTCACCCGTAAAGGAAAATGTCACTAAGATTGCTTTCCTAAAAGAGCAAATGGAGGAAATGATGCATATAACACAACAACTAACTGAAGGAACCGGGAATAATACATCTGGCCCATCTAGTTCCAACCCTGATGGGCAGTCTCCCCTACCTCCACCCAATAATGAGACAATGCCACCTAACCAAAACATTGATAAGAATGTGCCACCAACTAGCCTGCAGGGGACCAACATTGAAGTCGATCCTTCTAAGGACAAATCCTTAGAATTTGGTTTCAGCTAGGTTAAGATCCAATTGGAGATATTGGAAGAGAAGGTCCATATTTTGGAGAGCTCCGGCCCCCGAGGAAGTGTCGATTTGGAAAGTCTGACCAATTTCCCTCAAGTCATTATGCCTCCCAAGTTCAAGTCGCCTGAGTTTGTCAAATATGATAGCACTGGAGATCCTTGCGCCCATTTACACATATTTTGTAGGAAGATGACACCCTATGGAGACAATCAGCCTTTGCTCTGTCAAATCTTAGTGGATATTTTGACTGGTTCTACAGCAACATGATTTTTGAGATTGGATAACGCCTCAAGCTACAGAGAGGTAGCCAATGCCTTTTTGGAGTATTACCGGTTCAATACTAAAATAGCTCCTGATCATATGGATCTTCAAAGGATAGAAAAGAAGAATGGGTAATCTTTCCGTGAGTATGCCCAAAGGTGGAGAGAAGAAGGCCGCTCAAGTGCAACCCCCCATGACTGAAGAGGAGATGATCAAATGGTTCCTTGATAACCTTAAGCCACCTTACTATGAGAAGATGATCAGTGTTCAAATATCCCACTTTGCCAATTTGATACCCATAAGGGAGGAGCATGTGGACGAAGGTATCATAAGTAAGAAGATCATTGACCCGACTACCCTCTATTCTCTGATGGAATAACAGCTTAGGGAAAATGATGCCAAGGTCGAAGAAAGAGATATCCATATGGTGGCCAGAAATAGGGAGGTGCAAACAGCTAAGTCAGTACCCATCCGAAAGGCCAAAGGAAATTCACATCTCATGGGAAATCTTGGGAAGAAGCCAAAGAAGTACCACCACTTCCCCATATCGGTTACCTAGTTATACTCATCTTTGTTAAAAGAGGGCTTAATCTCTCCAGTCATCCTTAAGCCAATCACCAATCTTCTAGAAGATTACGACCCTTCAAAGACTTGTGAGTTTCATTATGACGCTCCAGGGCATTCAATAGAGGAATATTGTTTATTAAGGCATAAGATCCAAAACCTTATTGATACCAAAGCCATAATATTCAAAGGTGCTACGCATTTCAAAGTAGCCCCTACTACGACCTTTGATAATCAAGGTGAGGAAGTGAATGCAATAGTAAAAAAGGAAGATGACCGTTATGATCTAGAAGATCTGCATGGGTACATGGGTAACCTTTTTAGGGCTCTAGTGGATTTAGGATACATATGCCTAAAGGAATTGAAAGAGCAAGGAAGTACGGGTGAAACTTGTAAATACCAATCTGGAGCACGATGACACCCCTTAAGAGATTGCGACAAGTTCAACAAGGAGATCCAGAGCCTAATTGACCGAGGAATTATTTGGTGCGGAAAATCAGAAGAAGTTGAGTGGTGTATGGCTTTTAACGAGCAACTTACGCTTGACGGGTTGAATCCAAGGATTGAGCATTTGGAAAGTCAGCACGATAGACTTCTTCACCTCATGCATCAATTGATTGACCTTCAAATTGACACCTTAGCGAACGACATGACCTGTGGAGTTGATGTCTTGGATGCCTATGCTTCGCATAGAATCCCAGGACATGCCAATGAAAGCTCATCTATTGAAAAGAGAGCTAGGGAATCTCAAAGGTAAGAGAATCACATGTCTTCTACAACTCAAACTCCCCAAGGGATAAGCCAACCAAGGCAAGGCCAATCCAAGCAAAAAGATGTCACCCCTGTGAGGCAAATGACACCAACCCGACAAGTTCAACATGCACTGGAAGAGTTTTTCCTCCTTTCTATGTTGATTTCTCAACTATATCATATATTGTTAAAGGAGAGCCTGGTAGCCCCTATTGTTCTGAAACGTAAAATCAGTCCCCTTCCGGTAGAATTTGGCTCATTCAAGACATGTAAGTACCACTTTGGTAGCCCGAGGCATAGCCTAGAAAAGTGTAAGCTCCTTAGGAGGAAGATCCAAGGCCTAATCGACAATGACATCAATCAATTTGAAAATGTTGTGATCACCGAATCACCTCTAACGTGCTGTAAGGGCCAAGTTAATGTGTTAATCAGGAACAAGGGTCAAGAGAGCTCATTTACTACAGGCCTCCCTACGACTCCATATCCTCAGGGAGTACCTTATCCTTCACTGTTACTGAACAGAGGCAATCCAAGAAGCATCATTTCTCAATCGAGTGGCACAACTGCCTTGGACCTTTTGTCAATTCCATTATCCATGCTACTGCCATTACTGTTAAAGGCGAAGTTAGTAGAATTGATGGCACCTAAGATCAGGCCAAAAATTTCATCATAGCTTTACAGACTTTATGATCATTACGACTATCATGAGGGGATGGTTGGCCATTCCACTAACATGTACAAGCTACTCAAGCAAAAGGTTCAAGATCTTATCAAAGGTGGCTGGTTAGAGCTTAAAGTGCATATATTGACTTCAACTGGAGAACTAAATATTCAAAGCATCCTCACAAAGAAATCAAGATCCAGAATTACTCCTTGTAAGCTTGAGCTTGTGCGACCGAACAATTGGATAGTCAAGCCACTTATCCTAACAAGATGCCCGACCTAAGGCAGCTCCAAGTTTACCATATGCTGTGGAAGAAATCTCCAAAATCAAACATCGTTTTACTATCTTTATGCTATTTTTATTCTCACATTTCCTTTTTCCTTTATGTCATTATGTTTAAGCACGGGACAATTTAAATTCAGTTTGTAATTAAGCTTCACGACTTTCCTTGAGCCCTAAGCACACCACCTGAGCGCTTGGAGCGAAAATGAACTATCATTTAAAAATAATAATTTTCTTTTCTCCTTTTTTTCCCCAAGTAAAAATAGTGTTCATATTATTTGCTTATCTGGGTCAGAGTCAATAATAATATTTCCTTTTTTCTTGTTTATGTAGAGATGATCAAAGGATTAAAGATTGAAATTGGAGAACAAGAATGGTAGATTAGACCTGGCAATATTTGACCACAAAATTGCATGTGACAAGCTATGCCTGACTATCAAAGAGGGATTTTTGTTGACCAAGAACCAAGATGTTGAAGGTCCTATGTTAAACACTCAAATCCATTCAGTTAGCTCTATGGATGCTCTCAATATGATACTGGGGAAAATATTTAGTGGTCACATTCCCATAAGACCGCTAAAAATCGGTCTCGCAACCCCCAAATTATCCATGAGGGCTAGATACCGCAAGTCTAGGAGCGGAATTTAACCAGAAGTTGGAGTCAATCTATACAGCTCATAAGCTCTTCTGTCAAAGCATCCCAAAAGGGTAAAAAGAACCCAACATCTCTCAAGCAAGATCAACCAGCTCGAACTTAGTTTTCTTCAGCTTGCCTCAGTAGGTTTTTTACCTTCGGGTCTTCCTCAAAAAAAGCTTTCTTTCACCTTTAGGTAGTCTAGGTGTTTCCTTCGGGTATTCCCCAGACAAAATCTTCTTTCCCTTTTGGGGAAGACTAGTTCGTTCCTTCGGGTTTCCCTCAGAAAATCTTCTTTCACCTTCGGGTATTCTAGGTGGTCCCTTCAATTTTCCCTCAGGCGAAATCTTCTTTTCCTTCGGGTTGTCCTCAAATTTCTTTTTTACTTCGGGCAGTCTAGGTGGTTCCTTCAGGTCTTCCTAAACAAAATCCTCTCCTTCTCCAAGCATTCTAGAATGTCTTTGGGTTTCTTGATATGTGAATCCTCACACCCTTCAGTTAAAAATCTCTCCAAGTTGTGAAAGTGATTGACAGACCATGAAAAATGCCACACTGGGACAACTTTTTTCGCACGATCTCTCCCCTTCGAATGGACTTCTGGACAATAGTCTCAATAGCATCTTGAGCTTTAGCAAGAGCCGCAGTCGTAATTTCTTTGCAAGACCATCAGAAGATCCTGTAACTTGTTTGAAGCATTCCCTCAAAATTTGACTTCCAAATTGATAATGGAAAAGGGCAAACCAATTCTACATTCAGGGAGAAATGTGAGCTATCTCCAATTTTATCGGATCTTGCCAGGAGCAAAGTCTTTATCTAACTTTGTCCATTTCCCTTTTGGGAACTTTCCTAATAGTATTGTCCATGGTAATTCACCCGATAATTCTTAGATGCATGAAAAATTAGCTTCGGCTACTTCAGTGATGCAATGTTAGAACCTGCTTATGATGAGTGCCAACATGTGAACCACAATGGAAAAGTAAAGGGATTAAAATTGGTCGTGAACAAGGACCAAAATACTTCCAACTTTATCGGGTTTGGCATAGTCTTGATATGTCACTAACTCCATTCAATTTCCTTTTCACAAACATGCTTTAATCAAGCCAATGGGACGTCACTTGCATCGCATGCTTAAATGAATAGTGACGACAAAACATCAGAAAATTTGTGATAATACGATTAGAGAGCCACTTGCTTCCTTAGCATCTGGGTGATAGTGCCCCATTAAAATTTTAGGGAATTGCTTTAACATCCCTTCTTATTGTTCTCATATTGCCTTTCTTAGGTCCCTAATGTGGCATGTTGCCTTGATAGGTCATCCCAATGATTGACATGAAAATGAAGTTTGTTACTTGTACATCACAAGAATCTTCACCACAAATCAGAGGAAATCTTCATCCGAAAGATGTATGCCAAATATGGAGTTTGCCATCTGAGGCTTCTTTGTGAGGTGAAGACCTTAATCCCTTATGTGGATCTTTGCAAGAGCTTCTAGATATTGGGAATTCCATTCATTGGAGACACTAGAACCCAGATTCGGCCTTGTCACCTCATCCTAAACACTATCCCAACAAAACCTTCTCCCATCTCGGTTGGCATAGGTTTGTTGCAGTTTGGTCCATTTTTCTCAAAATGCATTTTTTCGAAATAAAATCAAGTATAAAGGTTCAAATCAAAAGATCAAATCACGAAAATCTGTGTTTTGAAATGCACGAATCTTTTAATAGTGGAAAGTCAATGCCAAACCTCCTTTTGTGGAGAAAGAGTTGTTTGAATGAAGTGGTTATCTCTTGCCAGGGATGAGGGACATGTGATCCCCAGACACTCACATCATGATATCCCATCTCAACAACCTTACGTTCATAAAATATTCACCACTTATGCAAAGTGTCATATTCAATTCTCATATTGACAATCACCCTTCAGGGAGGTCCTACCCAAAATTGGTGTGGACCCTGAATTAGTGAATGACCATATGTTCAAGCCTCGTTGACCAATTGATTGGATTTGAAATGATGGAGGCATTTATTTCAGCTACCCAAATAGTTATATCGCTTGATATCCCCTTTAAGCTAGAAAGAAAATATTTTTTCAAAAAATTATCCAAATTTATAATTTGTCACTTAAGCTCCTTAGGCTAACAAGTAAGCGCTCAGGATGACTAAGAAAGGAATTCATTTCACTACCGTCCCACTTGCAAAGAAATATCACTTGCTAGCCCAGTTGAGCCTGTTGAATTCTTTTCTTATTTAACCCAGTCAAGGATTACCCCCCACACTGGAGTGGGTTAGATGGTTTCAAGAATCTCATGCTAGGTGACCTCCAATATTTGAGTCCATCAAATGAGTCCCTAGTTGAAAAAATGAGAAAGGAGCCCAAATCAAACAAATGACAAAATCACAAGCCAATCAAGTCAAAAGAATTCCCAAGCAAAGAGAGGAAAAAAGAAAAAATTCAGCCCGAAACAGTCAAGAGACACATGGGCCAAAGAAAATCAAATGAAAGCCCTAAAAATATGAAAATGGGCAAGTTCAAAAGATGGACTCAAATTGAGGATATAGACAAGCATGAGAGACAACCAAAATGGTTCTTGACGAAGTGTAATCCCTAATTTTAGGAAACACTTCAAAGAATTTCATTGCAAAAAATATCCTCCCGTAAGCCTAAGAAAACCATATCCTTACATTACGGTCCTAAGAAAGTCCTTCTTGATTGAAAGCGACTACTTAGTCTACGGAGCTTGTGCCAAATAATCACCCACATGTGAAAGTTTTGAGCCTGATATCCTTCATTTCAAGCACCAAATAACCCCAAGGCCACATTATAACCTAACAAAAGACCTCGCTGATCATTGAGGATCGGTTAGTCGTGGGACATTGAACATTTGGTCAATCATTGATGACGAAAAATTATCTGCACATGCTAAGGCATCATGCCTCAAAAAGAGTAGGGTTCTCTCCCAACCCCTACTTCAAACCCGAAGAGTTCAAAAAAAAAAAAAAAAAGGCCAAACACATCACTCAAGTTCTCCCTTCATGAGATCAGAAAAGAGGGGACATCCATGCATTTGATAAGTATGAACACTTTGCTCAAAAATCCTTTCTTGTGAGCATGTTCCCTATTTAGGGTAAATGGTAGCCATCGAGCACATACACTCATAAACCACATAGGAAACATGGCCTTATCGAGCCTCTCTTATGGTACATGCATTCAACCAGATTTTTGGGATCATGAACAAAATTTCCAAAATTTTTGAACTTGGTTTTCAAAACCAATTGAAACAGAAGGGATAAATGATGACCCTCAAAGATTTCAAATGACAACGATTTCAGATCCTCCAAACTTTTCAAGTCCAAAAAATCCTTGAAGGTTATTCATTTCTTCCCGAGGAATTTCCAATAAAATGGGTTCTTAAGATTGCAATAGTTTATGTAAGCCTCTCTTAATCACTACTAGGCGTCTTCAAAAAGACCTGAACCCAAAAGATTCAATTGCTCAACCTCAGGTTTTAAATACCATTCGAGCATCATTGCCCTAAATACTTTTCAAGCCTCTCGAACTCATTCCGACAGAGGATGCTTGAGTCATACTCCAAACATGGCCCCCAATGCCTTAAAGGTTGGCCCTAGTTTCAATCCTGATACTGGGGCAGTTTTATTTATGATATTTTCAAACCGTGGATGGTATTCCATTTATCTAGTGCAATTCAAGATATCCCCTAGAAGAAGGAGAAATCTCTCCTCGTGAGGGCCTGAATTGATGCCAAGCATGCACAATTCAGTAAGACTGCACAAAACTCAACATCAAGGCAGTTTTTTGTGTAGTTGTGACCAAGAGTTTCAACACTTCTAAGAGGGGATCTTCCCTAAGCATTGAATCCAGAATTCAGCAAATCAAGGAACCTAAAAAGCCCACAATGGGGCAATCCTTCAGTTCTTTTATGCCTTGGTTGGTGTCTCAATAATCCAGCACAACCAATAAATCCTTACCTTTAAGTAGTCTTTAAATAGATATCAATTAATGAAATCCTTCGCCTTCGGGTAGTCTTCAGACAAGTTTCTCTTGTTGAAACACCTTCACCTTTGGGTAGTCTTTAGACACATTTCTCTCGTTGAAACACCTTCACCTTCAGGTAGTCTTCGGACTTGTTTCTCTCATTGAAACATATTTAGCTTTAAGTAGCCCCTAGAGGGTCTCTCTCAAACACCTTTACCTTCAAGTAGTCTTCAGACCAGTTTCTCTCATTAAAACACATTCAACTTTAAGTAGCCCCCAAAGAGTCTCTTTCAAACACTTTCACCTTTGGGTAGTCTCCGAACTCGTTTCTCTCAATACAACCCTCCATGCTTCCACGGCATAGGGATCTTTTATGGTACTCGATGCACCCCAACATGCTCAGTACAACCCTCACGTCCACGATGTAGGAACCTTTTCCACACTTCCATGGTGTAGGAACATCTCCATAGCGTAGGGATCTTTGATGGTACTCGATGCACCCCAACATGCTCAATACAACCCTCCTCACTGCCACGGTGTAGGAACTTCTCCATGCTTCCATGACATAGGAATCTTTTATGGTACTCGATGCACAACAACCAGCTCAATAGAACCTTGCTTCCACGGTGTAGGAACTTCTCCACGCTTCCACGGTATAGGAATCTTTTATGGTACTCAATGCACAACAACCGGCTCAGTACAACCCTCCTCGCTTTCACGGTGTAGGAACTTCTCCATGCTTCTACGGCATAGGAATCTTTTATGGTACTCGATGCACAACAAAATGCTCAATACAACCCTCCTCACTTCCACGGTGTAGGAACCTCTTTCTCAAAATATCAAGGTTTTCAAAATACCTCTCTTAGGATTCAAATTCGGCAGTGGTTGTCTAATCATACCTCTCTTTTATCTCAAAATATCAAAGTGCTTCAAAATATCTCTCTCAAGATTCAATTTGATCGTTTAGTCTTGATTTTTATCTCAAATATCAAGTGTTTCAAAATATCTCCCTCAGGATTCAATTCGACGATGATCGTTTAGTCCTAATTTTCATCTCAAAATGTCAAGTTTTTCAAAGTATCTCTCCTAGGATTCAATTCAACAGTGCACGTTTAGTCCCACGTTTTCAAAACTACTCTCCTTCTTTAAGGTTTCCCCTTTAAATCAAAGTTTCATCATCACCATGTTTTAAATCTCCCAAAATCTTCTATTTTATCATTCTTAGTTTCTCATGTCTACCTAGCTTTTCTCATAGTTGTTGCATAGTTTTTAGTGTGTTTTCATAGCATCTAGCATCTGCATCTTCATCTATGTTACCCGAAAACAAAAACAAGAAAAAACAAAAAAGCAAAAAAAAGAAAAAAAAAAAAAAACAAACAACAAACAACAAAAAAACAACGAAAACAAAAACAAAAACAAATCAAAACAAAAAAGATTTATAAATTCCAAAAATAATAATAAGATCTAGCATTATTTCTTAGTTGCATTGCCACTAACATACTTGCAGGAAGTTAAAAAAAAAAAATATATATATATATATATATATATATATAGGAGGAGAGTTTTCTTAGTGCCAAAGAATGTCAGATTAAGAAAAAAAGACCCAGAGATGATTAGGTCCTCTTTAAAGGCTCAATCTTATCAGGGTAAGATCGGTTTTGGCCCATGATCAGTGTAGTTGTCGCACGCAATTTGGGGCAACAAAATGCAGAATTACGTTCTTTACCAACACCTATCATTGCAATCGAGATTTCAAATAAAGAAGGGGCAATTGTAGATACAGTTTTTTGTCCGCCCTCGATTTGCATGCTAGGCTCCAAAAATTTCAAAAATATTAACGTTTCTCCATAGGGCCACGAAAACATCTAGATTGATGTGGGGCAACCCGTTTGGGCATAAGAGCACTCGAAGTGTCTTTTTAGGTCAAATTGACCAAAATGCCCCTGGTCGACCATGGGTTGACCCAAAGTCAAATATGGTCAAAATCATCCCAAAACAACACTTTTCATATTTCTACATCAAACCCGAACTATTCGGAGATTTTCATCAATTTTGACCAACTTTAACCAAGTTTGAACTCGAGTTGACTCCCAAGGGCCCCAAAAACTCAAATTTTGATCCAACTATTGGAAAAGGTTGAAACCAACTTCATTGTGAAAAGCATCGAATTCCCTTTCCAACGACTACTCATAGGTCGAAATCAGAGTTAAAACAGTTAAGATATCTTGAAAACCATGCTAGACGCGTCAGCTCACTTCCTAAGGCCATAAATTTTGATCCAACTGTTGGAATTTCATTTTCTTTAGTTTTTTGGAAACTAGACATCCTGAAATTTCCAGGAAAACCAAGATAAGCTCAATCAGAGTCCGGAAAGGCCTTCAAATATGCGCTCAAATTTAGAACCAAAAAGCTGGAAAAGGACGAAATTGCTGACATCAGCCCAGCTACCCTTAAAGGTGCACCAGGCACTTTTTTGCCTATAAAATGCCCAAAACATCCTCTTCCAGATGAAATTTTGATGGGGATGAATTTTGGGGTCTTGGAGCATCTTTTCTAGGAAGTTTTCTCCCTCTTTTCTCTACATTTCTCTCCCAAAAACACCTAAAAACCTTTGATCTTCCATTTTTCTACACATCAAGAGGTAGTGTTTTTGCTCTCATATTCCTCTCCTTGGTCCTTGTACCTTGAATTTGAGGTTTGGGGATGTAGATGTAGCTTTTTAGCTACAATCTACACCCATTTAATTTCCTAGCATGTTTATTGCCTTATCTTGCTTCCTAACATGTTTTATAGTTTTCCTAGCACGTCTACTTGCTTTATAACATGTTTAATTTCTTTGATGTTGTTGGCCTAGTCTTCTTGGGCTAGGATATGTCTAAATACCTTGTTTGTGCTTAGATCTACATGCTTGATGTTTTATACCTTGTTTGCGCTTAAATCTACATGTTTCCATGCTTTTTGCCACGTTTTTGCTTAGATCTATATGTTTCCATACTTTATACCTTATTTGTGCTTAGATCTACATGTTTATGTGCTCCTTGCCATGTTTATGCTTAGATCTACATGTTTATGTGCTCATTGCTATGTTTATGCCTAGATCTATATGTATATGTGCTCCTTGCCATGCCTTTATGTCTAAATCTACATGTTGGATGCTATGCCTTGTGCTTTTTAGGCTTTTTATCTCTTGCTATGCCTTTTCTTGTGTTTTGGCCCTTAGGTAAGGTGTAGATCTAGATCTTGTGGTCTAGGCCTACATCCGTAAACCTAGGCCTACATCAAAGGGTTTGGATCATTTCTTTTATGCTAGTGTTTTCTTGCTTGCTTCTATGCTTTATATCCATGTATGTCTGCCTAGATATAGGTTTTGCCATGCTTTGTGCCCTCTGTGGGCTTGTGCTTGTTGATCTTCGGGGCCACTTGCTTGCATGGTTGCATCCGTCCCTCTTATGGCTTATTGTGATGTAACCGCTTGTGAGATGCATCTCCATGATGTTGGTTTGCTTGATGCACACCTCTCTCCGCTCTATACGATGATATGCTTGCCTTGCTTTCTTTGTGCCCCGTCAGGCTTTCTTCGCTTCTTTGCATCTTTGCACGTTCACCTACATGTTCATGCATGCATCCTTGTGTGTGCTTGTGTCATCAAGTCTAATTCCTACAAATCTCGTGTGGGTTCACACCCGTCCTCAATACACGAGACCCTGAGTCCCTTTTAGGAATTTCGTTTGATGGCATGTACGTCGTCCATACTCTAATCTCATGGAACTATGAACACTAGATCCAAACCTACATTTGTCCTCCTAGGACATCCCATTTTGCTTGACAACATGCTTGTTTGCCCCCGTTTGACTCTCTTTGATAGTTTTTCCTTTAGCATGCTTTCTTTCTAATTATTTCTTTGCTTGTCTGCTGGCTTGTTTTCTTTGAATGTTGCATGTACACGCTTGGAGCAAGGAAACCTAAAGTGAGGATGCGACTTCCTAGGCACGTGCAAAAAGGGCAAGGATGCAAGCAAGAAGACGCAAGCCAAAAAAAGGGCAATGTTTAGTAGATTAGGAGATTTAGCCTCCCTGTGTGGTTATCTCTCTCTCTTAGCCTTTCTTTAAAGGCTTGTATTAGGATTGTCGTCCTTGTATCCAGTTGTAGGCCTCATTCCTAGGGTATGGCATATGTCTGTTTTACATTTCATGTACCTTGTTGGGCCATACCCTATGGATTTAGGCATGTATCCTTTATATTTCCTGCACTTTGCTTGGGCCACGTTCCTTAGGTGTGGCAATGTTTGATTTACATTTCATGTACCTTGCTGGGCCATACCCTTGGAACGTTGGCAATGTCTACTTTACTTTCCCGCTCTGTGTAATAGCATTATGCATGATGTATGTATATCTATATATGTGCTTTTTTGTGGGTGATCGTGCACTTTGTATGATGGACTCTCGAGGCTAAGAGAGCGACCCTCTCTAGCCATGAGTGCTCTTGACCTTGTAGTGTGGGTATGCGCTCAAGGCAATTGTTGTATGTGCATATTCATGCTATATTGTGTGTGTGATCATTGCGGTGTGATTGTCTCGATCTATGTCACCTGAGTGACATTGGTTTCCCTATGTATGCGACACGCATCAATATGTTTGATGCTTTGAGGGGCTCTAACTTGTCTCAGCACAAGCATGTTGGCATGCATCGTACGCAAAGGCATGAAACCCTACTGATGCGCCACAGCACACCAAACGCGAAACTCTGTCAAATTTTTTCCGTGAAAATGGAGCACTTCCGTTGTCGTATTCTTACTGCGAAAGCCTAGTGAGAATAGTGTTTAGTGTGCTACGATGCACCTGAGGCAAAGTGCTACTGGATTTCCGCCATGAAAATAAGACAAAATGCTACCGGATTTTCGTCGTGGAAATTTGGCAACTACTCCAAAGACACTAGAGAAGCATCGATCAAGACCACACCCTTTCCGAAACCAAACCTTAAAGCCCAATTCGTTTAAAGCCCCGAAAGTTAATGCCAATAGCTTGATTTTTAGTTGTCAATGTCCTTCAATTAAGATTTTACCAAAACAAATGACTGTCTACAAACAGGTGTTGTGGGGTGCCTAACACCTTCTCCACACGTAACCAGACTTCCAAACTCAAGAATCAAGATATTTTATCCACCCGTATTAGATTAGGAAAAATGGCCTTTTTAGCCTAGGATTGGTAATAAAATCAAATCACACCTTTGAAAAAAACCCAATGATTGGTGGCGACTTCACTTACCTTTGGTAATTTCATTAAATTGACTCATCTCCAGTCACACACCAGAGGTCTACCCTTTTTCATAGCACCCGAGCTCTCAGGCCCACACATACATGCCTATGTATGCCTTCAGGGCGCGCAAGCGTCCCCGCGATGGGTGGTCAACCACTGCGAGGCATTAACATATCTTTAGCCTTTAAGAGTGGAAATCTTATCAAGGTGTTGGTGCCTGGGTCCGAAGTTCCTCTTGCCTCCCCATCCAGAGTCGGATTACCTTCACCCAGGTTTAATACATGGTGGTTTGGGATTAGGGAGCGTGTTAGGAACTTTGGAGAAAATGGATCCCAACATGTGGATATTCCACCTATCTTCCAAGGTGATCTGACTTTGAAACTCTTTGCCAAAGCCAAACCTTCAGCCGTCAAAAGGAAAGGGAAAAAAAATCAAGGTTCCCGCTGTGAAGAAACCAAGAGTATGTACCTTCCTTCCCTTATTACTCTTTTGTAATAAGTTCTTGATCAATGGCGCATGTGACTTTCTTTCCTTCTTTCTCCCTTTTGACCATTGACAAGTAAAAGAAACTGCTCCTCAGACTCAAGCAAAAGCGAAAGCCACTCCTTTGGCACATGATACCCTCATACAGGAGGGGTTTCTGAGGAGGAAACAAAATCTAATGCTAAAAAGAGGGATTCCAATCGGATGTATATTGATAATCCCCAGGAGAAAGAGGATTTTGCTGAAGTCACTTCCAAGGATCAAGAAAGTGAAAGCACCGAGGTAGACCCCAATCCATTGTTCTCATTGCTTTCTCCCCCTTTGAAAGTAGTGTGTTCCAAACTACTTTCAAAGTATCCTAAGATGATGGGGGATACTGACAAATGGACACTACCCCTTAAGAGCTTTATGTTGGAGTGAATTAGGTTTGTCATGTCCCAACTGTAGTCTAAAGGTAAAGAGGATAGTCTGACTCTTTCCTTTGATGAATTCCTTTCCACACTAGGTGATGCTAAGAGCATAGGTTTCAATGTCAAATGGCTAAAGAGTCGTGTCATTGCATTGAGGGACCTAAAAAGGGCAAGGCCTTCTATTCATGCTTCTTTGTCCTTGCTTCAAGAGTTGAGGGTTAAGAGAACCTCTTGTATCAACAAAGCGAAGGAGACAAAGTCGGCCATAGAGGCATAAAGCACTTCGATCACCCAGCTCCAGGAGTCCATAACCAAACTTCAAGTGGATTTGTCATCCAAGCAGGAAGCCAGTTCCACCCTTCAGACTCAGCTAAAAGGCATTGAAGTAGAACAAGATTCTTTGAACAAGGAGATTAATTAGAAGGCGAGCTGGGTGCTTTGAGCCATACAGATTTTTCTCTTGAAAATATTAACATTTTTACAGACATTATTTAATTTTCAAGTTGTAATATTTTTTTATGGTTCCAAGAGACCCAGTTATTGTAAACTTTATTATGTTTCTATTCAATTTGGATATTTAACTTTGCATGCATATCATGAACAGTATAATATGAAGTAACTGAATGGAAAGGCTCTTATTTATAGTAATATAAGCCTTATGGAGCAAAGTATCAGGTTACAAAATTTAAGCATAATACTTTTTAAGGTGAGCTCCGCTAATAGGGCTATACACCTTTTTACCTGCCTGATCTTTTAGCCAATAATGTGCGGTCTGGTGTGCTTCTTCCACAATCTAGGGTCCTTCCCATTTTGGTGAAAACTGGTGTCTATTGGCTCCAAACACACCTCATACATGAGGGGCCATTTTCTAGACAAGTTCTCCCACTTGAAACTTTATTTCCTTAACTACGCCTTCATGCCTCGCCTTCATACTTGCCTAGTAAAGGCAATTATGAATGGCAACGTTGTCTCGCTTTTCTTCGAGGATATCTAGTAGGTCTTCTCAGGGTACTCCTGCTATCTCTACTAGCTTCACTGCTGGCCTTACTAAATCTATTGGGATGATAGCCTCTAGGCCATAGACTAGGGAAAAGGGTAAGGCTCTTATAGCTTGTGATTTGACTGTTCTGTGAGCCTACAAAGTTGTAGGAAGTTCCTCTCTCCATCCTTTTCCATTCTCCTTAATCATATTTCCCAATATCTTTAGTAACCTTTTGTTGGAGGCCTCAGCCTGTCCATTTCCTTTAGGATAATAAGGTGTAGATGTCATATGAGTGATGGAGTACCACTCTATTAAACGACGCACATCCTTATTCAGGAATGGTGTGCCACTCTGTTTGGTACCCCAAAATGACATACTATATTCTCCCTCAGAAAATTAGCTACTGAGCTACCCGTTACTTTCTTCATGGCCACAGCTTTTACCCACTTGGTAAATAGCTCAGTGGCTACCAAGATCTAGATACATCCTTCAAAAGGGGGATTTATAGGACCAATGAAATCCAACTTCCAGTTGTGAAAAGGATATGGAGCCATAGTTGGGTGGAGGCTTTGATGGATGATATATATCTCATCTCCCCACCTTTGGCATTCTTGACATCTATTGGCAAAATCCTGGGCATCTCTTTGCATGTTAGGCCAGTAGTATTCCTGGTGCAAAGCCATTTGCCATAGCTTTCTGCCACCAGGGTGTACTGCTGGCTCTCCCTCATACAGGTCCGAGAGAATACCCTTTACTTCCTTGTCTTGAGACACACTTCATCAGTAACCCTTTTGCTTCTTTTAAAAACAAGTCTCCATTGATCGTGAGGAAGTCTTTCATATTAGGTAATAAATTTGACCCAACATCATTACCTTGGGTTATAGCTTTCAAGAAAGGTTCTCGCCAATCTTTTGGGAGGCACAACCTGCCTTTGATCAGGCCAGGCTGTTTCTTTACTCGAAGTTTCATCTTCTCTTTCTTCATCACAGATTTGGTGGCTAGGGTGGCCAATGAGTCAACCAACTTGTTCTCCTTCCAGTTAATCACTTTGCATTCTATGGAGGTGACGTGTTTCATGAGTTCCTATGTTGTGGCCCTGTAGGCGGCCAAGCTAGGATTCTTCAGCCCATAGGTCCCTCTACCTGCTTAATGACTAACTCGAAATCCCCAAATACTTTTAACCTCTTTATGCCAAGTCTCTTGGCAGCCTTCAATCCCACCACTAGGGCTTCACACTCTACTTCGTTGTTTGAATAGGGGAAACGTAGCTTGTAGGAAAACGTGTGTTTCTCCCCTGATGAGTTCAACACCACTCCTATTCCCCCTCCCTGGAATGTAGATGAGTCATCGAAGTGCATAGACCATTCTTGCTCCTCTGTCACCAGAACTTTCTGTTGGGGAAGTGAGAAATCACTAGTCCCTGGGAAGTTGGCTAACAAGTCAGCCACTGCCTGCCCTCTAATAGCGGATGGTCTTATGCACTCGATATCATGGCACAATGTCAAGATGGCCCATTAAGCCATTCTCCCCAACAATTGAAGGCGGGTTAGGAGGTACTTCACGGGATTACTCTTGGTCACCAATTGTATACAATGCCCTAGAAAGTAATGATTGAACTTTGACACAATGAAATCTAGGGATAAACATATCTTTTTCCACCGTGGAATACCTCAACTCTGGTCCCTTCATGAGCCTATTGATGTAGTACACTGGCTTTCCTACACCTCCCTGCTCTTGGGCCAAGAGGGCCCCCATTGATTGCTCTATGCTAGCTATATACAACAAAAGAGGCTTGCCAGGTGATGAAGCAACCATGGTATGAGGATTAATCAGAATAGACTATATCTTCTTAAATGCTCTCTCACATTGATCACACCACACAAAAGCTGTCCCTTTCTTGGTTTGCTCAACCAAGGGCTTTAAGATCTCGGCCAACCCTAGGATAAACCTTCTCAGGTAAGACACTTTCCCCACAAAGCTCCTTAACTCTTTCAAAGTCGGCATCTCATTCAATCCCTCTCTAATGAACAAAGAACCCTAAGAACTTTCCTGATGACACCCCAAAGGTGCACTTTAAAGGGTTCATCCTCAGATTTTACTCTCTGCATCTTTCAAAAACCTGTCTCAAGTGTAATAATTGTTCTACGAGGTTTTTCGCTTTTACCACCAATTCATCAACATAATCTTCCACCTATTTATGCAACATATGACAAAACATCAAGGTCATGGTTCTCTAGTAAGTAGCACTAGAATTCTTCAACCCAAAGGGCATCATCTTATAGTAATAATTCCTAAAGGGTGTCCTGAAGGCGGTTTTCTGAGCATCTGCTGGTTCTATGAAAATCTGGTTGTAACCACTATAACCATCCATGAAGGAAAAGCGCTTGTGACCAGCAACTGTATCCACTAGAATGTCGACATTAGGTAGTGGGAACTCATCTTTAGGACAAGCCTTGTTATGATCTTTGAAGTCCACACATATTCTTATCTGCTACTTGCCTTTCTTCTTCACAGGAACTATGTTGGCTAACCATTCTGAGCACTTAATTTCCTCTATGAACCCTGCTTTAAGAAGTTTGTTCACTTCAACCTTGATCTTTTCTTCAATATCCAAGCGGTATTATCTAGTTGGTTGCTTCACAAGCTTGGCTTTGGGATTGACATTCAGCTTATATGTCACTAGCTTAGGATTCAAGCCTAATATTTCTTCATAATTCCAAGCAAAAAAATCTTTGTATTCCTTCAACAAAGCTACCAGCATTCTCCTTTCTCCCTTTGGTAGGCTTTTGCTTATCTTGATTGACCTTTCTTCTCCCCCATCATTCATGTTGACCTCAATGAGTTCTTCCTGAACATTCTTGACAACATGATTCATACATGTAGGGGCTTCTCTTAAGGGTTCTTCAACTACATGCACCCCTTCTAGCTGTTGAGTAAGGCTAAAGGGGTTAGGCCCGCCATTCTCCGGACCCCTTTCCTCTAACCGTCAGAACTCGTATACCACCTTGCCATTAGGCTTGGTGATCCTCCTTATCTTAAAAGGCCTATCAAGTTCTATGACTTCTCCAACATCTTCCTCCTCCTCTCTAATACAGTGACATTGAAAGGAAGGATCCTATTTTCTCCCTCAAGTTCAAACTCTTGGTGTAGGGCTGCCTCTACATTGTCAAGTTCTGCCCTATCATAAGGTATCCTAGTGGCCTCAATAGTCACATGTTTGCCTCTCTAAATAGCCTTCACACATTGGTGATACATAGAATCTACAGCTTTGTGCACTTTAAGCCAAGGGTGGCCCAAAATGATATGGTATGAAGTATCACCATCCATTACATGCACAAGAGTACGTGCCTTGATAGGCCCTACCCTCAAATCCAAGGACACATGCCCTAAAGTGCATTGCTGTAATGCCCCTATCCCTGCCACTTGAAGTGGCTCTCAGATGATTCTTTCTTGTGGAATACCCAAGGCATCCAATGCCGAGAGGGGTAAGATATTGGTTGAAGCACGGGTATCCATCAAGGCCCATTTAATTTGAGAGACTCCTAAGAAGGCGATGACATATAAAGGTTTTTCTCCATCAACTGCTTAATTGGCTAAGTCCCTTGAGGAGAAAGTCATAGATTCCCTGGTTTCTTGATAAGCTACTTGCAATAAACTTCCCTTAGAAGCAGCCACTCCCTGGCTTCTTTCCACCACTCGGGTCAAGGCCTATGCTGCCTCCCTCCTAACCAATGGTCTGAGGCCTATCCCTTCAAGAAAGGAATGAACTTTGTCATCTTGATGGATCCTTAACGCCATTTCTTCATCCTGCCAAGGTGGGGGTGCAAAACTACTGCTGGCCGCACTCCCAGCTTCTTCTTCCATAGGATCCTCACAGCCTATGAAAAAGGTCATAGCTACCTTAGGATTGTGCATCCTATGGTCTATACGCTTTCCATTTTTTATGACTAAATCACCCTTGGCCACTTTCTCATGGAAAATATTTTTTAATGCGTAACAATTCATGGTGTAGTGATCACTTCTTCTGTGATACCTACAGTAAAGCGCACCTCGCTTTTCTTTCTCTGTTGGCTCATGTTTACAGTCAAGTAAGACCACCACACCATCCTTCACCCAGGCATCTAGGATGCTATATAGTTCTTCTACTGAGACATAGAAGGGGGGAGGAATACTGCTTTTCTCCCTCTTTCTGCCTTTGGTAACCTTCTTTGTTTTTTCTACCACAGCTTCTTCTATCTTTTTACTCTCTCACTTCCAAGATTGTTTAGGAGCACTTGTGGTCTATGAAGTTGAGCTCTTGGAAGGCTTTCTCACTAACATGCTGGTTCTTCTAGAAGCCTCCACCAGCCTTGTGAAACTTAGGATCTACAAGTTCTCCAAATAAGGGCAGTATTCATACAACATACTAGCAATGCAGATATCCACCAGTCTTTCTTCCTCTACAAGATCATAACATTTTAAAGAGAGGTCCTTGAATCTACAAATGTAGTCCAGTAACCCCTTAGAGATCCTCTACCTTTCCTACTGCAAATCTAGCAGAGTAAGTTTTTCATCCAAAGTAAAGAACTTTTTCATGAACTGAGTAGCCATATCATTCCAGCTTAAGACCGACCTCGGTAAAAGGCTGGTATACCAAGTAAAAGCCCGACCTTCCAAGGATTTAGAAAACTCCCCGAGTCTCAACTCATGGTCATGAGAGTGAGCTGTCAAAGCATCTACATACCTCCTGATATGATCTCTGGCATGAGAGTGAGCTGTCAAAGCATCTCAACTCATGGTCATGAGAGTGAGCTGTCAAAGCATCTACATACCTCCTGATATGATCTCTGGCATTTCCAATCATACCATCATATTTAGGAAAGATAGGAGGCATGTAGTTAGCAGGATAAGGCTTTCTAACCATCTCTTCAGGATAAGGAGGTCTTGTATCAATGTAAGCAAAACTCTTCACCTTTCTAGCCAAAAGTAAAATGGCTGCAATATCCTCCCTAGTAAAGTATGGAAATGCTTGAGGCTCATTGGGCTGTTGTGGTGCCCTCTGCTCTTGGTTTAGAGGTGGAACCGCATTTGATCTCTTAGTCCCTCCTTGAGGTGGTTGGCCTCCTTGTGGGGTATAAGGAGTGGATGTCCTCTAGCACAACGATTGAAACTCTGCCCACATAGTGGCTTGAGAACATTGAAGGTCCTCTATAGCTGCCACGAGATATCAGTTGATGGCTTGTTTGACATCTTCAGAGGACTCTATACCCTCAATATGCATAGAAACATTATCCATGCTTACTTTGACCTATTGCTCTTCACCTGAACCTACTTGTGCCACTGCATTCTTCTTTCTCGGGGGCATTGAACAACCAAAGAGAAAGATAACCAGAGATATAACAAAGAGAGAATAACCAGAATATAATAAAGGGAAAACAACTAGAGATTCTCCCTAGTGGAGTCGCCAAAAATGTACGTGCAAGTTAGACTATCAAGCTTGTAAAGGAAAATAAGCTATGGATCTAACAATACATTTAAGTGCAAAAGCTCATGAACAATAAAATTGGAAACTTTAACACTTTAATGTCTAGGTAAATGTAAAGGCAAAGCAAAGAAAGTAAAGAAGATGTGTAACATACATGGAAAACCCTTGAGAAGGGATGCAAAACCATGATTGAGTGAGGGACAGAATATCCTTCACTCCTTAAAGCTTTCTATTATATGAAAGTTTAGGTTTTTACACAATGGTCATCTTCTTCCTAAAGAAAGCCTCTCTTTCTACCTCACTTTCCTACCCAAACTTCTACCTCTTTCTCTTTATCTTTTTAGGTTTTTACCCTTATTGTTTAGCAACATGTTCCTCTTATAGTATGAGTAATGTTGTTAGGTACATTAGGACAGGTTTCAAGCCCCCATTCACCCATTTAAACCCTAATACAACTGTTGTAGTATATTACGGCTAAAGGAGAGAGAAGACACGCCAATTTCAAGGTAGTGGGATGAAGGGCGACTTTGCTACAACGTGGGGGGCAAAGGCATAGACAAGGAGGTTAGGAGTGATGTACGTGTCCTTAGCAATGGTCCAACACAAGTTCAACCATTAAGGGGTGTTTCATAGCTTCTAACCATAGGAGGTCGCTATCTCCCTTTTACGCTGGTACTGGGTGTCCATTCCAGGAGCATATTTCACTCTTCCCCAAGATAGTCACGCCATTGGCACGAGCTGAAAGTGGTCTTCCTTCAGCCAACGTTCTTTCCCCCTTCCTCACAGTTGGCCCACGTGTAGGGTCCAATTCCAGCCACGTCAACACCCAAGTTTGCCTTGGTTGGTGTTATGTACAAAGCTCTATTTTTTTATTCTATTTAAATTTCAATTTGATGTTTTATTATTTTTTCTCTTCCCCACTCCTTGTCTTCCTTTACCTCCCTCATCTGCTCTTCTTCATGACCCTACTCATCTAACAATACTAGTGCATATTTCATCCTCCATGTCCATTACTTGATGCTCACTTGATGTTTTAGCACATCACATCTGGTTAATCAGATGAGTTGTAGCCATACTAGCCGAGCTCCCTGATCAAATCACAACATTGAAATCACCATCTAATTCCAGGTTTGGGTTCTGGTTGGTGTTACTGAGGTAATAAGTCAATTTTACTATTATATTTTAGATCCTAGTAGTTGATTAGGCTATTAGTAATTTAATATTTGAAAGTAATATTATTTTTGTAATAATGCAATTAGAGTTTCTTACGCCAATTAGAACTAGGGTTTAACAATCCTTTATAAGTAAACTATTGTACTCATTTTGGAATTAGTTGATATTTTGATGAATGATAAAAATAACCTTTGGTTTGGTGCTAACTCCAGTCCAGTCCAGTCCAATTGTTCTGGTTGTCCCTACATCAGCTCTTATTTTGAGAAGGGTAGAATCAGCAACCAAATTGGAGTGAAAACTGTTGAAGGATGATGATAAACGACATGAAGCTTCTCCATCAAGAATATGACAGGGAGAACATCAAGTCGTTTCGTACAAAGAGTTGAAACATTCATGAAGATTGAGATATATTTGAATATTCTCTTGTTTGTGTACCCCAAAAGTAAATTTAAAGCATATATATTACAGGAACACAACTGAAAGATTACATTATTACATTTTTTTCTTTTTTTCTTTTTTTGATAAACTATTACATTTTCATTTTTCACAACAAAATTATACAAAAGCTTGACAAACATACGAGTCTCGCAAGCCCAAGTCTCTAAGACATCCTGAGAGGACAATTGCAAAAGGGACACTATTGCTGAGAATACAACTATGAAATAATAATAATAATAAATTAAAGAATTCAAGTATCAAGTTTGAATTTCACTGCCAAATGCCTCAGATGACCGATTGGAAGGAATAGGTGCAGCAGGCAGTTTGGTCACTGCAACCAAAATGTCGGCATAACCCAACACCCCAACTAAAACATCATCACTTTCATCCTCAATCACCCAAACATGAGTAGCCCTGTGAGACAGCATCTGAGCCATGACTGCAGCCAATGAACTAGTAACCTTACATGTCAAGGGTGCACTTCTGCCCCTATACATGCTCCTACTGACACCAAAACCGGGGCTAGTATTGTTGCTAAAGAACCCAATACTCCTACTACTGAATTTCTTCAATCTTGCCGACCCACCACCTCCGTTACCTAACTTGTTATCACCGCCAACTGTTGAGTTTACATCAAAATCAGGCAATGACCTCGAGGTCACATTATCTTCAACTCCCATCACAAACTGTCCAGCTGAAAGATTGGCTAAAGCCCATGCTGCTGCTAAGTAATCACATTTCCATAGTTTTGTGGCCGAAATATCCCCAATGATCTTATACTGACCATCTGGCATGCGCTCCACAACAGCAACTGCACTGGGGTCTTTGGGAAGTTTTTGAATTGCTTCAATGGCTGGCAGGGAGGCTTCAATAGAGTAGTAGTTTGGGTTAATGACTCCAAGAGAGGAGATGGAGGAGAGAGGGAGAGGAGCGAGAGCACCAAGGCAACCAATAAGGAAACGAATGACATCTTCTCTTGAGAGACAGCAAAACTTATCACAAACGGGGGTGGAAGACGAGGAAGGCCGATTGGTGTTTGCACTGAGATTATTACAGCTACCAGTAGCAGTATCAATATTCTTGAGCCACTTACCATTGTAGAGAATAGAGAATCGCTTGCTCATGCCTTTCCATACTACACTTTTCGCAACAAGAAGACACTTCACACCTTGCTTCATCATCTCCAATGCATCAATCAATCTTGCATCAGAAATAAAAAGGGGGGAAAATCAAGATACGGGTAGAGAAGTTGCATCATTTGACATGTTAAAGAAAAACTGGATCACAAACAGAAACTTAAAAGATGTGTTTTCTTGTTTCTCATTTAGTCAGTATCCAACTAAAAGGTAATAGGTTCCCATAGATGTCAAGATCAAAGAAAAGCATATGCTCTGGGTGTTATTTAAAAATAAAGGCTTGTTAAATACCCATGATGAATATCTCACCAAATTTTTTTCACATAACAAATTAGAAGTGTAATGACTCAAGGAAGCACTGCCACATTTGCATTATACCTCAAAAGGAAGAGTTAAGTTACAATTGACACTCAGCACATGCCCGCACAACACACATTTATTCAATCTAATCCACATAATGCAGACACAATCTCTCCCACTTAAATTCTTGACGTTCTCAGCAAGTTCCACGTGTAGCATACCCCCAAACCACATGGAAGTATGAGGTTTGCTCTAATACTATTTGTAATGACCCAAGGAAGCGTTGGTCACATCTACACTATACCCTAAAAGAGCTAGTTAAGTTACAATTGGGACTCCTCATAGTCACTTACATAGCCTCCATTCAACTTAGTAAACACTCAATGTGGGACTGAGGCACTCAGCACACACCCGCACAACACACACTTATTTAATCCAATCCGCATAATCTGGGTATCACAATAAGGGGGAACCTACATTCTTCCTAACTACTAGTAAATAATCACTTTTCCAACGTTCCCTGTTCATGAGGGCATGGGCTTTTGGTAATGTTTCTTTCAATTCTTTTGTAAACTTCATTGATTCTTTCAACAGATTGTAATTCCTTAGAAAAACCTTATGTACCCTGCCTGTGTACTAGGGATGTCTCTTTAATTAATAAATTAAGCATAACTTGTAAAAACATAATAATAATTTCAGTACATTTTAGATTTCCACAAAATCTCCATTGTTTGGTAGATGCCAAACACGAAAGAACCTTTTTCCCAATGTTCTGTCACATCAAACCATTGGTATGATTACTACACATTCTCCATATAGCATCCAATGATAGTAATGGTGTACCACTACTACATTAACAAAAAAATAAAAACAATCTCAAATTTAAACCAGAGGAATTCCTTTGTTCAATTAACCATGACTTGAACCACATTTGAAAGAAGTAAATAACATCCAGAAACAAACACTACATTGAAATTGGTAGTTCTGTGACAGGCGAACTCACCAATGAACATGTAAACTGGAGGGGAAAAAATCATGATTATAAGGGTGAAGATCAGAGTTACTAGAGCATGATCCTCAAAGTCCAGGTCTAGGAATCACGGATACTTCAGAAATGCTCATATATCTGGGTCTGATACAGATACCATAGGGATGTGTGTCCATGAATTTAAACAATATTAAATTAAATTTTAAAGTCAGATATGTTGGGACACAGCTGGTATACGGTTGGGACATGGCTAAGGTAGAAATAAAATTCTCTTAATAAAAACTTAATGCTATTTTAAAACTATCTGGGGTAAAATCTCATATAAAGGAATCTAAAGTTGTATTACATTTGAAGGACAAAATAGCAAATTGATTAATGTTACTTTAGGGATTTAGGAATAAAGTACTTTAAGGAACTGTTGCTAAAAGTGCACTTTAAGCACTTTAGGCAAAGTACAAGAAGCTCAGCGCCTTTTGCACATAAAGCAAGGTGCATTTGCAGGAACACGCCTTAGGCACACTTTTTTTTGTAGTTTTTTCAACAAGCTTAAAGTGCACTTTTTGGAGCTTTTTAAAGATAATACTAATAATAAACCAAATGTGATATGTAGCAGTCAGATCTTAATTTTAACGCTGTTGAGGAGCTGATTACTTGATTGTTATATATATCAATTAATAGTTAATTTCAAATTTATCATATTATACGTTTAAAAATACGTGCTTCATTTCATCAAACATGCCTATGCTTTGTGCCTAGGCTCCAAGAGGCCTTCGTGCTTAAGTACCCCCTGCGCTAAACATTGGAGATAGTTACTTTATACTCTTACATATATGCTAATTTCATATCTATAATTGCTTGAATATTTTTTATTTTTTTGATAAGTAAAAGTTTATTGATATCAAAAAAGGGGAACACCCTAGTACACGGAGTGTACAAGGGGTCAAACAATCAAGAACAAAATTTACAAGCATCTAAGAAATCAAGAAAAGATAAAAATGATTGGTTCTGCAAAGCAGCCAACCAATCCATTAAAGTTCTAAAGAAAAATAGCTTCAAGTCTGATATGGATCTCTCCTTATCTTCAAAGCACCGACTATTTATCTCCCTCCAAAGGCACCACAATAAGCAATGGGGAACCATCAACCATATATACCCATTTCGATGACGGCCAAATCTGCCTTGCCAACATGCTAGAAGCCCCACTACAGATTGCGGCATAACTCAGCTCACTCCAAACAAACCAAACACCATAGCCCCACATATCCATTGCAACCGGACAATGAAGAAAAATATGATCAACCGATTCACCATTACACTTGCACATGTAGCACCAATCCAATATCCAAACCTTCTTTTTCCGTAAATTGTCAATCATTAAGCATTTCTCTAAAGCAGCAATCCAAACAAAGAAAGCTACTCGAGGAGGAATCTTTTGTTTCCAAATGTTTTTCCAAGTAAAGCAATAGTCATTAGAGCCCACTAAGAGATTGTAATAATCCTTAACCGTGAAGCCCTTCTTTCTATCAGATTTCCAACACATCTTATCCTCACCAAACCCTCTCACCGAAGCACCATATATGGTATCCATGAAACCGGCCAGTGCCTCTAGTTCCCGAGCATGCACACCCCTAAAGAAACTTACATCCCAAAACAGGATTCCATTATCAAACTTCATAATCTCAGCCACACTAACCTCCTGATCTCGGCAAAATCTAAACAATTCTAGATAACTGGCTGCAAGAGATGTTTCACCACACCAACGGTCTTGCCAAAATTTCACCCTAGACCCATCCCCAATATTATATAAAATGTGGCGAGAAAAAGAAGGCCAGCCCCGACTAATATTTTTCCACAAGCCAACACTATATGGACCATTAATAGGCCTAGTACACCAGCTACCTCATCCACAACCATATTTCACCACTATCACTTGCCTCCAAAGGGCAACCCTCTCCATCCCAAATCTCCATAGCCACTTCCCAAGCAAAGCTTCATTAAAAAGTCTTACCTTATCCCCAAACCACCCGAAGCAATGGGAGTGCAGACAGTAGCCCATTTAACCAAATGGAATTTTGGTTCATCACCAATGCCACCCCATAAGAAATTCCTCTAAAGTTTCTCAATTCAGTTAGCCACAGAAGCAGGAATAGGAAATAAAGATAGAAAATAAGTGAGTAAATTAGATAGAGTGCTTTTAATTAAAGTGACTACCTCCCTTGGATAAGTACAAACATTTCCATCCTGCTAATCTCCATTCTATCTTCTCTAGAATTGGATTCCATATTATCTTATCCTTGAGTTTAGCTCCCAAAGGAAGGCCTAAATATTCCATTGGAAGAGTACCTTATTTGCAGCCAAGGACATTCAACAATAAGTCAAAATTATGCACCATACCAACAGGAACCAACTCTGACTTGCCCAAGTTTATCTTTAGACCAGAAACCGCCTCAAACCAAATGAGAATCATACGGAGAAACAAAACCTGATCCAAATCAACATCACAAAAAATTAAAGTGTCGTCCACAAAAAGAAGATGAGACACCACCAGAGATCTTCCCTCTAAACAACCCACACCAAAGCCTAACATGTGACCATCATGGACAGCTTTATCCAACATTCTCCCAAGGGCTTCCATAACCAAGACAAACAGCAAAGGGGACAATGGGTCATCTTGTCTCAACCCCCTGAAACTCTTAAAAAACCCACAAGGAGAGCCATTTATCAGAATAGAGAAGCGAACTGTAGATATACAAAAGAAAATCCACCGCCTCCATTTAGCAGAGAACCCACTCCGTTCTAGTAACTGCATAAGAAATCCCCAGTTGACGTGATCAAAAGCCTTCTCAACATCTAATTTGCAAAGTATCCCTGACAAACCAGTTTTCACTCTACTGTCAAGGCATTCATTAGCAATAAGCACAGAGTCAAGAATCTAAATGTTCCTCACAAAAGCATTCTGTGCAGATGAACTTATATCTTCCATGACCGTGCAAAGTTTGGTGGCTTAAGACCTTAGCAATGATTTTTTTTTTTTTTTTTTTTTTGATAGGTAATGAGTATTATTAAACAAACTATACAACTAAAGAAAGCAAATACAAGGGTGTTCATGATGGTGAACACAAGGAAATGCAACAAACAAACAATCAGCATCAAACAACAAGGAAAAACTTAAAGTGCAATACTAAGAGAAGAAATAAACTTCAAGATAGTAGAACAATCCGAGAAGCCCCAACACCTAGACCAATCAAATAAAGTCTTCTGGCATAGAGCTTGTAATTGAACCAAGGATTTCTCAGTATCCTCAAAAGAGCGTCGGTTTCTTTCCATCCAAACAATTCACATCAAACAGCCAAGAACCATATTCCATATGTCTTAATTAAATTTTCTCAGCCAATAGCTCCAACAATACACCAAGCTTTCCACAGAGCCTGGCATGACCCATTGGATCTCAAAGATCTGAAACATATATACCCACAGTGAGTGAGCTACTGGACAATGGAGGAGGAAATGATCCACAGTTTCCTCATTACGATGGCACATACAACACCAATTCACCAAAATGTGCCCCCTAAGCATAAGATTATCCAATGTAAGGATCTGCCCATGAACCGCTGTCCACACAAAAAATGCCACCCTCTTAGGAATCTTAACTTTCCAAACACCCTTCCACGGAAAATTGGAGGCAAATGCACCTCGAATGTTATTGTAATAGGACCGAGTATCAAACTTGTCATTCCCATTGAGACACCAATGAGAAGTGTCACTCCCAACACCCCTAGGGATCCAAGATTGAATGAACTCAAGGAAAGAGAAGGCCAGCCTCTAATTTCCTTTCATGAAAATCCCTATAAAATCTAAAATTCCAAATTCTATCGTTTCCACCCTCTTGGTAGCATAATACATCAGAAATGCAAGCTTCCTTGTCATTAGAACACGCATACAACTGAGGATAGAACATTTTAAGTGTGTTATCTCCAACCCACTTATCATGCCAAAAAATAATACAAGTGCCATCACCCACCAGTAGGGCCACATGTTTGGAGAAACTCTCCCATCCATCATGAATACCATGCCACAGACCACATCCGTGGGCCCTTCTACATGCTTTAGTAGTCCACCCCCCTTGACCCTCTCCATATTTAGTTGCAATAACCCTCCTCCAAAGATGAGTGCCTTCTCGTCCAAACCTCCATAATCATTTCCCTAACAGGGCTTTATTAAAATGCACTAACTTCCGGATCCCCAAACCACCCATTTCTAACGGTAAACACACCTTCTCCCAAGCCACCAAAGGATATTTGAAACACTCCTCTGAAGATCCCCATAAAAAATTTCTCTGAATATGCTCCAACCTATCAGCCATAGCTACAGGGATGACAAATAAAAATAGATAGTACGTAGGAAGGCTAGAAAGAGTACTCTTCAACAGTGTAAGTCTACCCCCCTTTGATAAATAAAGAAGCTTCTAACCTGAGAGTTTCTTCTCCATCCTCTCCAAGATAGGATTCCAAACAAATGCTGTTTTGTAAGGAGTACCCAACGACATTCCCAAGTATTTCATAGGCAGACTACCCACCTTACATCGAAGTATGGTAGCCAAAGCATCTATATTTCCAACCTCCCCAACAAGACTAATGGGGCGAAAATCCTCGACTTCAATTGCTGAATTTTTTCTAGGGATGAGAGTGATGAACATTGCATTCAAACTTTTCTCAAACTGACCTTTAGCAAAACAATGATGAAATACAGCCATAAGATCAGTTTTGAGAATACCCCAACATGCTTGGAAGAAACCCATCCGGTCCAGGCAATTTATCCCCGCGATTTATCCCCATTAAATTTTTGTATGACATCAAAAATTTCTACCTCCTTAAAGGGTCTATCTAGCCAATCTGCATTATCACCGAATATCCTTGGAAATACCAAGACTTCTAGAAATGGTCGAACAACTTTTATTGCTCAGAGTATAAATTCATAAAGAATTGAGTAATACAATCAGCAATCCTACCTTGATCGGAAGACAAGATTCCATCAACCATAAGGCTCTCAATACCGTTATTTCTTCTATTGGAATTAGTCATTCTATGAAAAAAAATTGGTATTTGCGTCCCCCTCCCTCAAGTGTAGCACCCTAGACTTCTGCCTCCAACCAATCTCTTCTAAAAGAGTGAGCTTTTCAATCTCAGTACGGAGATTAACATGTTCTAACTTTTTCTCAGCTGTTAAAGGCTGAGTCTCCTCTCTAACATCCAAATCATTCAATTTATTCCAGAGTTGCTGTTTCTTAAAAGTGACATTGCCAAACTCTGCTTCGTTCCATTTTTTTAGATCCAACTTCAAAGCTGCCAACTTCTTAGCAAGTATAAAACTAGGATTTCCTTGGAACAAATAAGATGCCCACCAAGCTTTCACTTTATCAACATAATTCTCCACCCTCAACCACATATTTTCAAAACGAAAAGAGTTCTACCTTTCTGATGACTTCCCCCCTCCAACAGAATTGGGTAGTGGTCTGAAAGTACCCTCGACAGCCTTCTCTGTGCAAATAGAGTGAAGTGATCCGCCAAGAGCGAAGAGAAAAGAAACCGATCTAATCTAGAAGCGGAGGAAGTATTGGACCAAGTATAAAGGCCTCCTTCCATAGGTATATCCATCAACCCATGAAGAGAGATAAAATCAGAAAATCCACACATAGCTCGAGTACAAGTTGTAGCCCCTAATCTTTCCGATGGGAAGCGGATTATATTAAAGTCACCTCCTAGACACCATGGCACATCCCACCAACTAATCAGCCCTATCAGCTCCTCCCACATTTTCCTACGCCTCTTGTTCAAATTTGGCCCATATAAACCTATAAATGCCCCCTCAAATTGATCGCCTACATTTTTAAATCTACATGAAACAAAAAAACGCCCTACTGCTTCCTCCACCTTTTCCACTGCCCTTCGATCCCACATCAAGACAATACCTCCAGAAGCACCTTCTAAACCCAAGTACAACCAGTCTACATATGGACAACTCCATATACTTCTGACAATTCCTCTAGTAATCCATTCAAGTTTAGTCTCATGCAAACATACAATATCAGGTCACCATGCATGCAACAAATTACAAATCTGAAGCCTCTTCTCAACCTCATTCAATCCTCTAACATTCTAGGAAAGCATCTTCAGGTTCATTTAGGAACAAAAAAAGCCCGCTCCCTATTAATACCACTACGCCTAGTTGAAGTAGAACCATAATTAATCGAGCTGAATAGACCCTTTAGCTCTCTCAAACCTTTCACTCCAGAACTCTTCAAGTCACGTGCTTTTTTTTTCCAAAGCAACCCTACGGTGTAATTCAGCCTCAACAACCAATAAAAAGGTGGTTGCTTGATTTTCCAAACCTTTTAGGGACGTGCCCAGGAAGTTATCAAACCCGTTAAATTTGGTTTGGAACCACTCAGAGTAAGCTTCTTCCCTCACTGGATTCTCCACACCCACCACTTCCTGTCCTTCCATTGCCAAGGGTAGAGAAAAAGCCAGTGGTTCCACAACTAGAGGCGACAAACCCCCTTCATTAGGTAGCTCAGCAAACTCTGAACAGGTGTCCGAGACCCAATCCTCCACAAGTACTTCATTCCCATCAAATTGGGCTGATGACACCTCCAAAACATCTGAAGACTTCAACAGGACCAAGGCCAATTGGGTTTGCTCTTCCAAAACCTTTGTGACTTCACTTGGAGGCAGAGAAATCTAAATTGGAACAGCAACTCTTCTTCCATCTCAAAGTTCAAGCACCCACTGCTCTGAATTCCCCCACTTCTTGCTAACATTGCCGGAATGCTCCTAAAGGATCAAACGAATGTCTCGCTGCAAGTTCTCTTCACCATCAGAGGTGTTTGCTGACTCATCGGGCCCATCGGAGCAGAGAAACTCTGTATCGGTCTCATCGGAGCCGAGGATCTCATTATCGGGCTCATCGACGCCGATAAAGTCAATATCGGCATCATCGGGGACTTTCATCGGCTAGGCTAGCCTCAACGAGCTTCAGGAATCAGCTTGAGGTTGTGCAACCACATCGCATCTTCTAGAATCGCGCATTGAGCTCGTCAAAGTCGAAGGCAAGTTTCCTGGGTTCTGGGTCTCGCCATTTGGAAGTGGTTGTTTTGGTTTGGGCCGCTAGACTGTGATGGGCTTGGGATTAATTTTGGGCTTTGCATTGAAGGGAGCTTTGGGTTTAAAAATATGGTTTTTATCTTCGGGCATATTGTTATTATCTTTGGGTTTTTCTATGCGGCCCACTTCCTGGACTTTGGACCACTTTACCTCCCACCCACCATCCGACCCACGCTCCAATCTCAGGCCAACATCCAACATTAAAAGCAAACCATTGACACCACTAATGCTCTTTGTAATCTCAACCGACAATTTAGCCTTAGACATTGCTTGTTTCTTCCCAACATTCAAGTCGCGCGTATCGTGGCTTTGATTGCTCAAATTTGATTTGGTTGAAATTTGAAAATTCAGCATTAATTGCTTTCCTTTCCTGCAACCACTACCCTCTCTTCGATCACCCTCCGCCGCTGCCAGCATAAAAGATTTGGAATTCTCCACTATCGATTTTAGGACAGAATTAAATGGCTGTTTGATGGCAAGCGACCCAGAAGCAATTGCTTTCCGTAGATGAAACCCAAAACCTCGCCACCCACTACCCAATTTCCCTTCTAGCACCACGAGAAAGCCTTTCCGACGGCCATGGATAAGTTCTGAGATCATTAAAAAACTGTCGTGTGCATTGGAACCCAATTGCAAAATAAAAACTTTCTCACCATCCCTGAAGGTTCGTGCAAAGTTACCAGGAGTTAGAAATTAGATCCTCCACAATAGCTAGCAAATGCTTTGCACTCTCTTTGGCCATGAAAACTGATCGGAGAGAGTCACGATTTCACTCAAAAATGCATAACATGAAATAAGTAACTCCCTCCTCAACTGAGAATTCGAAAGTCTTGGACTCAACGAAAAAGAAAATTGAACCTCCCATAACAATAGAGAAAAACCACAAGTTTTGTGACTAATTCGAGGTAGCCAGGCCTCAAGACATATCTGCTAAGCTAAATACATTGCCAATATGTAGACCAAATAGAAATCTTGCAGGATGAATGCTTTTTAACGAGCGCAAAATAAATCCTTCACCATCTACAGATATTTTTATTTTCATTCATTGCTCTATAATTGCTTGAATATTAGTTTTAATTTTTTTTTATAAATATTTTGGTACTTGTTATTGTCTTCCAAATCAAAAGTTAATATATTATGATTATCATTGGGAATTTTTGCATTTTGATGGTAGTTAATTGTACTTAAATGCATGTTATATTAGGGTCAAACTTCCTATTATGTATACAAATGCATACTTGCATAGTATTCTTTGAAGTAAACATGAAGAAAGACAATACACAAACTTCAAACTTAACTACTTATCCCTCTACATTTTCAAAGCAACGGCCACATCCACAAGATTCACAAGAATTTTATATATAACTTCTTTTCCCAACTAATAATTACTTCACATCTTCTAATATGTAAAACAAGTACAAACCATAGAAAACAACATAAAACCATAAAATTATGCATACTTTTCAGCCAAAGGAATTCTCCTAATCCTTTCTGATATATTGGGGAGAGTTTCTTTTGGAAAGGGGAGAGGGGGGGTGGGGGGAGCACAAATTAAGATCCATGTAATTGCCTCTAACGTTATGAGGCTGGGTTCATCTCTGTTTCAAACAAAAATTGCAAGAATTGCAGTTTTGTTTTATGCTACATGGACAAATAAAATATTTCAGGCTGGATCAAGTATCATCTAATCAACTTAAATCTCCAACTTCTCCAAAAAATAAATAAAAGGGCAGAAAATTATATTTTATTATCAGTTATCACATTATTGTTCTCTCGTTTTTCCGTACTGCAATGTTATTCTGTCTACTATTTTTTCAAAAGGCCATTTGAAGCACACAATGCCTAATATGCATCAAAGCTAATCCAACATAGATTGCTCACTGTAATTGCAGTTATATGAAGTTAAATAAATTGTATCTCCGTATAGCAACAAATAAGGTCTCCATCATTGCTGCAATCCACATAATTACACTTACATTCAAGGACAAGCTTAAACTAGAAAAATCTCATCATGAGAGCATAGTTTAATGAGCAATTCTTTAGTTCCTTTAAAATGGTAACTTGATCTTTCAAACCCTCAAAACAAATCAGATCTGAAATTTAATTCACTTGTATATTATTCAAATAGTAACTGTCAAGATTCTAAAGAGAGAGACTGTAGATCACATGGTGAAAATTTGTTCTCAATTTACAAGCTGATAGAGACAAAAGATGGAGCAAACATGTTAAGGCATACAGAAAAATGAATATATCAAAAGCATGCAACACAAGATTCTTGTAAATTAGCCAAATCCAATAAAAGTAAAAGGATTTAAAAAAAAAAAAAAAAAAAAACCAAGAAATTTATTTATAACCACTAGAACCATTTTATTTTTATCAATTTCAGATTTAGCTTCATTAACAGGTTGATTGAAATAAATTGATTTCTGGTTCTTGCCAAGAACTCAACAGATCGTATTAAGAGCTTTCCAGATGCAGCTCTAGCACCCACAAACCAAAAATAGAAATTTGCATACTCTTCTTTTCCATATTATATGTAGCAAAGAAATACAGCAGGCCCTCAGATTATAACATAGAAGGTAGTATTAATTATAGATATTTATAACTTATAGATACAGGCCTTTGTTCTAATACTAGCCTTCAACATACAGATTTCCTTCCACAATAATTTCCTCTATCATAGATACAAAACAACATGAAGCATGCCGTTTTATAGAAACTATCTCAAGCCAGTTAAACTCCTACAATTCCACAGTTTAACAGTTCCATCCACTCTAATAGAGTAAAGAATATATATAAAAATAATAATAATAAAAACTAAGACATTTTTAGGTTATGTACACATGTAGAAGACCTTTAAGATTATGTACATACGTAATTATAGAAGATACAACTAAACTTCAAGTGCCCAATCATATGAGCTTCATTTGATCTGTTTTATTGTGCTTTTAATAACAAATGTGCTCTATAACAGATTTTTTTTTTCTTCTTTTTTGTTTTTGAATAAGAGTATAAGACTAGAAAAACAATAGCATAACATGATCACATTTTTTAAACAAAATAAGCCAATGAAATGAACTCATCCAAACACCAGCAGCTTTTTTGTTTAGCTTTTAGCTTTTTTTGTTTAATGCACAGAGCTTTTAAAACCTCACTTTTTTAAGTACAAGTATATTTTAGCCTACTTTCAGCAGAAAACCTAATAAGTTGATGCCAAACAGACATTAAAGAGAATAAGTGCCTAAGCCAAAAGCCTTCTATCATACAAAAGCCTTCTTTAAATTTGAAAATTAGAAATGACATATTCTGAGTAAAAAAAAAAAAAAAAAAAAAAAAATTCATATAAAATTAGGGATACATAATTCTTTTTTACTCTACTTTTGCTTAAAGTTCTAACAACAAATGAAATAAAACTATTAATATGACCACAGAACACCAGTTGGACAAGGCCTAGGCTATGGCAAATGGTGGGTAGGGGAAGGGGGTAGGTCATTGGTCAAACTCTTAACAATTGGAGATAAGGATGCACAGAAAGAATAAATTTCCAGCCAAATGAACATGTTACACTTCCAAGATGTTAAGCATGTATGATCACACACGAAGAAGATGTGCACACACTTGCACAACGATGTTAATAACGAAGGATACCACATCCAAGAGAACTGTTTGGGTAAAAATTATTATAATACTTATGATAAATATCATAAAGACCACCAATAAGAAAACAATGAAGAAAGGACAGATGAAGTAAGCAAATGTAACAAAACTATATTTCATAAATAGGTTCTAGAAACAATTGGGAACTTTTCACATAAAACTACACATCACAATTTACAAGACGCAAAAAATATTACCAAATTCAACACAACCATCAAACAAGTAATCCAAAAATCTTCAGATCCAATTAGCCGAATTGGAAGTAAAGTACACCACACACAATAATAAAACAGCACTAATCATAATTCTTTTACATTCCAGCACAAGATCTTCTAAACTTATAGCATTACCAATAAGGCTGCGTTTGGTTCAATGTAAATTGAATTCCGAGTGTAAAATGAATGCAGGGTAAAGTGAATTCCCATAAGGAAAATAAAATCCGGGTGTTTGGTTGTGCAATGGAAAATAGTCTGGAAAATGATTTTCGGTGTTTGGTAACATTCTAAAAATGCTATTTCCCTACAAATTTTTCGCATTTTCTCAGCATCCAAACAAATTTTATTATAGAAAATTTTAATATATACACTTAAAGAAACCAAAATTTGCTCAAAACAATTCATTAAACTAAAAATTTGGTCAAACTGAGAGAGGGAGGAAGAGAGAGTGATCAAAACTAAGGGAAAGAGAGAGGTGAGCGAGAAAGAGAGAGATCGGTCATGGGTCATGGGCGACAAGATCGAGACGATGAGATCGGTCATGGGCGACGAGATCGGTCATGGGCGATGAGATTGAGACGACGAGATCGGTAGCGCCGATGAGCTATGGGTCGAGAACGAGAACGAGAACGACGGCGTCGATGAGCTTTGGATCGAGAACGAGATCGGTTTTGGGTGAATCAGTCTTGGGTGGTGACGATCTAGATGGCGGCGCTGGTGCTGGGGTGAGATCTCGGTGGTGGTACGATCTAGAGGGCAGCAGCAACGTGCTTCAGGTGGTGGCAGGCTTCAGGCGGCAGCGGGCTTCAATCGGCGGTGGGATTCAGGTCTCAAGTTCAAGCTCTCTCTCTCTCCCTCTCTCTCTCTCTTTCTCTCTCTCTCGGTTCAGGTAGGCTGAAAATGGGTGTAATTAGTTTGAAGGTAAAATAGAAGAGGAATTGATTTTACACCGAAAGGCTTGATATTTTACGGTCAATGGAAATCATTTTCCATTTGACTGAATTTTCCGGCCGTTCCCAAACACGCCCCGTGGTTTAAAATGATTTCCGGATTCCTTTTACTGCCGAAACAAACGCAACCTAAATAGCAACATTATGACAATCAAATCTAAATTTCTGTTCAAATAGTTACCAATACACAAAAATAACAAACAACAACCAAGTCTCAGTTCAAAAATTTTGGAGTGAGCTATTAATCCTCAATAAACTAGTCAGGATCGCCCACGTATTCTTTTCCACCATTCTATTAGATCTGAAATCATGCTCTCTGTTACTTCCTTATTTGTAAGGAAGATAACATATCTTACCAAGCTAAAAGAGATAATGTTTTCATAAGATTAGCCAAAGTATGCTCACAATAAAACCATGATACTAAAATGTCAAAAAAGATAATGAATAACTAACCTTGTCCCAGGATCAACCTGCCTCAACAAGGTATTATTAGGCACAACAACCTCAGAAACAGGGGTCTTCATGGCTTTGTCCTGATCCTCCAAACACTCACTCCTTGCCAAGAATGCAACAATGTCAAGAGAATTAAGAATACCCACAAACCTCTGTTGCCTCATCTCCCCATTCTCAAACACACCAACATGCTGTGATGATCTCCTCTTCCACACAGGTATTCCTCCTTCAGTAGACTCTCCAATAGCACATATGGCAGATTCCACCGTCTCGGTCTCCAGAAACTCCACCATCTCTGGCTTCCCCACCGTCAGATCCCCCACCACATGGTACAGAAACACCGATGCCATTCTCAATAAGTCCTTGTTTGGCTGCCAAGAAAAAAAGCAAAGAAAATGTTGAATAAGATAGAGAGTGAAATCAAATAATTTTTTTTTTCAAAAAACAAAAAGTTATTTTACCAGAAATCACTCTGTTTTGGATAATGGGCAGTTATAAGAAATCCCTTTTAGCAGATTTTTTTTTTTTTTTTCTCTGAGAAAAAAGAATGGTATCAATGAAATACTAGAACAAGACAAAAGCTCGAGTTTTTCTCGAGAAAATCCAGAAATAAGCTATTAATTTATTTTCCTCTGAGTGTAGTTTTCTCAGGAACCAAGCACACAGAGAGAAGGAGAGAGAAGAGAGATCGGGTACCGGAAGAACCGGTAAAGAGAGCAAAAGCTATAAAAGGGAATGAAGAAAGATGAGGAGAAGATGAAAGCCAGTAATGGGTAGAAGTCTGTGAAGGATCAGAGGAGCTAAGAGGCTGTGAGGATTGGCCATTGATGAACAACAAGTAACTGAAGAAAAGTAATAGCAAACTCCCTAAGGTTTAGGCCCATGAACGAAGAGGTCTCTCTCCAACACTCTTTCTCTCTCTTTAATCTCTATCTATCTACCCAACTATCTATCAATCTTTGTGTGTGCGTCTTGACTGTCTCAAAATGAAGAAATTTAGGTGGCTTTTTGGGGAGAGAGAGAGGCGTCTGGGGGGGGACGGGAAGAGTGTGGATGAGAATGAAAGGTGAGGGAGTCAAAATTTTGTTGGACTAGACTACTTTTATATGATTATTCAGCAAAAGTGGTGCATTACCGCTATTTAGCAAAAATTTTAGCAATTTACTACCATTATTTTGGAAATATATATATATATATTGATTTACTACTTTTTTGAAATTCGAATTTATGAAACTCGAGTTTGTCGTGAAACTCGAGTTCCATAAACTCGACTCTAAAACATTTTGAAAATTTCTTGACTCTAAAAAATTTTGAAAATTTTTTATGGTTCTCGAGATTATGGAACTCAAATTCCAGAAACTCGAGTACCATGAAAAACTCGATTTCGCCAAACTCGAGTACCCAAAAAGTGATAGATCTCTATATATTTTTGAAACAATGGTAGATTGCAATATACTTTGCAAAAAGATGTTATTTGACTATTTTCGCCTGATTATTCACCGAAAACGAAAAAAGAAGTATGTGATTTGGTATTTTTGGAGAAAATTAGTTTTTAAATTATGTAGCAATTTATCTCTATTTTAAAACTATATAGTAGCGTGTCCCTTTTTTGGAACTTGAAATCGAGTACCCTTTATAACTTTGGCTTTACCATTTCTGAGTTATCTTCTACACTTATCTGGTATTTTGGCTATAACTTTCTGCTCATAATTCCAATTGATTCAGGATTAGTATCTTTCAAAGAGAAATTTAATTCTCTACAACTTTTCCAAAAATAGAGAAAACCAAATTTCAATATTTGCAAGACCAAAAATGTGATTCAAGTTGCTGTTGAAAAATTGTAACAGTTTTTTAGCATCGTCTAAAAGGAAATCATATTAATACCGATCGGTATTAATCATATTTCAATTAGTACTAATAATTTCCCAATTAATACCAATCGGCACTAATAAGAAAACTCGAAATATCGATCGGTAATAATTGGGGATCGGTAATAAGAAAACTCGAGTTATAAGCGGAACTCGATTTTTAGAAAATCGAGTTATAAGGGAAATTCGATTCTCAGAAAATCAAGTTCCAAAACAGGGACATACAACTAAATAGTTTAAAAACAGAGACAAATTGCTGCATAATTTAAAAATTAAGAGCAAAAGCCCATTTTCCCCTAATATTTCCATATTTGTGTTTTTATTTTTATTTTTTTTTAAAGAAAAAACGTATAGAAGAATAGATTTGATTCTAGGCATCAAATACCAAAATGTGTTAATTGAGTAACAAAACTCTTTGAGTTAATCAAATTTAACTATGATTATTGTGGGAGTCAAAAAACCTAAAATTTGATTGATTTGAGTTACTAAGGTTCCACAATGGGAGACTTGAACAAAAACAAAAATTAGTCTCAAACAATTAGATTTAAATGTATTGTATTGAAGCCAAGTGCTAAAGGACAAGTTTACAAACACTCTCTAGCTTTTCTCCCTCTATTTTTCTCTATGTTTTTCTATGTGTGCCCCCCTCTATTCTTTTCTAGTCTTCTTTTATACTTCCTCTGCCCTTATCCTCTAGAATGTACTATCTTCACGCAGCTGGCAGGTTGATTGTCCTATCAGGCATTTGCTTCACTATTTTCATGACAAAGGAAGACTTTTGGGGCCATAAGCACTGTTTAGGCCAATCATTCATCAATAAGTGGGATTGTGCCAGGCAAGTAAATCTAATTAATGCGGAGGTAATTGTTACTTTATTAGGAAGCTTCAGCATGTCTCCTCGGACACTTCTACATTTCTCTATGTTCTTCCTCAGAAGCTTGGAAGCAATCATGTCCTTGGCTAATGAATCTCGAACCCATATAGGGAAGAAAGCATTTGATCATCTTCCATGTTCCGAGGTCAAATTCTTTCAAAGGGGCCCATCATTAGGCTTGGGCTGGCAAGAAATGGGCCTATCCCTTCATAGAGCCTAACACTTTCCTAAATTATGGTCATTCCCCCACAATAGCCCCCCACGATCTCATGCCCACTTACTTCGTGGGAGGGGATTGTGGTAGAGTTCCAAGGAGCCACTTCAAAGCCGTATTTTCCTGACATTGATGGGAGAGTGGACGTCAAGCCATTTAATGGAAGGGGTATGACTCTTAGACTTCCAAGCAACGACGACACTTCTAGCACCGAAGGTGATGATTGCCTCAAGATAGTGTCAAAAAGGGTGGAGTTACCTTTCCCGCCCATCTCTCCCACTACTTAAGGTGCTTTGGGTTCCCTGGCTTTTTCTTTACCCTGTTTCTCTATTCACTTTGAAGACTTGCTACCCTTTGAAGCTTTCCCCAAGTGCCCATTTCTTCGTCTCCTGTAAGTCTTCTTGTCTTTATCTTCTTAGGTTCTTTTTCTTCTTCCTTCTACTCCTTTGCTTCTTACTAATTCAAAAAATACCATGGGGGAAGTTCTTTAGTTTAGTTAACACCCCCCATAGGCTAGCATCTTTTACGGCTAAATATAGGATTCCAAACGATGTTGACATAAGACACTATGAGGATAAGGAGGTAGCAAAAAATAGGGGCCACATGAGAGTCGTTATTCCTTTAATTGCCTTTTTAAAGGGCCAAGTTCAAATTTCGATGAGCGACTTGCTCATCGGATTCCTTAAACACTTTAAATTGTGCCTTGACCAGAAATTGTGCCTTGACCAGTGTCCCCAAAATATTTCCTAAGTAGTGAGTTGTGTGAAGCTGAACAAAAGGATAGGGCTAAACCTTACCCATCATGACATCAATTTCATATACAATACCAAACCAGCCATAAATTGAGCTGGTACGTGAAAGCCCGTCATGGACTTGTGAGGCTCATCTCCTGTCTTCCTGACTCCAACAAGGTGACGGATGGGGGCTACCTCATAGTCTCGGGAAAATGGCATCCGCCTTTGTTCCACAACCGTGGGTTACCCAGGTCCGTAGGGTTTAACTTGTGCTTATTTACCTTTGTTTATTAATGGGATTCTAACATAAGGTATGTGCTTTTGTAGATCTGAGCACAATTCAGAAACAAGAGAGCCTTATAGAGGTGACAAATCTCAACAAGCTCCTCTGCTCTGAGATTTACGTACACAAGGATGGTCAACTTCAGGCGACCCATATTATCCTCTAGTATTGGCCCTCATACCCCTGCTTCCAAAAAGGCCAAGACTTGAAAGGTTAGTGACAAGCGTCTGCCCTATATTAACGTCTACCTAAAAGGGTTCATCACATCTCCGTTGCAAATCGAGCAACTCCATTCTCGTTGGCGTCAAGGAAACTCTCTGCCACCTTTTACAAACGCTGATCTTGGAGTTTCGGTAGCGGTTCTGAGCACCAAACTAGTGGTTTCGAGCATCCCCCTCGGTAAGGTTCTTGAAGTTCGTGAAGTCATTCCTTCAAAGGTTCTTGATCTAGACATGTCTTTCCAGAGGATACAGCCAGACATTTCAGAGCTTCTCGAAGCCTCTCAGCAAACCCCATCCTTATCTTAGCCTCCTTCGGCTGCCTAGACGGGAGAAAGACCAAGGAAAAGAAATAAAACTGCCCGAGCCGAGGTACTTACGGCCACTATTCCGACCTCCACAACTCCAACCCAAGTGTCGCCTTCTCCTGTTCCCGAGGCGACCATGGGGTCTTCGGAACCTCCCCCTCATCCTTACTCCTGTGAGTTCATGCTTAAAGGTGCTTTACTACCGTTCACAGAAGGGGTCAAACCATGTGCATATGAGTATGAGGGCAAAGTAGCTAAGTGCGTGGGTAAAGCTCTGCTTCTTCCTTAAGACATGGCGCTCTAGGAAAGGATGGAAAATGATGGGATGCTCTATGCCTTGAAAAGGAACGTGGTCTTGATGAGTCTTGATTTCATCATTGCATTTCAAGTTTTCGTTTTACTTACTCTTCCCTTGACACCACTACTCTTATTCTTGTTTGTAGAGCTATAGGGGCTTGGTGGACATGGACAAGAGGCTCTCTAAGGCCATCGCAAAGCATAAGAAGGTCGAGTCCAAGTATGAGAGGTTGATAAGCAAGATCAAGGACCTCATGGTCAAAGTGAATAAGTCCGAGATCCACTGTACTAAGGCTGAAGATGAAGTATTGACCTTGAAGGCTAGCCTGGAAGAGGCTATGAAGAAGTTGGCAGAGTCTTCGGAGGCCTTGAAAGAGAAGACTTTCGAGTTGGAGAAGAAAGACACAAATCTTAGTGAAAGGCTCCAAAAGGCATATAACGAAGGCCATGAGGACGCCAAGGATTACCTTAGGCCCCAAGTGAGGAAGTCTTGTTACTTGGCTTTTGTGGATGGCTGGGTGAGTGCTTTAGATGCCCTGCATGTGAAAGCTTTTTCAACGCTTCGGAATGAGGAAGAGATGCCCATTCTTAGCAATTACCTTCTAGAGGAGCCAACTGCTATAGAAGCTGATATGGAAGGGTCTTTGGTGGAGATTCTTGAAAGAGAAAAGACTGATGGGGGTGTTGATGTCTCACGGAAAACGACCACCCATCACAGCAATGCTCATGCCTCCCGCCGCCTCTTGGAGGTGGGGCGGTTCTCTCATCACTTGTTGTCTAAAAGAGGAGAAGGCACGAGCTCGGGTGTTATGAAAGAGGGTGAAAAAAGGGTAACATCTGGTGTGTGACTGAGTTAAGTCAATTTTAATCTATTATTACCAAAGGTAATGAAGTTGCCACTAATCATTGGATTTTTTCTAAGGTGTGATTAGTCACCTGACTCTATTTGATTTTATTACTAGTTTTAAGCTAAGAAAAATGGTTTTTTTTCCTAATCTATTGCAGATGGTAAATATCTTGATTCTTGAGTTCGGAAGTTTTGTTACGTGTGGGGAAGGTGTTAGGCACCCCATAACCCTTGTCTAGAGACAATCCTTTGTTTTGATAAAATCTTAGTTTTAGGTTTTTGGCAGTTAAAAACAAGCTATTAGCATTAGCTTTCAGGGCTTTAAAAGAATTAAGCTTTGAGGTTTAATTTTGGAAAGGGGTGTGGCCTTTATCAATGCTTTGCTAGCACATTTGGAATTATTGTCAAATTTTCACGACGAAAATCTAGCAGCATTTTGCCTTATTTTTGTGGCGAAAATCCAGCAGCATTTCAGATCAGGTGCGTCATAGCACACAAAACACTATTCTCACCAAGCTTTCGCTGTGAGAATATGACAAATAGATGCCCCATTTTCACGACGAAAATTTGGCAGAGTTTCTTGTTAAGTGCGCTATGGCACATGGCAAGGTTTTGTACCTGCGTATACGGCATGTGTTAGTATGTTCATACTAAGGCAAGCTAGGGCTCACGGAAGTATCAACATTTTGATGCATATCGCATACACAGGGAAACCAATGTCATTAGTTGACATGGATCGAAGGCAATCACACCGCGACAATCATGCACACAATGTAGCATGAATATGCATCTACAATATAAGCCTTGAATGCATACCCACACTCCAAGGTTAAGAGCGCCCATGATCACGAGGAGGTTGCCCTTTCAACCATGTGTATCCATCATACAAAGTGCATGACCATCTTTAAATAACAAACAGAAACCCCTTAACATTTTCACAGTGTAGGAACTTTATCCACACTTCCACGATGTAGGAACCTCTCCACACTTCCACAACGTAGGAATATTTTATGGTACTTGACGCACCCTAACATGCTTAGTACAACCCTCCCTACTTCCACAGTGTAGGGCCTTTTCCAAACTTCCATGGTGTAGGAGCCTCTCCACGCTTTCCCAGCGTAGGAACCTTTCCATACTTTCATAGTGTAGGAACCTCTACACGCTTTCCCGACATAGAAACCTTTTCCACATTTCCACGGTGTAGGAACCTCTCCATGCTTTCCCGATGTAGTAATCTTTCCACACTTCCATGGTGTAGGAACCCTTCTAAAAACTTTATTTTCCTAAGATTTGATTCGGCCGTGCTAGTTAAATCCTATCTTTATCCAAAATTTCTCTCTCGGGATTTAATTCAACCATGTTCATTTAATCCACATTTCAAAACTACTCCTGTTTAAAAGTCTCCCCTTTAAATTAAAAGTATTCTAATCATCATGTTTTAAATTTTCTAAATATTCTGTTTCATCATGCATAGCATTAATTATGTTTACCTAACATTTTTCATAGTTTTCATAGCTTTTACCCATGTTTTCATAGCATCCTACATTTACATGTTCATCTAGGTTGCCTAAAAATTAAAATTTTCCCAAGCGTATGAGTTGCGTAAACCTAGATATACATGTATGCAATTCACATGTATATATATCAATGTACATCTTTGTGCATGCATGTATGCACATATGAAAGCATACAAGTATGTTTATGTTTACAAATCTACTTATGCATAGGAACAAAAATATTTTCTAGCATCATCATAGCGTAAATGATAAAAACAAAAAATACAAATACCAAAAATAAAAACCAAAAATAAAATAAAAATTCTAGCATTATTTCCTAGTCGCATTGCTACTAACATATTTGCAGGAATTAATGAGAAAGAAAAAGAAATGGACATTCACCTTAAATGCAGAGTAGGAGTCTGAAGCTGGGAATTGGACCCGCTAGACCAAGACTCGCCTCCAAGAAGAAAGGATTATTGGTGAGAAAGTGAGAAATGAGTTTGAAATGATCAAAATGAGAGTTTGGGGCCTATTTATAGCTATCCATACGAACGGGCTGGCTAGCACACCTTCAGGGGCAGCCTGGCTGATCAGGTTAGCGTTGGCCAAAAAAATAATAATAAATAAATAAAAAAGAGGGAAGTTTTTCTCAGTGCCAAAGATGCTAGATCAAGAAAAAGATTTTCAGATCCTTTGCAGTAGCTCAGCCTTATCAAGGTAAGACCGGTTTTGGCCTATAATAGTGCAATTTTCCACAAGAAATTTAGGGGCAACAAAATGTGGAATTATGTTATTTATCCAACACCTTTCATTGCAATCGAGATGCTAGATAAAGAAAGGGTAGCTATAGATACTGTATTTTGTCCACCCTTGATTTGCGTGCTGGATTCCAAAAATTCCAAAAATATCAATTGTCAAAATGGGTTGGAACCAATGTCATTATGAAGACTATTAAATTCCCCTGAAAATCGAAGTTAAAATGGTTGAGATATCTTGAAAATCGTGCTGGGCGCATCAGCTTGCTTCTCAAGGCCATAACTTTTAATCCGACCGTTGGATTTCCAAAATGTCAAGTGTTATGGAAACTATACGTCCATGCCTAACACTTTCCCCACCCGTAACTAGACTTTCAAACTCAAAAATCAAGATTTTTTTTACCATCCGTATTAGATTAGGAAAAATGACCATTTTTTCTTAGCCTAGTACTAGTAATAAAATAAAATAGAGTCAGGTGACCAATCACATCTTAGAAAAAACTCAATGATTAGTGGCGACTTCACTTCCTTTGGTAATAATAGATTAAAATTGACTTAATTCAGTCACATTATAGAGGTTCACCCTTTTTCTAACCCTTTTTCATAGCACTTGTGCTCCACAACAGGGTGCGAGCGTCGCCGCATAGGGTGGTCAATCGCTGCTAGGCATCAAAATGTTCCTTAAGAAGGAACTCAAGAGATGGTGGTCTTCATTCTCTTTCAAGGACCAAGATTTCATCAAAGGGTTCATAGGAGATGCCACTGCACTATTTCGCACTTCTCTTGATTGGAGTCTACCTAGAGGCTATAGCTATTTGTTGGGACCTTCTTTGCGTTGTGTCACCATCGGAGATGTGGACTTAGTTCCTACCATAGAGAAGTATGACCGCTCTCTCTTTTTGACTACTCTTTTAGTTCGGGTCTATTAGCCAACTAACCGGCCTCGCGATCCCAATCGATTGGTGGACTTATTGGGCTTCAAGACGCCTGTTGTGAGTGCTTTGACTCAGCATGGGAGCAGCTTAGGAGGTAGCTTACCCTTCGACTTTTTAACTTGTCGATTCAACTTAGCTGAGTGTTCAACAACTTACCGGGAGGACTTTATGGATCTGAGGGGGTGCTGGACTTCTTATAGATGCCAAGCTTTTGTGATTGCTTTCTTTGGCTTGATACTCTTTCCTTCTCAGCCGAGCTTTATTAGCTTTGCGGTGTTACCCCTGGTGAATACTGTGGGTGCAACGGGTGAGAGTATGCCTCAGCCGAGTGGATCGTGGCAGAGAAGGAAATGGAGTCGCCACCTAGATTAGGTCTAGGAACCATAAATATAGCGTCTTTCATGAAAGGTCTGATCTACTACCAGAGCACATGTTCGGAGTTTAGGAATAGGGATGAGAAGGTGTTAGACACCCAACCCCACCCGACCCGTGGGTTGGCTTCCACTCATTGTGTGTTATGTCTTAATCTCATTAAAGGCACATTCAACATTCATCATTCTAGTCTCACACACACGCTATCATACATCTAAGCAAACAACATGGCATTTTTCATCCTAGACCCTAACATACATCTATCACATATAACATCGTATAACATCCAAGGCAGAAACATAGACGTGGTAGCATCAAACAAACATGTGATTGCACTTTAAACATAAAAAATATGGCATCCAAGGAAGCTTATTCATGTTTATCAACCAAAGAGAAAATCATATTCCAAACAAATGCATGTTCATTTGAATGCATGAATTACCTCTCACTGCATCACAACACCTATGCATCAATGCATGATCATGTTATATGCATGTTCATGGCACATCAACAAGATTGAAGATAAACCCTAATCTAACATGTAAAGAACAAACAACAAACAAAACATGGAGGCAGAGACATATACATATAGAAAACTAGGACAAACTAAGACATATTAAACAAATAATACAAAGAAACAGAAGCTAAGAGGTTTTTATTAGGGTTTCTTGGCACGAGTATGTGTGTGCATACATAAGGCCTGCGTACGTAACCCAGTTGTATGCGTACGCATACTTCAAGTATGCGTGTGCATGCAGTAAGCATATGTATGCATACACGCCCTAAACCCTAACTCTGAAAACAAGAACACAGCAGCATAAAAACTAAATCTAGTAGCCTAGCATGCTTAAAACAATAAAACAAAGCAAACCTAAACTAAACAAACATATTAAACATATATAAAACAAAAAAAAAACAAATGAAAAACATATCTAATCAAAGAAAAGAAGGCAAGAAGAGTTAGAACTTTAACCTCCAAAACAAAGGCTCCTTGGCTTGATTTTGACTGTTCCCCTAAGTCAATCCAATCACAACCAAACTAAAATAAGTTACTTAAACCTTGAAACTCGAAGATCAAGACCAGAAAAGGTCTTAATCAGAAAAATATTGACTTGAGGATGTTTTGTGAAAAACTCCCTCTTTGATTCACTATTTCTAGTGAATCTAGTGTTTTCCCTTCAGATTTTTTTGTCTCTTTTGAAAATGTATAATGTATAGCTTTTTATAGACAGAAACTAGGGGTTTGGAATGGCTCCGAGACGATGTGGGATTCGTTCCAAGACAATCTTTAATGTAGAAAAACTTGTCTTTCATAGTTTGAGCACCTATGCCCGTGTTTGTGTACACATGTATGAAGCTTGCGCACGCAAAGCTTGAGCATGCGTGCACATACGCTTGTATGCATACGCATGCCTTAGGGTTTCCGTGGTCTTTCCTTTCCAAAAATAGCTTATTTAGTTCATAAAAGAGTTATATTTTTCCGAAAACACTTTCCTCAAGTCAATTTCAATCTAATCAGGCCTTAAACCAACTTTGGGCTTTAGAATTCCAACTTCATTGGGGAATGGGGGCTTGAGTTGTATGGAGTACAAAATACGATGTCTACAGATGTCCTTCTTTTGATTTGTGAGCTCTACTAGTGGAATCAAAAGAATAAGAGATAAAACATTTTGTTTCGACGTACAACTCGGGCCCAACACACGCACACGGCAAACAATACGCATATATGGGGTGGGGTGCAACTCCGCAAAGTTTCATGAGATTCGTATGTTTGAAGTCCCACCTTTATTACTCGGGAAACGAGCAATGACATGTTTACTATCCCGGAACCTGTTTTACCAATTGCAAGCAAAAGGCGAGCGACTCACTATCCTAGAGTCACTAAAAAGAAAAGCAAACATGGCCAACATTGTCTACCATCAACCAAACAAACAAGGTGCTCTTACGAGCTTAAAAGGATATATATATATATATATCTGTGGTATCCATCTAGGGCTCTTGCCTCAAACTTCTCTGGGTGGCTTGTGCCTTTAGGCAATACTTGTCTTCTGTCTCTATCTCTATCTCTTCTATTCTGGTGAGGCTCTTGCCTCTAAGTGACTTTTGTCTTTATCTCTATCTCTATCTCTTCCATTTTGGTTTGTATGGGGCTTGTGCTCGTATATTCAATTCCCTCGAGATATGTGCATAAGTTCTGTATTCTTCTCTTCTGACTTGTATATGGCCTATGCCTGCATATTCAATTCCCGCGGATATGTGCACAAGTGGCCTTGGTAGTTCTGACTTTCGAGGAAGTCCATGGTGTAAGATCCACTGGGATAAATAACTCACTGAAGAGTGTGTAGGTGGCCTACGGGGGACCCTTCTTGGTAATTTTGACCTGCGAGGAAGTCTTTGATGGTGTGTAGTCCATTGGAGGAAAATTCTCTTCTTCTTCTTCATGACTCACTAGGGAACTTATGTTGATTCCACTCACGAGGAAGTTTCCTCAACTCTCTAGGGAAAATTCTTTTCTTCACAACCCTCGAAGGAGTTGTCCTTGTGCCTTAGACCCACGAGGGAGTCCTCTATGATACTTGGAAAAATTGTGCATTCTATAACTTACTGGGGATTTGGTTGATGGTTTTAACTCACGAGGGAGTTTCCTAAGTGATTTTTGATCCGTTAAGGGATGTTCTTGATCCTTTCAATCCGCTGGAGGTGCTTTGAGAGTCCTTGTGTCTTCTACCCAACTAAGGGTATTTCTATCATCTTTGGATGCATTCTTGAATTTTTCTATGTATTTCCCACCTTCTGGGAGTCCACTAGGGATATTTTGAAAGTTAAGTGTTTTTTTTTTTTTTGCTAAACTACACGTAGTTTAGTGGGAGGCCTAAACTACATGTAGTTTAGTCATCAGACCTTCTCGCCTCTTCATTTTTCATTAACGGTTACCAACCGTTTCATTTTCTTCTTATTCTTCTTCATCTTCTTCAACTCTTTATATTCTCTCCAACTTTTCATATTCTCTCCAACTCTCCAACTTCCATCTTCCCTCTACAAAAATCTTCTGCCTCTCTCTCATTTCTTCATCTTTCACAATCTGATTATCTCTTTCTCTCCCAAAGTCTCTCATCCTCTCCAATGGCACTTAAGTCCAAAACTAAGAAAACCTCCTACTTGATTTTCGGCGATGTCTTCAACCTCACCCATTGGAATGGGGCTATAAGGCTGACTGAGTCTCCTCCATTGACATACAGGCCATAAAATCATCTCTTAGAGGGTGTGAAGGCCGGATTGGTAAGTTTTTCAAACTTTTCTCATTTTCAAGTTTTGCTAACATGTTTAGGATGAGTTTTGATCAAAAGTTGGCCGAAATATCATGAAGCCCTCTCTGTCTGTGTTCATGAGTGCGCATGCGTCGGGTATGCATGCGTAGCTTGTATTCATGCGTGCGCATGTTCCATTCATGCATACGTCCATGTTCATCAGTTCATACGAACACAGGATCCAACATGCATATGCATGCAGAGACCCTGCGCACACATACACTAGCCTGCATGCGCATGCTAGCATTAAGAAACCTCAATTTTCATTATTTTAACTCCCTTTCACCTATTTCCTTATCCAACAGCAATTCTTATGTTCTCCTTTCATCATTTTGTAGGTTTTACCCCCTTTCTTAAGAAGGGGTTGTACTAGTCACATCTCTTCTTGGTATAGGGCCTTGGCTGATGACACAAAGGCCTTGGTGCATGAAGCTGGCTTCAAGCCCATCCTCCATTTGCTTCTAAAGAGTTCTGCCAATGCCATATTGGTACAGACGCTGGCTGAGAGGTGGTGGGATACTACCCACACCTTTCACATCACTAAAAGGGAGATAACAGTGACTCCCTATGACTTCCACTGGTTGACTGGTCTTAGGTGTGATGAGGCGCTCATTAACCTAGATGGCGAGTCGAGTATACAACTGAGCATAAAGCTATTGGGGCGGAGGTACACGATAGAGACAGTCCATCACCTCGATCTTAAGATGGACCATAGACCTCTTCCTCAAGAAACGCCTGAGGATTGGGCCAGATGGCTAGGGCATTCTTACTATATAAATTGGGGGCATACCTCTTCGCCAACAGTGGGTAGACGGTGTCCTTGAGGTGGTTGGATCTCTTTCCCGACTTCGGGGAAGCTCGAGAGTCTAACTGGGGCTAGGCTTTTCTCACTTACCTGTACTCATCCCTAAACACACTAAACTGGGAAACTCTACACCAGCTAGTGGGGCCTTGGAAGCTTCTTGAGGTAAGTTCTTACTTTCTTTTCTTTTGTAGCATCTTACAAACCTATACTTTGTACCTTTGCAAACTATGTTCATCCATATGTCATCTAGGTTTACAAAACTGCATCTCATGCTTTTGCAAACTGTGTTCATGTTTTTATCTTGCAAACTATCATCTTGCAAACTGTCATCTTGCAAACTGTATCTTGTTTATCTTGCAAACTATCATTTATTTTCTTGTAAACTGTCACCTATTTTCTTGTAAATTGTGCCTTCTCTTGTCAGCGTTGGGCCATGAAATACGGTCTCATTACTCGTGGAGCAGGGGTGGACTTAAGGAGCCTTCTTTCAGTCAAGGCTCATTTCAATGAACTTTCTTCTGAAGAGGTGAGTAGAGATCCTACTTTTTCTCATTACTTTGTTTTGCATGTTTTCTAGGGTTTTCCTTCTAACTCTGTGTTTTGTCACAGGTCATATAGAGTCCTTAGGCAAGTGTTCTTCTTGTTGCGGACCCTAATTTGGAAGTGGCTGCCATCATTACTTCTGGGATCACCCAGACTTTGGAGGGTGTTGGTTTGAGGTTCCTCTACCTAGCTGAGAGGGTCTGTTACTAGTTGGTGGGCGCAAATGCACCGCGGGTTAGGATGTATCCTTCACATTTCATGCTTGCCCCACTTTCAATGACAGATGCTGAGTACTAGCTATGGAGGAGCATCATTCCCTATATCGAGCGGCTCATGGATGACTTGGACTATGATGAGTTCAGTGAGACTTGTCTCATGCCCTCCCTTTCTACGAAAGTATATATTCTTTCTCTTTCACTTTCCTTTCTCTTCTTTTGCATTTTCCTACACATGGTGATACTTAATTACGATGATTGTGTTAGGGTGCGGCTGGTCTTGCTGCCGGTAGTCTTGTTGACCCTCCTCGTCTACCTTGTCGGTCTATGCTTATGGCCTTGATGGCTTTGCTCGGGAGCATCTTGTGGAACATAACCCGAATGTCATAGGTTACCCTTTTCCTGAAGGTACATTAGTGGTGAGCTCTCTTTCATCCTTGCCTTGTCTCTTCTTTTCTTGCATCTCTCAAAATTTTTTTTAACACTGTCTTCTTTTCTAATCTAACCCACTGTGAAGGAGCATGAGGAGCTTGTTTGGCTTGCTGGGAACCTTAAGCTAGAGGTGACTGAGTATTCTAGGTAGATCTATGGTCCTTGAGGGTATGCCCACCCGGGTGATGATGATGGTGATGACCCTGAGATGACTCCGAGCTATCGGCCAAGGAAGAGGCACTACCGGTGATGATCCTGCTGTTTAGACAGACAGACATAGACATAGACACACAACATATTTCCTATTTTATTTCCTTTTTTTTTTATTAGCATGTATCTCTACATTTAAAATTTTTTATTTGAGACATTAGGTTGTGTTTTAAGAACATCTTTATATTTATGCTTTTATTTAGGACATGTACTTATTTTACAACTTATGGGAATTTTTTATTTTGTCTTGCTTTTCCCTTTTCTTTTTGTCTTTGATGCTTGAAAATCTGAGCTTAAATGTGTCTTGAGTAATCCTGTAGGTCATAGGAATCATGAGGGATGCCTTGGGGGAGGAACCACTCTCTAAATAGGAAAAGAAATTCGAATCAGTATGCCTGCTTGCACGCATGTGCATACACAGATGTTGACCATGCGCATGCATACCGCCATGCAAAGAAACCCTAGCTGACTTTCCTTAGTATAAAATAGCTGTAGGGGGCCTCCAAACCTTGACAAAACGTATTCTAAACCCAGGAAATATGCTGTAAGGTCCCCAAATGATAGAATTCACTCCTTTAGAGGTTTTAGCATGGATTAAGAAGCTTAGTCCCAATTTCAAAGACGCTCTCACTCCTTTTGGTCTCTTTTGTGTTCCTTTCTATCACCAAATTAAAGTGAACGAGCCTCTTCTCCATGCTGCCACTGAATTTTGGATCCTTACTCGGTATGTCTTCCAATTCAATGGCGTGGAATTATGCCCTACTCTAGAAGAATTTGGTACAATCATGGGTGAGCCTGACCTCGGTGCTATTATTCTTCCCATTGATGAGGAATATCTCTCTGACTTGGCTTATCAATTCTTGAGGGTTCCTCTAGCTATTGCCAAAAGATGGTGCACACTTGATAAGTTGAATGTTTACATGGTTTTTAATTATTTTTCTCAGCAGGATGTCCCTTTAGTCGGGGTGAAGCACTCTCAATATCTCAATCCTTGCGAGGTACTTCTTGGTGCATGAGACACCTCGTGTGGACCCAAGAATTCTTCAGGTGGTCAACAAACTAGGGAGGGGAAGTCCAATTATCATCATCTTGGCTGAAACTCTCAATGGCTAGGATGTCGTTCATAGAGGGGAAGCAACATTCTTTACGGGGAGTCCTCTCCTCTTTCAGGTATGATCCCTAATTTTTGCATGGATTACCTTTTGATTTTCAACCCATTAAGGCTCTTTATATAATCTTTGCATATACATTAATTTCTTTCTCTCTCTCTCTCTCTTTTATTTTTATCTCTCATTTTTCCACTCAACATTCATGCTTTCTTTTTTTTTTCTCCTTTAGATATAGCTATATGAAAGGCTCCAGTTGCTTTATCCTCCCACTGTCTCTCCTAGTCAATATCAGCCAAACCATTATCATGATCATAAGCCTAAAAATAAAGAGATAAATCCTGTTGAGTTCACTGAATTCTTGAAGCGTTTCTCCCTTTAGGTGTCCAATGAGTGGTGGAATGATGGCGTATCATAGATATGGTTAATCGCGGCTTTAAGGATAATTTTGTTCCTTTGGTTGGGCTTCGTCGTTGCTCTTACTACTCTACATGTCACATTGCAAAGCAATTTGGTGACCGTCAAGGAACTCCTAGTGATGATTGTTCCTTCCATAACTTGGCATTCATTGAGAGGATCTTAGGTAGAATTTATGAGACTTGGTCATAGAGGATGATAACTAGGGACATCCGCTTTCCTCAATTCCTTCATCCAACTTCAGGGGTACAAGGACTGGTTATCCATTGACATAAGGTCGGTTCATAGGGAAGAAAAGGCTTACAAGAAGTCCAACAAAAGAAAGAGGATCGACTGACTACCTTGATATGCCCAAAATTTTACTTTTCTGCACTTTATGATTCTCATGTCTTTCTTTTGAGTTTAATAAAGGATTGAAATGTTCCAAATCCCCTATAGAAACAATTTGTTATCTTTTAATTTGAGCAATAAGATAATAAACCATTTTATTATCATTGCTTATTGTCTTTATTTTTCTTTTTTTTCTTTTTCTTTTCTTTTTTCTGTGCCATGTAACTTTTTCCCATGACGTCCTTGTGGGAATTTTTGCCATGTCCATGGTCTTTTCCCCTATCTTTTGCCTAGATCACCCTTTTAGGTTTTCAACCTAGCGGGATTCTTTTGCCTTAACTTTTTCCTAGGCCGCCCTTTCGGGATTTCAACCTAGCAGTCTTTCTCTTTTCAAATGTTATACTTTTGGAGTCTATCCATGTTGATTGGGTGAAGCATCATTTCTCTATTCAAATTTGTAATTCTTGTAGTACATCCTGACATGATCTTCTTGATAATAAAAGGCCCAGACCATCTTGGCATCATCTTTCCTCTTGGATCGAAAGTCTCATATCTAAGTACCATTAGGAATAGATCTCCTTCCTAAGATTTCTAGGATTCACCTTTTTGTTAAATGCTCTAGCAATCCTCTTCTGATAACCTTGTGCATGGTTTTGTGCTCTAGCTCTCTCCTCGTTTATCAAAGCCAACTGTTTATATCTTTCTCTCATCTAGTCTTCATTTAGGACCTTGATTTCTACCAGCACCCTCAAAGATTGTATCTGCCCCTCAATGGGAAGTATCGCTTCACTCCCACAAACCAAAGTGTAGGGGGTTGCCTCAGTTGATGCACAGATAGAAATTCTATAACTCCATAAAGCAAATGGAAGCTTTTCGGCCCCATCCTTGTATGTCACTACCATCTGTAGACACCGTATTTTGTACCCCTTACGACTTGGGCCATCGTTCCCCAATGATGCTGAAATTCTGAGACCCAAGGTTGGTTTAGGGCCCAATTAGATGTTAAATTGACTTGAAAAATGTTAAAATAAAAAATATGACTTTTAATGAGCAAATAAACCTATTTTTGAAAAAATAAACTAAGGAAACCTTCGGCATGCGCCAGCATGGGCGCGCAGCCATGATTATGTGCATGCATGCATAATCTTGTGCACGCATGGCAGATTCCAGAAACATAAATAAGACAAGTTTTCTACATTAATGCTGAGGTTTGGAACGAATCCCACATCGTTTGGGAGTCATTCCAAACCCCTATTTTCACAATATAAGTAGCCTTACATGGTATATTTTCAAAACACATAGAAATCTCATGGGAAAACACTAAGATTCACTTAAAATAGTGAATCAAAGAGGGAGTTTTTCACAAAACATCCTTAAGTCAATTTTCTTTTGATTATGGCATTTTCTAGTCTTAATCTTTGAGTTTAAGATTACTAATCATGTTTCTTATTGATTGTGAATAGATTTGACTGATGGGAATGGTCAAAATCAAGCTTAAAGAGCTTTTTGTTTGAGGTATTAGTCTAAACTTTCTTTCTCCTTTCTCTTCCTTTTTGTGCTTTAATCTTTCTGTTTGTTTTAGTTTCTTAGTTATTATATGTTTTAATATGTTTATGTAGTCTAGGTTTACATAGTTGTATGTTTTAAAGCATGTTAGGATGTTAGATTTAGTGTTTTGAAGTTTTGTTGTGTTTCTAGGGTTTCTAGGCCAAAACCCACGTGTGCATAATCCTGCCTATGCACACAGGCTTGATTATGTGCACGTAGGGTTGTTTATGCGTGCGCATGGTCCTGCCCAGAAACCCTAATTTTATTTCATCTGATTTTGCTTTTTCTATCACATGTATTGCTTCTGTTTTAGATCCCTTTTTCATATATTTATGGTTTTAAGCTTCTGTTTCACATGTTTAATTGCTTGTTTTCCTTCACATGTTAGAATTAGGGTTTATTTTGTGTTTTCCTTGTTTCAATGCTATGAACGCACATTCACATGTCCATGCATAATGCTATAAGTGCTATGTTGCTGCAAGATAAGTGAGGTAAGTCATGCATTGGTATGAACATGCATTTTAATAATGTAATATGTTTGTTTGATGTTTGATTTCATGTCTAAAAGTTTGGAATACATTTGATAATCTATGTTTGTTTGCCATTATGCCTATCTTTATGCCTTGTTTTGTTGCTGCCTTGGATGATGTAATATGTTAGGAGATGCCATGATTAGATGTATGCTAGGATTTGTGATGTGAAGATATGCATGATTAGATGAATGTTAAGTTGACAAGAGATGTCATGCTAGATGAATGCTAGGTTAATATGACATGTATGTTTGGGTTGGGATATGCCATGCTAGATGAATGTTAGGCTTTGATTGATTGCCATGATAGATGTATGATTAAGTCTTTTGTGATGATTGATGCCATGTTGATTGTTAGACGAATGCTAGTGTGTGTGTGTGGGTATATATGCAATATTGAGTGTGACTTTAATTAGGTTAAGACATAAGACAAAATGAGAGAAAGCCAACCTTAGAGTTGGGCGAATTTTGGTGCTTAACACCTTCTTAGGACCATACCTTAACTCCGAACCCATATCTCTAGTAGTAAGATCAATGGTCCTTCCTCGAGAGGACATTATTTATATGGTTCCTAGACCATTGCAAAAACTAGGTGGCGACTCCTCACACTCCGTTGTGTCCACAGTGCTGACTTCATTAGGGATTATGAGTTTAATTCCTATGTGTCCTATGTCTTAACCTTAATAAAGGCCTATTCAATACTTGTTTGCACACACATCACTTGGTTCGTTTGTCCCTTTACCTTGGTTGGTGATGAACGGAAAGATGGAAGGCTCCATTCAGGCCCAAGTCTTTCAAAGTTCAACCCACCAACTCACAATCGGTGCCATTGCCTATGATGGGCTATAAGTACATTAAAGGTTTGCCACCAATCCACAAAGGTCCTCTTAGGCCTTCGGTTGGAATCATGGCCTACCTAGTTGTGAGTGACCTACTTGTCTATCCCTTTAGCCTTAAGGAGCTTACCTACACTTAGAGAGATCCTAGATCCTATCAAAAAAGGATACCTTTTATATATCTCTTGTTTGTTCAATCATATATCTTATGATCACCTAATTCTAAAGGACGAATAAAAGATGTAAAAGTGGAAGTATGACCCTAAAGTTATGGCATACCCTAAGACAATTGGGATAAAAGGAAAGAATTGCTCACATGTAAGAGGCTTGTCCCTAAATCCAAGGGTATATCTTAACTTGAAATGTCCATAAGATCATAGCCTAATTACTATCATAAGCCTAAATCAAAAAGCCCTTTTTGAAAAAGATGACTTTAGGCCTAAGATAACAAGTATGCTATAGACGTAGCATCCAAAATCCTACAAAGTCAATATGAATTTCCCTAATCTTAGGCCTCTTTATTGTATGTCTAGATCCAAAATGATGAGAACTTCATGGACCTTGAGAGGAAGACTACAATATATTCTAGCTAGAGGGCTATTTCAAAAAAAAAAAAAAATGATGATGAAATGAAAAAGAGAAGAGCCCAAAGATGATGAATACATTGCAAGCCCATGTTTGAGACAAAAGGTTGAAAATCTCTAAAGTACATTCTAATAAAAGCTCATGAGGGTAAGATGAGAGCATTATTGTAAATGAACCAAAGCCCAATGAAACAAGGGGCAAGGTTCATGAGAGTAAAGGGAGTGATTTTGTAATTGGGCCTTCATTAAAATAGACTTAAAGGCTTTCTAAAAACATCTAAAAGGAACCTTTTAATTGGGACATGGACTTAATGAAGATGGGGCTTCTTTTTTAGGCAGCATTGCACTACCAAGGTCAAGGTTAAGTCCCTACTCCAATTTAAGTCCAAGAGAAGAATGGAAGGCAAAACATTCCAAGAAAGGATGAACGCTTCAAGTGAAGAGGCCCCTCATGTAAAAGCTACTCGAGAATGTGGAGGCACAAGTTGAAGTCCTTAAGAAGATAATAAGCCGCCTCTCCAAGATGGAAGTAGATGAGCTAAAGGAAGGAGAATAATGGGATGAAAGGGATAAGGCTGACTATGAACAAAGCAAGCTAACTCAAGAAGACATTGATCGGATGATGACAGAAGGAAAAATCAGCCTACTTCTACCCGAATTCGTGCCGTAACTGAGGAGCATCCTCGGACATGGACTTTCAAGAGAGCCTATGTCAACGATTTCTCTAAATCAGAAGATGTGGGATCTTGGGAAGATCATGACTAGCCGGAATGGACCTCGATGGTAGGGGCAACCCAAGTCACCCCAGCTCACTTCATGCTTGAATGCGACATGGATCCTTCTTTCGATGATGATCAATACCTCGTGCTAACTCAAGATGAAGAAGAAGAGGAAGGAGATGATGGTGATTGATTTTTCGACTAGGCGGGGAGAGACTTCCCTAATGAGGGTTAGGTGCTGTACGACATAACCGAGGTTATGTGTATATGGGGACCCTTGAAAGATGAGGATTGGTCCGCTGAGCTGAAGACTTTGTTTGAAGAGGAGGATGAGAAGAAGAGCGACAAGCCCTAAAGAAGAAAAAAGACAGAATTCATTGTGCTTGTTGTAGGGTAGCTTAATAATTGGACTTGGGTTGGGTTTTCTAAAAATGTGGGAAAGAAAGTTTGTAATGCAAGTCCCAATGTACTTTTCAAAATTTTTAATAAGATGAATTTTGATTTGGCTTATTTTGATGTGTCCATAATATTGAAATTTTGAACTTAAATGATTTTAATGAATTTGAAAATGAAATTAATAAACAATTGGAAAGGAAAATTGAACCTATGGAACTAACTTTTGAAACTCTTAATTTGGGCAATGATGAGAATCTACACTTAATTAAAATTGGCTCAACCCTAAATGAAAAAGAAAGAAGAGATCTCAAAGGGTTGCTCACAGAATTTCAAGAAGTGTTTGCATGGTCCTATAAAGATATACCCGACATTAACCTTAAGATAGCCCAACATCACTTTGACACTTATGCTCACATGGTATCCGTCAAGCAAAAGTTGAGACGTATGAGAATCGAATGGCTTCTAAAGATCAAAGAAGAGGTCACCAAGCAATTGATGGTATGGTTCATTAAACCTGTACACCAAGCCGAGTGGATAGCCAATGTTGTGCTCGTACCCAAGAAAGATGGGAAGGTAAGAATGTGCGTGGATTATAGGGATTTAAACAAAGCTTGCCCTAATGATGATTTCCCTCTTCCTCACATATATGTTTTAATGGATAACTGGTAGTGCCTTGATGTCTTTCATGGATGGTTTCTCGGGGTATAACCAAATCAAGATGGCTCCTAAGAATATGACCAAAACTACCTTCACCATAGAATGGGAAATTTATTGTTACACCATGATGCCATTTGGGCTCAAGAATGCGAGAGTGACTTACTAAAGAATGGCCATAGCCTTATTACATGATATGATGCATAATGAGGCCAAAGTGTATGTTGATGATATGATTGTGAAATTCAAGGAGAAAGAGGGTCACATCATTAACTTGAGGAAGTTTTTCGAGAGAATCAAAGAGTATAGGCTGAGATTGAACCCACAAAAATGCACCTTTGGGGTAACCGCAGGGAATTTGTTAGGCTTTTTGGTAAGTGATAGAGGGATAGAAGTTAACCTATTAAAGATCAAGGCCATATTAGAAATGTTCCACCCAAGAGCGAGAAAGAGATAAGGGGATTTTTGGGCCGATTACAACACATTAGCCAATTCATTGCTAAACTCACTTCCACTTGTGAGCCCATCTTCAAGCTCCTAAGAAAGAATGAACCTTATGAATGGAATGATGAATGTCAGAAAGATTTTGAACTCATTAAGGAATATTTTCTCCATCCACCTATCTTGGTACCCTTGATGCTTGGAAAACCATTACTCCTCTATCTCTCCATCATGGAAGATGCGGTTGGAAGTATGCTAGCACAAGAAGACGATGATAAGAATGAGAGAGCTATGTACTATTTGAGCAAAAGGTTCCATGATTACGAGACTAGGTACACACCCATAGAAAAATCATGCTTTGCTCTCGTATGGGCCGTACAAAAGTTGAGACACATTATCCTACCTTTCCAGATATGGGTAGTGGCCAGAATGAATCCATTAAAGTACTTGTTTAAGAAACCTGCATTGAGTGGAAGACTATCAAGATGGTTAATCCTATTAGCAGAATTCGACTTGAAGTGTGTGGCAAGGAAAACTATCATAGGGAGTACCGTATCAGATTTTTGTGTCGAGAACCCCATGGAAGGATAAGATGGTAGAGAAAATTTTCTAGATGAGGATATTTTAGACATTGAGCTAGGGGCATGGAAGATGTATTTCGATGGAGCCGTGAACTAATATGGAAATGGGATAGGAGTACTCTTGATCACTCCCGAATTATCTCACATACCCTTGGCAGTTAAGTTGAACTTTAAAGCAACTAATAACATGGTAGAATATAAGGCTTGTACCACCGGAATGGAAGTTCTCTGACAATTGGGGGTGAAAGTGGCTGAGATCTTTGGAGATTCGACTTTGGTTATAGCTCAAGCACAGAGGTTGTGGAAAGTGAAGGAAGAGAACTTAAAGCCCTATCAGCAATATTTAGAGGAGTTGACCAAAACCTTTGACAAGATTGAATATGCAGTCATCCCTAGAGTTCAGAATTAGTTTACAGATGCCTTGGTTACTTTAGCTTCCATGGTTGAAATACCTGAAGGAGTATGGACACGACCTTTAGAGATTGAACGAAGTTATGAGATTGTACACAAAGAGAAAGCCGAAGCCTCAGTCTTGGTTATAGAAGAGGAAGGGGTTCCTTGGTATTATGACATCACAAAATTCTTGGAGTTGGGGGCTTATCCGGATGGTGCCAACAAAAGAGAGCGTCGTTCGATTAGGATGATGGTAATGCAATACATCTTATGTGGAGGTCAGCTCTATAGGAGATCCTATGATAGTATACATCTTCGTTGTCTAAAGAAAGAAGAAATCGAGAAAGTTATGGAAGAAATTCATCAAGGGATTTGTGGTCCTCACATGAATGGGTGAATGTTAGCCAAAAAGATCTTAAGGATAGGGTACTATTGAAACACGATAGATACTGATTGTATAGACTTTGTGAAGAGTTGCTACGATTGCCAAACATATGTGAATTTGAATCACGTGCCACCTAGTGAGCTATACAACATGACCTCTCTATGGCCTTTCTCAGTCTGGGGCATAGATGTGATTGGAAGAATAGCCCCTAAGGCCTCGAATGGACATGAATACATCCTAATGGCAATTGACTACTTCACCAAGTGGGTGGAAGCGGCTTTCTACTCCGTGTTAAAAACCAAGCATGTGGCTCGATTTATAGAGAATAACATCATTTGCGATATGGGGTACCCCAAGAGATTATCCCCGATAATGGTTCCCACTTTGAGGGAGAGGTTAGAACAATCATGGAACTATACAACATTGAGCATCACAAGTCTTCAGCATATCGACCACAGACCAACGAGGCCATAGAAGCAGCCAATAATAACATCAAGAACATCCTAGCCAAGATGGTAGTGATGTACAAGGATTGGGTCGAGAAGCTCCCATTTTCCTTATGGGGTTACAGAACTTCTATCCGTGCGTCAACTAGGGCAACCCTTTACTCTTTGGTCTACTGTAATGAAGTGGTACTTCCCATTGAGGTGGAGATACAATCTTTGAGAGTATTAGTGAAAACCAAAATCCTAAAGGAGGATTGGGAGAAACAAAGATATAAGCAACTAACCTTGATAGATGAGAAGAGAGCCAGAGCGCAATACCATGCATAAGGATACCAAAAAAGGATTGTTAGAGCATTTAACAAAAAAGTGAAACCTAGAAACCTTAAAGAAAAGGATTTGGTCCTAAAAATGCCTAGAGATGAAACTTTTGATCCAAGAGGAAAGATGAAGCCAAGATGGCTTGGGCCTTTTATAATCAAGAAGATCATGTCAGGAGGTGTTACGAGAATTACAGACTTGGATGGGGAAGAGATGATTCGCCCAATCAACATGGATAGACTCCAAAGATATAACATTTGAAAAGAAAAAGAAAGAAAGCCTGCTAGTTAAAAAACCCGAAAGGGCGGCCTAGGCAAAAATTAAGGCGAAAGGACCTCGCTAGGTTGAAAACCCGAAAGGGCGATCTAGGTAAAAGATAGGGGCAAAGACCATGGGCATGACAAAAATTCCTCAAAGGACGTCATAGGCAAAAGGACGGCATGGGAAAAAATTACATGGCATGGAAAAAAGGAAAGAAAAAGAAAAAGAAGAAAAATAATGACAATGAGCAAAGATAATAAATGGGTGTTTCTCTCATTGCTCAAATTAAAAGATGATAAACTATTTCTATAGTGGATTTGGAACATTCCAATCCTTTCTTAAATTCATAAGAAAATACATGAGAATCATAAAGTGCAAAAAAGTAAAATTTGGGGCATATCAAGGTGGTTGGTCGGTCTTTCTTTATTTTGAATGGACTTTTGTCAGTTTTCTCAGCTATGTGGACCCACTTCATGATAGTCGTTAAGTCATTTCTTATATCCTAATGTTGGATGAAACAAATTGGAGCCTTTCATATGGCCATATCTGGAAGAGGTAAAAGAGAAGGAGAGAAAGCGTGAGTAAAAGAAAAAGAAATAGAGAGAGAAAAATAAAAAATAAAAAATAAGTTCAAAGATGATACAAGTGAAGGAAATATGAAAGTGCACAGCGGAAAAATTAAACGGATCTACTTCATTCGAAATTGGTAACATCCACTATGTAAATTTCAGAATTCAAGAATATGAGAGTGTACCTTGGTGTGGTGAATTTCAATCGAAGATTGTAAGCGCTTGGGAATACTTCTAATCTTCACTCCAATTCCATTAACGCCCAAGATGTGTGGTCTCTTAATCAGTTATATGAAATGTTCAAGAGAGAATTTAAGAGTGTCTAACACTCACATATACCATTTCATGTAAAAAAGTTCTCTACAAAATTCTGTATGTTTCTCTCCTTATAACTGATTATCTAATTGGGCTAGCCTTTAGGGCCTTTCCAATTGGGCTCTAGTATGTGGCTTGGAGTGGGACCAAAAGGGACCAATAAGACACTAGCTTCAATGGGCCTTGAGCTTTTTTGTCAACTCTTGACAAGTCCAAAGTTACCATTAACTATATTTAATACCACTATATAAATATAGTTGCACTCTAGGCCTTATCTATAAATTATATCCAAAGACTTTATTGTGTATCCAACCCCTTCATAAAATATTCGTAGTAATACAAAGTCATGAATATAGACTACCACTTTGTAAATTACTACATCTTAATCCTTGAGTACCCGGTTTAATCCTTTTATATTATTTACCATATATTTATGAAATCCAATTTCATAAATATATACTTTAGTCTTACTAAAGTGGTTAGACCTAACTCTCTGAATAACAAACCCATTAAACTTATCTCAAGGGAATATTTTGTATCTCTGTTAAGAGACTATGAATTCCGTCTTGAGAATATATGTTCCATCAACACTAAATGTAGCTGCTCAACATATTGAGGTTTTGACCGTTACTTTAGATCTCACTCTTAATATATCAAAGATACCTACATCTCATGATCAGGTCCATTATTCTCTCAGGATTAAGAGTTCATGCAAATATAAGTCGTGAGATTTATTATTCATTTGACAGTCATTAGGAGAATAATAAATCTCACAGCGGTCTAGTTCAATATGTCTGAACTCTTAAAATATATCAACATATCAACTATAAGTCTTCACTTCTATGATCAAGACAAATTATCGTAATTGATATGTTATAGTCTTTGCAGATGAAATGCCCAATTTCATCATCGACTTCGAACTACAATTCTGAGTTTACAAAGAACTTGTGAGTTATATCTTCTGTGACTAAATCACATAAATCACATACTATGCATCTCATGGACCATGTGATAATGTCCGAATATTCATGTTACCATTATTTCAGATAATAATAAAACAATTTTATTAAACACAATATTAAGTCATACACAATGTCATACATAATGTCATACTTAATATTATATATAGCATCATACAATAAGATTTAAGGGCACTTATCTTAACAATCTCCCACTTGTCCTAAAGACTATTGTGCATTAATCTAACTCTTATTCCCCATAAATGCGACTCAAAAGTCCTTTGAGGCAAAGTTTTGGTAAATGGATCTGCTAGATTATTTGCACTTTCAATCTTTGCTATCACTACATCTCCACGAGCAATGATATCTTGAATGATATGGTACTTCCTCTTAATGTGCTTTCTTTTCTTATGATTCATTGGATCTTTTGATTGTGCAACTGCTCCACTATTGTCGCAAAACAAAGTAATGAGAGCTTGCTCCATTCTTACTACACCAAGGTTAGAAATGAATTTCTTGAGCCATACAGCTTCTTTTGCTGCTTCACAAGCAGTAACATATTCTGCTTTCATAGTGGAGTCCGCAATACAAGATTGCTTGACACTTTTCCATGTTATGGCTCCACCTCCCAAGGTGAATATACATCCTAATGTGGACTTTCTGAAATCTAGATCCGATTGAAAGTTTGAATCTGTATAGCCAATGGGAATCAAATCCTCACACCGGTAAACAAGCATATAATCTCTTGTTCTCCGTAGATACTTGAGAATATGCTTTACAGCTTGCCAATATTTTGGTCCTAGATTTGATTGATATTGGCTGACCACGCCAACTGAATAACAGATATCTGGTCTAGTACAAAGCATGACATATATGAGACTTCCTACTACTGAAGCATAAGGAACTTGTTTCATTATATCTACTTCCTCTTGAGTCTTAGGCCTTTGGTCATCAGACAGAGGAACTCCATGTCTGAAAGGAAGTAATTTTTTCTTGGAGTTTTGCATGCTAAACCATTCTAGAACCTTATCTATATTTCCAACTTGTGATAAGCCTAACATCTTATTCTTGCGATCTCGCCAATGCTTGATCCCTAAAATAAAATTAGCCTCACCTAAGTCCTTCATATCAAATTGGCTTGACAACCAAACCTTTACCGATGACATTACTCCTACATCATTTCCAATGAGTAGAATATCATCAACATAAAGCACTAGGAACATTACTACTTTATCTTGATATCTTTTGTACACACATGGTTTATCAAGATTTTGTTCAAAACCAAATGACTTGATTGCTTAATCAAATCTGATGTTCCATGACCTAGATGCTTGCTTAAGTCTATAAATGGACCTTTTCAACTTGCATACCATATGCTCTTGGTTCTTTGCTATGAAACCTTCCAGTTGCAACATATAGATTTCCTCTTCAAGATTTCCATTTAGAAATGCAGTCTTGACATCCATTTGCCAAATCTCATAATCAAAATGAGCAGCAATGGATAAAAGAATTCTGATAGATTTAAGCATTGCTACTAGTGAAAAGGTTTCCTCATAATCAATACCTTCTTTTTGAGTATACTCTTTCGCCACTAGCCTTATTTTAAAGGTTTCAACCTTTCTATCTATCCCTCTCTTCCTCTTGTAAACCCATTTGCAACCAACATGTTTAATGCCGTTAGGCGGCTCTACAAGATCCCAAACTTGATTGGAATACATGGAATCTAATTCAGATTTCATAGCTTGGACCCAATAATGTGCATCTATATCATTCATTGCTTCATCATAAGTGTAAGGATCCGATTCAGCCTCTTCTGAGATAGATTCATAAGTTTCTCCCAAACTTATGAATCTTATAGGAGGCCGAACAATTCTCCCACTACGACGAGGCACCTGTGTACTAGACATCTCTTGAGTAGTATCTTGTGGTGTATCTAATACAGCCACATTATCCCTAGTTTCATCCATTGGTTGTTCATTTACAGGTTCACTCATTTCAGCCAAAAAAACTTTACTTCTAGGATTAAAATTATTCACATAATCATCTTCCAAAAATTTGGCATGGGTGCTAACAAACACTTTGTTATCCTTATGATTATAGAATAAATAACCCTTTGTTTCCTTTGAATACCCTAAAAACATGCATACTTCTGTTTTAGCTTTCAACTTATCAGACTTCCCTTTCAAAACATGTGCTGGACATCCCCAAATGTGGAGATATTTCATACTAGGCTTGCGCCCACTCCACAATTCCATGGGTGTGTTAGAAACAGATTTTGATGGAACTAAATTTAAAATATGCATTGCAGTTTTTAGTGCATATCCCCAAAAAGAAATAGGCAAAGTTGAATAACTCATCATGGACCTAACTATTTCCAAAAGAGTCCTATTCCTTCTTTCTGCTACACTATTTTGTTGGGGAGTTCCAGGTGCAGTCAATTGGGATACTATCCCATTTTGAATTAAGTAATCCTTGAAATCCCCATGAAGGTATTCGCCACGTTGATCAGATCGAATGGCCTTTATGTGTTTACCTAATTGCTTCTTAACTTCAGTCCTAAACTCTTTGAACTTTTCAAAGGCCTCAGACTTCCGTCTCATTAGGTACACATAACCATATCTTGAGTAATCATCGGTAAAAGTGATGAAGTACTCATAACCTGCTTTTGCTTGGGTTGACATAGGACCACACACATCAGTATGCACTAGCTCTAGCAAATATTGGGCTCTTCTACCTTTTTCATTAAAAGGTCATTTGGTCATTTTACCTTCCAAACAAGATTCACAAACTGGAAATTCATCAAATTCCATGGGCTCTAAGAGTCCATCTTTGATCAGTCTTTGAATCCTATTTGAATTAATATGATCTAAACACAAGTGCCAAAGATATGCATAACTAGTAGAAGGAAACTTTCTCTTTAATGATTTTACATGAGAGTTATTATCTAATTCAGAATTATATAATTCATGCTTATTAGGAGTTAAAATATAAAGACCATCTACAATATTGACAGAACAGATAAACACTTTATCCTTCTTTATTACAACATTGTCTTTAAGAATAACACAATATCCATGTTTACCTAAGTAAGTAGTAGAAATTAAATTCCTACGAACATTAGGTACATACAAAAAGTCTTCCAATATTAAAACTCTAGATTAAAAACACAAATAATAAACACCAACAGCTACAACCGGAATCCTGCTCCCATCAGCCAAAGTAAGAAACAACTCCCCTTCTTTAAATTTTCTGGTCTCTTGAAATCCCTGCAAGGAATTGCAGATATGATTAGTATAACCTGAATCCACACACCAGGAATCCGTGGGATTCTGTACCAAACATATTTCTAGAAGGAATGTACTTTTCATACCTTTATTGGTAGCGTTGAATTTTGGACAATTCCTCTTCCAATGTCCTTTCTCACCATAATAGAAACATTTTCCTTTGAGCTTCTTTCCTTTATCAGCAACCCCTAAGGCAATTTGTTTACCCTCTTGCTTGGTGAAATCCTTCTTTTTCTTGTTCTTACCCTTGCCTTTCGACTTAGGTTGAGAAGTAGAAGATTCACCAATATTGGCTTCAACATTAGAAATACCAAGGATGCCTTCCGTCGCTACCAACTCATTCATTAATTTAGATAATGTATAAATTTTTTTATTCATATTATAGTTAAGTTTGAATTACTTGAATGATTCTGGTAGTGACTGGAGTATCATATCCACTTGGTATTCTCCATCAATATCGGCACCTAAAACTTCCAATGTATTCAAATTAAAGATCATTGTAAGACAATGCTCTCTTACTAAACTACCCTAAGCCATTTTGGTATTATAAATTTTCCTCATGGTCTCTTGCCTTGCAGAACGGTCTTGCTCACCAAACATCTCCTTCAGACTTAGCATAATGTCTAAAACTAGTTCTACATCTTGCATTTGATGCTGTAGAACATTTGAGATAGATGCTAGGATGTAGAACTTGGCCATCTCATTAGATTTTTGCCAACGATCATATCGTTGTTTTTCCTCAGGAGGAGCATCTAATGAAGGAAAGCTAGGACACGGTTTAGTAAGCACATATTTGTGCTCTTCAGCAGTAAGAACAATGTCCAAATTTCTTTTCCAGTCAACATAGTTGGATCCAATCAGTTTGTTTTGATTAAGAATAGTTACAAGTGGGCTAAATGATGCCATGTTCAAATTTGAAAAAAATAAACATGAATATAATAAGTAAACTGGACATTATCTATTTAGCATATAAACATATAGTATGGAATCTTAATAAAACCATAATATAATATATGCAACGACAACCCAATCCTGCAATTAATATTCCTCGGAAGCGAGGTCATACCAATCACTATGATCAGACGAGAATTATTCTCATTATTAATGCTATCATGGTAACTCTTACCAAACAAAAATAATTTGCCGCTTTTACTTCAGCCTCTAAGTAATAATGACATAGCTCCGAAGGGAGGTTAACATTATACTTAGTCTAGTGTACACCATTGCCTAGAATCAATGTGAATCACCAAGTAACTCCACAGAAGCGTGGTTGTTCTCAATGTAAAAACACACTTCATCCATCATTAAGAAGTTTGACTTGTAGTACCATGAATTAAACACCCTCCGAAGGGAGCAAGGCATATACGCCAAGGCGAGGTGCTTAATCACACTACTATAAACCGACAATGGATGCCATGAGATCCAACCCTTGTATCTCTCTCCCATTAGATGTTTTAAAAGAAAGGTTTTTAATTCTAAAACATTCATAATCTAATTACACATAATCTTACTCCTTTTACATGTGAAAACACTTAGAAAAATTTCTGGTTTTCTTACTTTCGATTGATCGAATGTGCCCCACGATCGATCGAAAAAATTAAGAAATTCGAAGTCTTATCACTGTTTCATTCGATCGATCGAAGGTGATTTTCGATTGATCGAAAATCGTGAAACTTGAATTTCCAGAAATTTTCTAAAGCAATTTTCTATTGTTTTTCTTGAACAAACAACTTACATACGAACATCATAATCAGAGAATGATACCAAAACTGAAATTCATTGATGCTATAGCCTTAAAAATTAATTTAACATACTTAAATTCAAATTTAAACAACATCATAACATCAATATCAGTTTTTATCATATCATAGTTTCAACAACCATGCAGAAAATTAAATGTGTAATCTTCTAACAACATGAAACTATAACTTCTAATTCCAGAATTCACAAAACATGTTATACAATTCGAAATTGAAGACCGCTCTGATACCATTTGAAGGAAATATGAGAGCGCGTAGCGGAAAAATTAAACGGATTTACTTCATTCGAAATTGATAACATGCACTATGTAAATTTCAGAATTTAAGAACAAGAGAGTGTACCTTGGTGTGGTGAATTTCAATCAAAGATTGTAAGCGCTTGGGAATACTTCTAATCTTCACTCCAATTCCACTAACGCCCAAGATGTGTGGTCTCTTAATTAGTTATATGAAATGTTCAAGAGAGAATTTAAGAGTGTCCAACACACACATACACCATTTTATGTAAAAAAGTTCTCTACAAAATTCTTTATGTTTCTCTCCTTATAACTGATTATCTAATTGGGCTAGCCTTTTGGGCCTTTCCAATTGGGCTCTAGTATGTGGCTTGGAGTGGGACCAAAAGGGACCAATAAGACACTAGCTCCAATGGGCCTTAGGCTTTTCTGTCAATTTTTGACAAGTCCAAAGTTACCATCAACTATATTTAATACCATTATATAAATATAGTTGCACTCTAGGCCTTATCTATAAATTATATCCCAAGACTTTATTGTGCATGCAACCCCTTCATAAAATATTCGTTGTAATACAAAGTCATGAATGTAGACTGCCACTTTGTAAATTATTACATCTTAATCCTTGAGTACCCGATTTAATCCTTTTATGTTATTCACCATATATTTATGAAATCCAATTTTATAAATATATACTTTAGTCTTACTAAAGTGGTTAGGCATAACTCTCTGAATAACATACCCATTAAACTTATCTCAAGTGAATATTTTGTATCTCCGTTAAGAGACTATGAATTCTATCTTGAGAATATATGTTCCATCAACACTAAATGTGGTTGCCCACCATACTGAGGTTTTGACCGTTACTTTAGATCTCACTCCTAATATATCAAAGCAACCTACATCTCATGATCAGGTCCATTCTTCTCTCAGGATTAAGAGTTCATGCAAATATAAGTTGTGAGATTTATTATTCATTTGACAGTCGTTAGGAGAATAATAAATCTCACAGCAGTCCAGTTCAATATGTCTTAACTCTTAAAACATATCAACATATCAACTAGAAGTCTTCACTTCCACGATCCAGACAAATCATCGTAATTGATATGTTATAGTTTTCGCAGATGAAATGCCCAATTTCATCACCGACTACGAACTACAATTTTGTGTTTACAAAGAACTTGTGACTTATATCTTCTGTGACTAAATCACATAAATCACATACTATGCATCTCACGGACTATGTGATAATGTCTGAATATTTATGTTACCATTATTTCAGATAATAATAAAACTTTATTAAACACAATATTAAGTCATACACAATGTCATACTTAATATTATATATAGCATCATACAATAGGATTTAAGGGCACTTATCCTAACAATCTCCCACTTGCCCTAAAGACTATTGTGCACTAATCTAACTCCCATTCCCTCTAAATGCGACTCGAAAGTCCTTTGAGGCAAAGCTTTGGTAAATGGATCTGCTAGATTATTTGCACTTTCAATCTTTGCTACCACCACATCTCCACGAGCAACGATATCTCGAATGATATGGTACTTCTATTCAATGTGCTTTCCTTTCTTATGATTGCTTGGATCTTTTGATTGTGCAACTGCTCCACTATTGTCGCAAAACAAAGTAATAGGAGCTTGCTCCATTCTTACTACACCAAGGTCAGAAAGGAATTTCTTGAGCCATACAGCTTCTTTTGCTGCTTCACAAGCAGTAACATATTCTGCTTCCACGGTGGAGTCCGTAATACAAGATTGCTTGACATTCCTCTATGTTATGACTCCACCTCCTAAGGTGAATACACATCCTGATGTGGACTTTCTGAAATCTAGATCCGATTGAAAGTCTGAATCTGTATAGCCAGTGGGAATCAAATCCTTACACCGGTAAACAAGCATATAATCTCTCATTCTCTGTAGATACTTGAGAATATGCTTTACAATTTGCCAATGTTTTGGTCCTAGATTTGATTGATATCGGTTGACCATGCCAACTGAATAACAGATATCTAGTCTAGTACAAAGCATGGCATACATGAGACTTCCTACTGCTGAAGCATAAGGAACTTGTTTCATTATATCTACTTCCTCTTGAGTCTTAGGCCTTTGGTCATCAGACAAAGGAACTCCATGTCTGAAAGGAAGTAATCATTTCTTGGAGTTTTGCATGCTAAACCGTTCTAGAACCTTATCTATATATCCAGCTTGTGATAAGCCTAACATCTTATTCTTGCGATCTCGCCAAAGCTTGATCCCTAGAATAAAATTAGCCTCACCCAAGTCCTTCATATCAAATTGGCTTGACAAACAACCTTTACCGATGACATTACTCCTACATCATTTCCAATGAGTAGAATATCATCAACATAAAGCACTAGAAACATTACTACTTTATCTTGATGTCTTTTGTACACACATGGTTCATCAAGATTTTGTTCTAAACCAAATGACTTGATTGCTTGATCAAATCTGATGTTCCATGACCTAGATGCTTGCTTAAGTCCATAAATGGACCTTTTCAACTTGCATACCATATGCTCTTGGTTCTTTGCTATGAAAACTTTCGGTTGCAACATATAGATTTCATCTTCAAGATGGCCATTTAGAAATGCAGTCTTGACATCCATTTGTCAAATCTCATAATTAAAATGAGCAGTAATGGATAAGAGAATTCTGATAGATTTAAGCATTGCTACTAGTGAAAAGGTTTCCTCATAATCAATACCTTCTTTTTGAGTATACCCTTTCGCCATTAGCCTTGCTTTAAAGGTTTCAACCTTTCCATCTATCCCTTTCTTACTCTTGTAAACCCATTTGCAACCATTAGGTTTAATGTCGTTAGGAGCCTCTACAAGATCCCAAACTTGATTGGAATACATGGAATCTAATTCAGATTTCATAGCTTGGACCCAATAATGTGCATCTATATCATTCATTGCTTCATCATAAGTGTAAGGATTCGATTCAGCCTCTTCTGAGATAGATTCATAAGTTTCTCCCAAACCTATGAATCTTATAGGAGGCCTAACAATTCTCCCACTACAACGAGGCACCTGTGTACTAGACATCTCTTGAGTAGTATCTTGTGGTGTATCTAATACAGCCACATCATCCCTAGTTTCATCCAATAGTTGTTCATTTACAGGTTCACTCATTTCAGCCAAAAAACTTTACTTCTAGGATTAAAATTATTCACATAATCATCTTCCAAAAATTTGGCATGGGATTCTGTACCAAACATATTTCTAGAAGTAATGTACTTTGCATACCTTTATTGGCAGCCTTGAATTTGGACAATTCCTCTACCAATGTCCTTTCTCACCACAATGGAAACATTTTCTTTTGAGCTTCTTTCCTTTATCAGCAACCCCTAAGGCAATTTGTTTACCCTCTTGCTTGGTGAAGTCCTTCTTCTTCTTGTTCTTACCCTTGCCTTTCGACTTAGGTTGAGAAGTAGAAACTTTACCAATATTGGCTTTAACATTAGAAGTACCAAGGATGCCTACTGCCGCTACCAACTCATTCATTAATTCAGACAATGTATAAATCTTTTTATTCATATTATAGTTAAGTTAGAATTCCTTGAATGATTCTGGTAGCGACTGGAGTATCATATCCACTTGGGATTCTTCATCAGTATCGGCACCTAAAACTTCCAATGTAATTAGATTAGAGATCTTTGTAAGACAATGCTCTCTTACTGAATTACCTTTAGCCATTTTGGTATTATAAATTTTCCTCATCGTCTCTTGCCTTGCAGAACGGTCTTGCTCACCAAACATCTCCTTCAGACTTAGCATAATGTCTAAAGCTAGTTCTACATCCTGCATTTGATGCTGTAGAACATTTGAGATAGATGCTAGAATGTAGCACTTGGCCATCTCATTAGATTTCTGCCAACAATCATATCGTTGTTTTTCCTCAGGAGCATCTAATGAAGGAAAGCTAGGACACGGTTTAGTAAGCACATATTTGTGCTCTTCAGCAGTAAGAACAATGTCCAAATTTCTTTTCCAGTCAACATAGTTGGATCTAGTCAGTTTGTTTTGATTAAGAATAGTTACAAGTGGGCTAAATGATGCCATGTTCAAATCTGAAAACAATAAATATGAATATAATAAGTAAACTGGACATTATCTATTTAGCATATAAACATATAGTATGGAACCTTAATAAAACCATAATATAATATATGCAACAACAACCCAATCCCGCAATTAATATTCTTCGGAAGCGAGGTCATACCAATCACTATGATTAGGTGAGAATTATTCTCATTATTAATGCTATCATGGTAACTCTTACCAAACAAAAATAATTTGCCGCATTTCCTTCAGCCTCTAAGTAATAATGACATAGCTCCGAAGGGAGGTTAACATTATACTTAGAAAAATTTCTGGTTTTCTTATTTTTGATTGATCGAATGTGGCCTTCGATCGATCGAAAAAATTAAGAAATTCGAAGTCTTATCACTGTTTCATTCGATCGATTGAAGGTGATTTTCGATCGATTGAAAATCGTGAAACTTGAATTTTCAGAAATTTTCCAAGGCAGTTTTCTACGGTTTTTCTTGAACAAACAACTTACATACGAACATCATAATTAGAGAATGATACCAAAACTGAAATTCATTGATGCTATAGCCTTAAAGATCAATTTAACATATTTAAATTCAAATTTAAACAACATCATAACATCAATATCAGTTTTTATAATATCATAGTTTCAACAACCATGCAGAAAATTAAATGTGTAATCTTCTAACAACATGAAACTATAACTTCTAATTCCAGAATTCACAAAACATGTTATACAATTTGAAATTGAAGACCGCTCTGATACCATTTGAAGGAAATATGAGAGTGCGCAGCGGAAAAATTAAACGGATTTACTTCATTCGAAATTGATAACATGCACTATGTAAATTTCAGAATTCAAGAACAAGAGAGTGTACCTTGGTGTGGTGAATTTCAATTGAAAATTATAAGCGCTTGGGAATACTTCTAATCTTCACTCCAATTCCACTAACGCCCAAAATGTGTGGTCCCTTAATCAGTTATATGAAATGTTCAAGAGAGAATTTAAGAGTGTCCAACACTCACATACACCATTTCATGTAAAAATGTTCTCTACAAAATTTTGTATGTTTCTCTCCTTATAACTGATTATCTAATTGAGCTAACCTTTTGGTCCTTTCCAATTGGGCTCTATTATGTGGCTTGGAGTGGGACCAAAAGGGACCAATAAGACACTAGCTCCAATGGGCCTTGGGCTTTTCTGTCAACTTTTGACAAGTTCAAAGTTACCATTAACTATATTTAATACCACTATATAAATATAGTTGCACTCGAGCCCTTATCTATAAATTATATCCCAATACTTTATTGTGCATGCAACCCTTTAATAAAATATTCGTAATAATACAAAGTCATGAATGTGGACTGCCACTTTGTAAATTACTACATCTTAATCCTTGAGTACCTAGTTTAATCCTTTTATGTTATTCACCATATATTTATGAAATCCAATTTCATAAATATATACTTTAGTCTTACTAAAGTGGTTAGGCCTAACTCTTTGAATAACAAACTCATTAAACTTATCTTAAGGGAATATTTTGTATCTCCGTTAAGAGCCTATGAATTACATCTTGAGAATATATGTTCCATCAACACTAAATGTGGCTGCCCAACATACTGAAGTTTTGACCGTTACTTTAGATCTCACTCCTGATATATCAAAGCAACCTACATCTCATGATCAGGTCCATTATTCTCTTAGGATTAAGAGTTCATGCAAATATAAGTCGTGAGATTTATTATTCATTTGACAGTCGTTAGGAGAATAATAAATCTCATAGCAGTCCAGTTCAATATGTCTTAACTCTTAAAACATATCAACATATCAACTAGAAGTCTCCACTTCCATGATCAAGACAAATCATCGTAATTGATATGTTATAGTCTTTGCAGATAAAATGACCAATTTCATCACCGGCTACGAACTACAATTCTGAGTTTACAAAGAACTTGTGACTTATATCTTTTATATCTAAATTACATAAATTACATAAATCACATACTATGCATCTCATGGACTATATGATAATATCTGAATATTCATGTTACTATTATTTCAGATAATAATAAAACAACTTTATTAAACACAATATTAAGTCATACACAATGTTATACATAATGTCATACTTAATATTATATATAGCATCATACAATAGGATTTAAGGGCACTTATCCTAACAACAAGGAACCTCGATGGGTTGAAAACTGAAAGGCAATCCATGCAAAAGTTAGAGGAATCTTACTAGGTCGAGGACCTGGGCAAAAATTAGGGATTGAGAGAAAGGATTCGCTCATTTTAACTTGATGGTATAAGAAAGACGCGAGGGAGACTAAAAGAAGTGAGAGCCTTTTTGGAACTAGAAAGGTGAAGGAAGGCATGCTTAACCAAATTCTCCTATTTTGAGTATGTTCTCCTGTAAGTTTTACGACCTAAAAGACTACTCAAGGCACAATTCAAGCATAGAACTTCCAAATGTCAAAGACCAAGGATAGCAGAATTGCATAAAGTTTCCACAAGTTTGTAATTTAAGTACATATCCCAAATAAAAGCATAAATGTAAAAGGTGTTCTTAAAATATAACCCAATGTCTCAAACCAAATCCAAAGTGTAGGCATGTATGCTAAAAGAAGAAAAATAATAAAAGCAATATCAAGAAAAGAAAGTATGCTATACTGTGTTTGTGTCTGTGTTTGTCTATCTACAGGATCATCGAAAGCGCCTCTTCCTTGGCTGATAGCTTGGTGTCGACTCTGAACCTCCACCACCATCACCACCATCATCACCATCATCATCATCATCATCAACATCCTCGCCACCGTACAGCTGTTGGGAATACTTAGTTAACTTTAGCTTGAGGTTTCCTGCAAGCCAAATGAGCTCCTCATGCTCTTGAACAATGAGCTAAATTTTGAAGAAAAGGTTGTTAGAATAGGTGTTGGGATGCAAGAATAGAAAGGAAAGAGAACAGGAAAGAAGGAGAACTCACCGCCCTTGTGCCATCAGGAAAAGGGTGGCCTGTGACATTTGTATTGCGGCCAATAGGACGCTTACGAGTAAAGTCATCAGGGCTGTAGGCATAGATCGACTAGGGCAAACGGGGAGGATCAATAAGAGCACCAACAGCAGGGCCCTCCTAACACAAGTGTTTCATTTGAATATTTCCAATACACAAGAATGCAAATGATGAATGATTAAAGAAAAATGAGATAATCAAGAACATATATCGAAGCAATGAGGGAAGGCATAAGGCGAGTCTCACTGAACTCGTCATAGTCCAGCTCAGCTGTGACTTGCTTAGTGAAAGGGATGCCCAGCCCCCACAGCTCATACTTCGCATTCGTCATGGAGCGAGGAGTAAGCATAAACGCTAGAGGGTCCATGGGAACCTAGGGCCCATCCTCACCTGCCAACTGGCAGCATGCCCTCTCTGCCAAGTAGATCACCCTCAATCCACCACCCTCAAGGGGCTGAGATAGCCTATAAGTAACACGATAGCAGCTGCCTCTAAGTTTGGGTTCGCTATAGGGTCAGCACCGGCCCAAGGACTCCACATAATCTGTGACAACATATGGGTTAGAAAGAGAATCCTAAGGAGCATGCAAATAGTAGAAAGCAAGATATGCCTAACTTACATCATCAAGAGAGAGCCTGTCGAGGTGGGCCGGAAGTGAGGTGACACTTTTCAAGTCCATCGAAGTGCCCCGAGCACTGAAACCATACTCTATGGCCCAGCGTAGGATATAATAGTTTGCAAGATTTAGAAATAACAGTTTGCAAGACTTAGAAATAACAGTTTGCAAGTTTGCAAGATGACAGTTTGCAAGACGTTATGGTATAGTTTGTAAGATGATAGTTTGCAAGATTCGGATATGGTACAGTTTGCAAGATGATAGTTTGCAAGATTCAGATATGACAGTTTACAAGACGTTATGGTACAATTTGCAAGACACAGATATGGCGGTTTACAAGGTAACAGTTTGTAAGATATGGATTTGAATGTAGTTAGCAAGAATATGGTACATAGTCTTAACCTAGATGGCATGTGGATATATGACCATAAGAATGAGAATGCATGAGCTACAAGCGAAAAAGGAAAGAAACTAACCTTAAGGAGCTTCCAAGGCCCCACTAGTTGACATAGAGTCCCCTGACTGAGAGTGTCCAAGGAGGAGTAAAAGTAGGCCAAGCATTCCTACCCCCAATTGGCAATCCAAGCCCTTTTAAAGTCCCGGAAAAGGGACAGCCACCTCAAGGACACTATCTGCCCACAATTGGCGAATAAATACGCCCTCAACAGATACAGCAAAAAGTCCCTGCCCATTTGGATACACTCTTCAGCCGTCCTTTGTGGATGATGCATGAAGTCTACCTCCAGATTGGTATAGCGGATCGTTTCAGTAGCATACCTCTTCTCGAGCAGCTCTGCATCCAGTCGAGTTCCCGACTCATCATTCGGACTAATCGAGACCCCATAAAATTGCAGGCCGGTCATGCGGTGGAAGTCATGGGGAGTGATAGTCATCTCCCGGTCAGCAATATGGAAGGTGTGGGTAGTATTCCACCACTTCTCAACTAAGGTTTGTGCCCAGACGCGCACTGGCCGACCTCTCAGGCATTAGACGGATGACAGGCTCAAAACCTGCAGCACAGATGTGGCCCTGAGTCTCCTCGATAAGGATGTTGTACCACACCAATACCTAGTTGGTATTTCCCCTACCGGAATATGGGGCTAAAACCTGCAAAAAGAGAATGTGATTAAATTCATGATTAGATGAAAAGAATGGTGGGAAAGTGATATTGGATTTACAATAGGATGAGATATAACATAGGATGCACAATTAAATGCAAAAATGGTGAAAGATGATGTTAAAATTGCAAACAGATGAAAAAGAAGCTAAAATGCCCAAACTAGGGTTTTTGCCTGGCGCCATGCATGCGTAGGAAGGATCCTGCGTATGCAGAATTCTACATGTGTATGCTGAATGGAACCTGCACAAGCATAAACTAAAAAACAGATACACACGCGCAAGAACAAGACTGCGTATGCATGAAAATAGACTGCGCACGCAAGAACATGTCTGTGCACGCAGGCCCAAACCTGTGCACGCAGGAATGAATGCAGAAGGTTGTTCTTCAACATTTTCAAGCTTTTCTTAACCAAAACTCAACCTAAACATATTCCTATTCCTCCTAAAGTGTCAGGTTCTCATCTAAACCCATCCCACAGCAAAACCCAAGCATTTATAGGCCTAAAAACAAATTAAAATGAAAGATCAAAGGAAAACACAAAAATGAAAAAGTTTGAAAAACTTATTGATCCAGCCTTTGCACCCTTTGAAAGGTGTTGTTGTGATTTGTAGGTCAAGGGAGGAGCCGTTGTCAGCCTTACTGCTCCATTCCAGTGGGTAAGATGGAAGGCATCGGTGGAGAGGATGTAGGAACTCTTCTTGGACTTGGGTGCCATTGAAGGAGATGAGAGGGTTTGAGAGAGAAGTTGAGATTGAAGAAGAAGATGAGGGTCAGATTGTGAGGGAATGAGAGAGAGACATAAAGCTTTTATAGAGAGAGTTAGAGAATGTGAAGAGGTGAGGGAGATGAAGAGAAAGAGAAAAAGAAACGATTGGTAACCGTTGGAGAAAAAAAAAGATGAAGAGATAGGAACATATCTGATGGATGAACCACATGTAGTTTAGGCCTCCCTGCTAAACTACGTGTAGTTTACCAAAAATTTTTTTTTATATACCCCCATAAAGTTCCTAAGAGGCTAGAAGTGCAAAGGAAAATTCAAAAATGCATCCAAAAATGACAAAAATGCTCTCAGTAGGCAAAGAGCACAAAGACCCTAAAAAGAATCCCTAGTGGATCGAAAGCATCAAAAGCATCCCCAGTGGATCGAAAGCATCGAAAACATCCTTTAGTGGATCATAAATCATCATGAAAACTCGTTAGTGAGTCAAGATCATTAACTAAATCCCATGTAAATCCAGTATCATAGACAGACTCCCTCGTGGGTCTAAAACACAGAGGTAGCTCCCTCAAGAGTTGCAAAATAAAATTTCCCCAATAGAGTTTGGTAAAACCCCCTCGAGGTTGGAGTCAACTGTTAGGATTAGTGCCTTTAAATCCTATTGTATGATGCTATGTATGACATTATGTATGACTTAATGTTGTGATTAATAAAGTTGTTTTATTGTTATTTAAAATAATGGTAACATGAATTTTTGGACATTATCATATAGTCCATGAGATGCATAGTATGTGATTTATGTGATTTAGTTACAGAAGATATAAGTCACAAGTTCTTTGTAAACTCAGAATATTAGTTCGTAGTCGGTGATGAAATTGGGCATTTCATCTGCGAAGACTATAACATATTAACTAAGATGATTTTTCTTGATTATGGAAGTGGAGACTTCTAGTTGATATGTTGATATGTTTTAAGAGTTAAGACATATTGAACTGGACCGCTGTGAGACTTATTATTCTCCTAACGACTGTCAAATGAATAATAAATCTCACGACTTCTATTTACATGAACTCTTAATCCTGAGAGAATAATGGACCTGATCATAAAGTGTAGGTTGCTTTGATATATCAGGAGTGAGATCTAAAGTAACGGTCAAAACCTCAGTATGTTGGGCAGCCACATTTAGTGTTGATGGAACATATATTCTTAAGATGAAATTCATAGTCTCTTAATGGAGATATAAAATATTCCCTTGAGATAAGTTTAATGGTTTCGGTTATTCAGAGTGTTCGATCCGTTAATTTTCCGCTGTTGGTGTTTTTAATTTATGTTTTGAGTCTAGGGTTTTAATATTGGAAGTCTGTCTGTATGTACCTAATGTTCGTAGGAATTTAATTTCTGTAACTTATTTAGGTAAACATGGATATTGTGTTATCCTTAAAGACAATGTTGTAATAAAGAAGGGTAAAGTATTAATCTGTTCTGGCAATATTGTGGATGATCTTTATATTTTAACTCCTGATAAGCATGAATTATATAATTCTGAATTAGATAATAACTCTCATGTAAAATCATTAAAGAGAAAGTTTCCTTCTACTAATGATGCATATCTTTGGTACTTGCGTTTGGGTCATATTAATTCAAACATGATTCAAAGACTTATCAAAGATGGTCTCTTAGAGCCATTGGACTTTGATGAATTTTCTGTTTGTGAATCTTGTTTGGAAGGAAAAATGACCAAATGACCTTTTAATGCAAAAGGTAGAATAGCCCAAGAGTTGCTTGAATTAGTTCATACAGATGTATGTGGTCCTATGTCAACCCAAGCTAAAAGAGGTTATGAGTATTTCATCACTTTTACCGATGATTACTCAAGATATGGTTATGTGTACCTGATGAGACAGAAGTTCGAAGCTTTTGAAAAGTTCAAAGAGTTTAGGGCTGAAGTTGAGAATCAATTGGGTAAACGCATAAAGGCCATTCGATCTGATCGTGGTGGCAAATACCTTCTTGGGGATTTCAAGGATTACTTAATTCAAAATGGGATTGTATCCTAATTGACTGCACCTGGAACTCCCCAACAGAATGGTGTAGCAGAAAGAAGGAATATGACTCTTTTGGAAATTGTTAGGTCTATGATGAGTTACTCAACTTTACCAGTTTCCTTTTGGGGATATGCACTAAAAACAGCAATTCATATTTTAAATTTAGTTCCATCAAAATCTGTTCCCAACACACCTAAGGAATTGTGGAGTGGGCGCAAGCCTAGTATGAAATATCTCCACATTTGGGGATGTCCAGCACATGTGTTGAAATGGAAGTCTAATAAGTTGGAAGCTAAAATGAAAGTATGCATGTTTTTAGGGTATTCAAAAGAAACTAAGAGTTATTTATTCTATAATCATAAGGATAACAAAGTGTTTGTTAGTACCCATGCCAAATTTTTGGAAGATGATTATGTGAATAATTTTAATCCTAGAAGTAAAGTTGTCTTGGTTGAATTAGATGAACCTGTAATTGAACAACCAATAGATGTAACTAGGGATGATGTGGCTGTATTAGATACACCACAATATACTACTTATGAGATGACTAGTACACAGGTGCCTCGTCGTAGTGGGAGAATTGTTCGGCCTTCTATAAGATTTATAGGTTTGGGAGAAACTTATGAAGCTATCTCAGAAGAGGCTAAATTATGAAGCTATCTCAGAAGAGGCTAAATCGGATCCCTACACTTATGAAGATGCAGTGAATGATATAGATGTACTTCATTGGGTCAAAGCTATGAAATCTGAATTAGATTCTATGTATTCCAATCAAGTTTGGGATCTTGTAAAGGCGCTTAACAGCATTAAACCTGTTGGTTGCAAATGAGTTTACAAGAGGAAGAGAGGGATAAATGGAAAGGTTGAAATCTTTAAAGCAAGGCTAGTGGCGAAAGGGTATACACAAAAAGAAGGTATTGATTATGAAGAAACCTTTTCACCAGTAGCAATGCTTAAATCTATCAAAATTCTCTTATCCATTACTACTCATTATGATTATGAGATTTGACAAATAGATGTCAAGACTGCTTTTCTCAATGGTAATCTTGAAGAAGAAATCTATATGATGCAACCGGAAGGTTTTATAGTAAAGAACCAAGAGCATATGGTATGCAAGTTGAAAAGGTCCATTTATGGACTTAAGCAAGCATCTAGGTCATGGAACATCAGATTTGATCAAGCAATTAAGTCATTTGGTTTTGAACAAAATCTTGATGAACCATGTGTGTACAAAAGACATCAAGACAAAGTAGTAATGTTCCTAGTACTTTATGTTGATGACATTCTACTTATTGGAAATGATGTAAGGGCAATGTCATCAGTAAATGTTTGGTTGTCAAGCCAATTTGACATGAAGGACTTAGGTGAAGTTAACTTTATTCTAGGGATCAAGTTTTGGCGAGATCGTAAGAATAAGATGTTAGGCTTATCACAAGCTGGATATATAGATAAAATTCTAGAATGATTTAGCATGCAAAACTCCAAGAAGGGATTACTTCCTTTCAGACATGGAGTTCCTCTGTTTGATGACCAAAGGCCTAAGACTCAAGAGGAAGAAAATACAATGAGACAAGTTCTTTATGCCTCAGCAGTAGGAAGTCTAATGTATGCCATGCTTTGTACTAGACCAGATATCTGTTATTCAGTTGGCATGGTCAGCTGATATCAATCAAATCCAAGACCAAAACATTGGCAAGCTGTAAAGCATATTCTCAAGTATCTATGGAGAACGAGAGATTATATGCTTGTTTACCAGTGTGAAGATTTGATTCCCATTGGCTATATAGATTCAGACTTTCAATCGGATCTAGATTTCAGAAAATCCACTTCAGGATGTGTATTCACCTTGGGAGGTAGAGACATAAGTTGGAGGAGTGTTAAGCAATCTTGTATTATGGACTCCACCATGAAAGCTGAATATGTCGCTGCCTGTGAAGCGGAAAAAGAAGCTGTCTAGCTCAAGAAATTCCTTTCTGATCTTGGTGTAGTGAGAATGGATCAGGTTCCTATCACATTGTTTTACGACAATAGTGGAGCGGTTGCACAATCCAAAGATCCAAGGAATCATAAGAAAGGAAAGCACATTGAGAGAAAATACCATATCATTCGAGATATCATTGCTTGTGGAGATGTAGTAGTTGCAAAGATTGAAAGTGCAAACAATCTAGCAGATCCCTTTACCAAAGCCTTGCCTCAAAGGACTTTTGAGTCACATTTGGAAGGAATGAGAGTTAGATTAGTGCACAATAGTCTTTAGGGCAAGTGGGTGATTGTTAGGATTAGTGCCCTTAAATCCTATTGTATGATGCTATGTATGACATTATGTATGACTTACTGTTGTGATTAATAAAGTTGTTTTATTATTATCTAAAATGATGGTAACATGAATTTTCGGACATTATCATATAGTCCTTGAGATGCATAGTATGTGATTTATGTGAATTAGTTACAGAAGATATAAGTCATAAGTTCTTTGTAAACTCAGAATAGTAGTTCGTAGTCAGTGATGAAATTGGGTATTTCATCTGCGAAGACTATAACATATCAACTAAGATGATTTGTCTTGATCATGGAAGTGGAGACTTTTAGTTGATATGTTGATTTGTTTTAAGAGTTAAAACATATTGAACTGGATCACTGTGAGATTTATTATTCTCCTAACGACTGTCAAATGAATAATAAATCTCACGACTTCTATTTACATGAACTCTTAATCCTGAGAGAATAATGGACCTAATCATGAAGTGTAGGTTGCTTTGATATATCAGGAGTGAGATCTAATGTTACGATCAAAACCTCAGTATGTTGGGCAGCCGCATTTAGTGTTGATGGAACATATATTCTCAAGATGGAATTCATAGTCTCTTAACGAAAATACAAAATATTCCCTTGAGATAAGTTTAATGGGTATGTTATTCAGAGTTAGGCCTAACCACTTTAGTAAGACTAAAGTATATATTTATGAAATTGGATTTCATAAATATATGGTGAATAACTTCAAAGGATTAAATCGGGTACTCAAGGATTAAGATGTAGTAATTCACAAAGTGGCAGTCTCCATTCATGACTTTGTGTTACTACAAATATTTTATGAAGGGGTTGCATGCACAATAAAGTCTTGGGATATAATTTATTAATAAGACCTAGAGTGCAATTATATTTATACAGTGCTGTTAAATATAATTAATGGCAACTTTGAACTTATCAAGAGTTGACAGAAAGGCCTAAGGCCCATTGGAGCTAGTGTCTTATTTGTTCCCTTTTGGTCCCACTCCAAGCCACATACTAAAGCCCAATTGGAAAGGCCCAAAAGGCTAGCCCAATTAGATAATCAATTATAAGGAGAGAAACATATAGAATTTTGTAAGAATAGAAATGGTATGTATGTGAGTGTTAGAAACTCTTTCATTCTTTCTTGAACAAACTGATTGAGAGACCATACTTCTTGGGTACAAGTGGAATTGGAGTGAAGATTGAAAGTATTCTCAAGAACTTCTGATCTTTGTTTTGAAATTCACCATACCAAGGTACACTCTCTTAATCTTGAATTCTGAAATTCACCATTAGCGAAGCTCACGAATCAAAAGAAGGGCATCTATAGACATCGCATTTTGTACCCCTTATGACCCGGGCCCCATTCCCTAATGATGCTGAAATTCTGAGACCCAAGGTTGGTTTAGGGCCCAACCTTGAGAAATGTTAAAATGAAAAATATAACTTTTAATGAGCAAATAAATCTATTTTTGGATAAATAAACTAAGGAAACCCTCGGCATGCACACGCAAAATCAACCTGCACTCATAGCCATGATCATGCCCATGCAGGCTGAATCTTGTGCACACATGGCGGATTCCAGAAACATAAATAAGGCAAGTTTTCTGCATTAATGCTGAGGTTTGGAATGAATCCCACATCGTTTGGGAGTCGTTCCAAACCCCTATTTTCGCAATATAAGTAGCCTTATATGGTATATTTTCAAAACACATAGAAATCCCACGGGAAAGCACTAAGATTCACTAGAAATAGTGAATCAAAGAGGGTGTTTTTCACAAAACATCCTCAAGTCAATTTTCTTTTGATTAGGGCCTTTTTTTTGCCTTGATCTATGAGTTTAAGATTACTAAACACATTTCTTATTGATTGTGAATAGATTTGACTGAGGAGAACGATCAAAATCAAGCTTGAAGAGCTTTTTGTTTGAGGTGTTAGTCTAAACTTTCTTTTTCCTTTCTTTTCCCTTTTGTGCTTTAATCTTTCTATTTGTTTTAGTTTCTTAGTTATTATATATTTTAATATGTTTATGTAGTCTAGGTTTACGTAGTTGTATATTTTAAAGCATGTTAGGATGTTAGATTTAGTGTTTTGAAGTTTTGCTATGTTTCTAGGGTTTTTAGGCTGAAACCCACGTGCGTATAATCTTACCTGTGCATACAGGCTTGATTATGCGTACGTAGGGTTGTTCATGCGTGCACATGATCCTACCTAAAAACCCTAATTTTATTTCATCTGATTTTTCTTTTGCTTTCACATGTAATGCTTTTGTTTTAGATCCTTTTTCATATATATATATGGTTTTAGGCTTCTGTTTCACAAGTTTAATTGCTTGTTTGCCTTTCACATGTTTGAATTAGGGTTTATTTTGTGTTTTCCTTGCTTTAATGCTATGAACACACATTCACAAGTCCATGCATAATGCCATAGGTGCTGAGTTGTTACAAGGTAAGTGAGGTAAGTGAGGTAAGTCATGAATTTTAATGATGTAATATATTTGTTTGATGTTTGATTTCATGTCTTAAGTTTGGGATACATGTGATGATCTATGTTTGTTTGCCATGCCTATCTTTATGCCCTGTTTTGTTGCTACCTTGGATGATGTAATATGTTAGGAGATGCCATGATTAGATGTACGCTAGGGGTTGTGATGTGATGATATGCATGATTAGATGAATGTTAGGTTGACATGAGATGCCAGGCTAGATGAATTCTAGGTTGATATGACATGTATGTTTGGGTTGGGATATGCTGTGCTAGATGAATGTTAGGCTTTGGTATTTTGGGGGTGATTGATGCCATGTTGATGTTGGAAAAACACATGGAAAAAATACAGTTCTGTATCTTATACAAAAACACGCAGCGGAGTATAAACGGATCTACTTCATTCATGTGAGATAACATGCAACATCTGAATTTAGAAACAAAGAATAAGAAGGTGTACCTTGGTGCAGCAAAATTAAAAAAAAATGAAGATTGAACTTGGGATGACTTTCAATCTTCACTTCAATTTCACAATGTGCCCAAGATGTGTGGTCTCTCAATTAGTTCTATACGTACTTGTTCAAGAGAATAACCAAGTGTCTGGAGAAAAACCTTAATGTTTCTCTTTTTAATCATACGTATATTATTCTGCACTTGGCAATTACTTTATTTAATAACTCTTATTAAATAAATAACTGATTATCTAATTGAGTTAGCCTTTTGGGCCAGCCCAATTGGGCTTTAGTGTGTGGCTTGGAGTGGGACCAAAAGGGACAAATAAAGCTCTAACTCCAATTGGACTTATCTGTCAACTCTTGACAAGCCCAAAGTTACCATTAATTATATTTAATACCACTATATAAATATAATTGCATTCTAGGCCTTATTAATAAATTATATCCCAAGACTTTATTAAACATTTAACCCCTTCATGAAAATATTCGTAGTAATACAAAGTCTTAATATATAACTGTCACTTTGAAGATTACTACATCTTGATCCTTAAGTACCCGGTTTAATCCTTTAAGTTATTCATATATATTTATGAAATCTAATTTTATAAAATATAAATTTTAGTAACTCTTTACTAAAGTGGTTAGGCCTAACACTTTGAATAACCAAACCCATAAAACTTATCTCAAGGGAATATTTTATATCTCTATAAAGAGACTACGAATTTCATCTTGAGAATATGTGTTCCTTCAACATTACCTGTGGTTACCCAACATACTGAGATTTTGACCGTATGTTTAGATCTCACTCCTAATATATTAAAGCAACCTACATTTCATGATCGGGTTCACTATTCCCTCAAGATTGAGAGTTTATGTAAATGAAAGTCGTGAGATTTATTATTCATTCAACAGTCGTTAATAGAATAATAAATCTCACAACAGTTCAGTTCAATATGTCTTATACACTTAAAACATATTAACATATCAATTGGAAGTCTTCACATCCATGATCAAGACAAATCATCTTAATTGACATGTTATAGTATTTGCAAATGAAATGCCTAATTTCATCACCAACTACGAACGATGATTTTGAGTTTACAAAGAACTTGTGATTTATATCTTCTGTAACTAAATCACATAAATCACATACTATGCATCTCAAGGACTATATGATAATATCCAAATATTCATGTTACCATTATTTTAGATAATAATAAAATAACTTTATTACATATAACATAATGTCATACATAGCATATAATAGGATTTTAGGGCACTAATCCTAATAGTTGATTGTTAGATGAATGCTAGTGTGTGTGTGGTTATAAATGCAATATTGAGTGTGACTTTAGTAGGGTTAAGACATAAGACACAATGAGAGGAAGCCAACTTTAGGGTTGGGCAGTGTTGGGTGCCTAACACCTTCCCAAGATCGTACCTTAACTTCGAACCCATATCTCTGGTGGTAAGATCAATGGTCCTTCCTTGAGAGGACATTATATATATGGTTCCTAGACCATTGCAAAAACTAGGTGGCGACTCCCCACATTCCGTTGTGTCCTCACTTTCTTGGCTAGGATATTCTTGATGTTTTTGTTGGCTACTTTTGCGACCCTATTGGTTTGTGGTCGATATGGTGAAGACTTATGATGCTCAATGTTGTACAACTCCATGATCCTTCGAACTTCTCCCTTAAAATGGGAACCATTGTTTAAGATGATTTCTTGTGGTACCCTAAACCGACAAATGATGTTATTCTTTATGAATAGAGCCACATGCTTGGCTTTTAGTACAAAGCACGTGTCCAGAGTTTAGGTATGGGGATTGAAAGGTTTTAGGCAGCTAACCCCACCCAACCTGTGGGTCGGCTTCCACTCATTGTGTCTTACGTCTTAATCTCATTAAAGGCACATTCAACATTCATCATTCTAGACTCACACACAAGCTAGCATACATCCAAGCAAACAACATGACATTTTTCATCACAAATCCTAACATACATCTATCACACATAGCATCGTATTACATCCAAGGTAGAAACATAGACGTGGCAGCATCAAACAAACATGTGATTGCACTTTAAGCATAAAAAATATGGAATCCAAGCAAGCTTATTAATGTTCATTAACCTAAGAGGAAATCATATTCCAAACAAATGTATGTTCATATGAATGCATGACTTGCCTCTCACTGCACCACAACACCTATGCATCAATGAATGATCATGTTATATGCATGTTTGTGGCACATCAACAAGATTGAAACTAAACCCTAGTCTAGCACGTAAAGAACAAAAAAAAAAAAAAAAAAAAATGGAGGCAGAGACATATACATATAGAAAACTAGGACAAAACTGAGACATATTAAACAAATAAAACAAAGAAATAGAGGGCCTGCGTATGCAGCCCAGCTGTATGCCTATGCATACTTCAAGTACGCGTGTGCATGCAATAAGCAAGCGTACGCATACATGCCCTAAATCCTAATCCCGAAAACAAGAACATAGCAACACATAAACTAAATTTAGTAGCCTAGCATGCTTAAAACAATAAAACAAAACAAACCTAAGCTAAACAAATATATTAAACATATATAAAACAAAAGAAACAAGAGAAAAACTGATTTATTCAAAGAAAAGGAGACAATAAGAGCTAGAACCTTTACCTCCAAAACAAAGGCTCCATGGCTTGATTTTGACCGTCCCCCTCAGTCAATCTAGTCACAACCAAACTAAAATAGGTTAGTTAAACCCTGAAACTCAAAGATCAGGACTAGAAAAGGTCTTAATCCGAAAAATATTGACTTGAGGATTTTTTTGAAAAACTCCTTCTTTGATTCACTGTTTCTAATGAATCTTGTGTTTTCCCTTCGGATTTTCTGTCTCTTTTGAAAGGGTACCATGTATGGCTTTTAATAGTTAGAAAATAGGGGTTTGGTACGGCTCCCAAGCGATGTAGGATTCATTCCAAGCCAATCTTTAATGCGGAAAACTTGCATTTCATAGTTTTTGGAATCCTAGCATGCGCACACATGCCTGTGTATGCGTACACATGCATGAAGCATTCACACATAGAACTTGAGCATGCGTGCGCATACGCGTGTATACGTACACATGCCCTAGAGTTTTCGTGGCATTTCTTTTCCAAAAATAGCTTATTAAGTTTATAAAAGAGTTATATTTTTTCTGAAAACACTTTACTCAAGTCAATTTCAATCTGATCAGGCCCTAAACCAACTTTGGGCTTTAGAATTCCAACATCATTGGGGAACGGGAGCCCGAGTTGTAAGGGGTACAAAATGCAGTGTCTACAAATACTCTTCTCCATAATATTTCCTTTATTCCCGCTTTTCTCTTTGAGACTGTTCGATATTTTGTGTGTGTCGGGAGGTGGGTAGAGGTAGGCTTCGCTTCTGTGTGCATATGCTGTAGTTGTGGTTTTGCAGTCATATAAGTGTGTTCTTCAAGGATTAGCCCATAGGGTTCATGAAGAGAAATAGGGTTAAGATTACTATATCCATTGACCTTCCTTTTATAGGTGATATTACTGCTTGGATAGGGTACTTGTTTGGCTTAGGCCCTACTGATTAGGTATGGAGAGTTAAGTGGGGGATTACCAGATGGCAGGGTTGGACTCACTGCACCAATTTACTTGGCATTCCATTGATGGGCATCTAGGGGTGTACATGATATTATCTAGGCATGGCCATGAGGCAGTTTGGAGGTACTCAGCTTGTTCCTCGTCTTAGTGACCTTTTTGATATCACTTGTGAGTACGGAGATAGGAGTAGAGACACAGCAATGATAGGGCATGCTTCTAGCTTCTAAGCAACTCACAAGTCATTTATTGATTATCACACTTGTCTTGGATATGACTATGAGTGGTTTATTTCTGAGTTCAAAGAATGGAGGGCTAATATACACCCATGCTTCATCATTGACTTATCATTATCCGACCCACTTGATCCTAGGCTCCCAGCTAATGTACTGAGGGATTATACCCTAGAGTTTGAGGTTAGAGTTGAAAGTGCTCTTAGAAGTTTGAGGGAGTGCCTGGTAGAGGTGGTTAGAGATAGGGACTATTGTAAGGGGGCATTCGATGCCGTCTTAAAGGATTTCGATGAGATGGGAGCGACATATAAGGCTGAGCTAGCCGCACTTTGAGCAGAGCTCTCATAGAGGTGTTAGTGCCCTTCAACTACAGAGGTTGAGTGTACTCAGTTGAGGTCTCAAGTTACTAGCTTGGAGAGTGAGCTTGCAAATCTTAGCCAGCGGTTTACTACTCTTAGCCAAACTAGAGATAAGGACTAGGCTACAGTAAAGGCTAGCTGTGCTGAGGTAAGTTGCAGAGCTAATGATTTAGCAGTAAGACTAGTGCAGGCCACAGCCTACATTCATTTTGCCTTGAGTTTTGATTATGGGCCGATTAACGAGCCTAGTGAGCTACAATTGGCATTTCATCATCTCTAGGCTGAGCTAGCAGAGAAGGAGAAGGCACTGAGGGTTACCACTGTTGAGCTTGGCACATTACAGGCCATTGATAGGCCAAAAATGTATTGACCCATTTGGAAAATTAATTAATTAATTACCTAAGTGAATTAATTAAGTCAATTTAACATGCAATAGCATGGTAGCACAAATAAATCACCAAATAACTAAATGCAGCGGAAATTAAATTTGACATGGGTGATTTGTTTACAAATGGGGAAAACCACCAAGGCAAAACCCTACTGGGTGAATTTAAGGTCACCACTCCTAAGAATCCCCTATTATCAGTAAAGAGAATCTCAGTACCTAATACCAACCTACAGTTGAATCCTTGCCCTAATACCCAATTGGACTTGTATTGTAGCGGCAATCTCTCCTTTCAATGCACGGCTCCTAGTACGTGACTAACCAATGATGCACGGATCCTAGTACGTGACTAACACACCAACTTGAGGAAGATGTTGGTTGCAAAGTTCTTCAATTCATCCAACAATGAAGATCAGGAAGCTCGTTGGTTACAAAACCCTTGGCACAAAGATGTAGTAGCTTCTAGAGAGAATATGATGAACTAGGGCAAATTGTCTCTGGTCACAACATGCATGTATAATAATTTTGCATCAAGTTGCATCTCATGTGACGGCCCTTAAAATAATCCTTATATATGTCTAGGGTTGTGAGAAAAGAAACCCTACACAAATACTCATGGATATGTGTGAAATCAGATCTGGAAATTCTAATTTCGTAATTTGCGACAGATACAGCTTCTGTTGAGCTTCAACATTAATCCTCGATAGATATGATTCTGTCGAGACATCTGTCGAGCTTTAATGAATAGCACTTCTTCACTTGTTTCCTGGTCAGACTTGTATGGCTTCAATACTAAACGTGAACACTTATTTCTTGAAGTACTAAACCCATCCTAGATCTATCCAATTACAAGTAAAGTGCATTTTGTCAAAGGATTAGCCAATTAACATCACATATGTTTCTAACAATTCCCACATATGTCCTAACAATCTCCCCCTTTGGCAATTCGTGACAAAACCATAACAAACAAATGAATCATGAGAGAAGTCTTAAATTACTATACTCATAACCACTTGTCGGAATACAAAACAAATCTAATCCTAACACAAACTCTTGAAAAACTTTGCAAGAAGAGAGTTCATGGCATGATAGATTTTCACAACCTGTTAACTAAAAAAGAAAGAAAAGAAAAATACATAAAATCCTCACTACATCCCTTAAGAATATAAACACTCTCCCTGATAAAAAAATGTCCTATACTAACTCTCCCCCTAAATACAAGACTACTCTCAACTCAAAACTACTCCCTCTTTTTGTCACGAATGACAAAGGGTGAGTCACCGAGAGGTCGTTATCTCATCATTACTGGAAGAGCTAGTATTCGCATCATCACCATCATCACTATCCTCACCATCCTCATCTGCTGAAGCCTCTAGAGAAGGAGAGGGAGAAGTGGCAAAACCACCAAGGCGAGCCTGTCGTCGTGCAATACGACCGACACAGGTGTTCACCTGACACAACTCATCAGAGAGAGTGTCAAGGCGAGCATCCATGTGCTGAAACTGCACCATGATAGCCTCGAGGGTCACATCACCAGCCAAGGAAGAAGGAGTGGAGGAGGAAGGAACAGCTGAAGCTACAGGACCGGTAGACTCTACACGTGGCCATTTTGGTCGAAGCTGAGCCTCACTCAGTTGAACAAAACCAACGTCGATGGCATTTATGGTGGTGAAGTAGGGAGAATCAGGAATGGAGATGGAAAAATGGCAAAGGATCCGCGTGATAGCCAAAGGAAAGATGAGCTTATCACGGGTCTTCATATCCTAATAGACATCAAGGATAGAAGTGATTAAGTGAGAGGGGAAGTTTATGGAGAGGTCCTCTAAGAGGGACAAAAGAAAGCAAGCACGAGGCTCGGTGATAGAGTTATAGTGAGATAGTGGAGTAAGAACAAAAGTCATCACCATGTTTAGGAATCTCGGACCTTTTGCAAAGCCCGAGCATGGGATGCTTTGCTTCCCACCCCATGTGGAACGTGTCTTATAGAAGTGAGACAGAAGCTCGTCTCTGGATATAGTCCGAAGACACTGACAACTAGGGTAATCAGGATGCGATACCCTCGGGACATGTAGTACCTCGGATATAAGATCCGGAGTAACTACGATACGTGTACCTCGAAATGTCGTGGCAAAATGAGGTACAGAGGTATCGATGCCGTGTATGTTGGAGTAAAACTCTTGTATAAGCATGATGGGACACCTCAAGGGTCTCTCACAAAGAGATTCCCAGCCCCAAGTCCGAATGGCCGCAAGGAGAGGAGTGTCGAAAAAGTTCGACAGAATAACATGGCGCTCCGGATGAACGCCACGTTTCTGAAAGTTCTCAATGAAGTCCTGTTAGGCCTTCCCATCACGGAACCGAACGTGAAGAGGGGGAATGAGAGGATCAGAAGAAGAAGACTCGGAACCAAGAGGGTTCCAAGCCGGAGTGGATTTATGTTTAGGTGCCATGCGTAGTCTATTCGTGAGAGAGAGAGAGAGAGAGAGAGAGAGAGAGAGAGAGAGAGAGATAGAGAGAGAGAAAACAACATCACAACTAGAAAAAAAGAAAAAGAAAGGATACGTATGCATGAAATATGCATAAACATGTGACGTGCAAAAATATAAATTGCATCATGGGTAAAACCCAATCCAAACTTACCAGCACACATTCTAATAATCAAGCACACATCTAAATGCATGAAACATTGTTAAAATGCAATGAGAATGCAATGCATGAGTATATAATGACAATTTCACAAAGCCCAACCCAAACATTTCAGGAAAAACTCAAAAACCCCAAAACCTAGGTTTTAAATGCATGAATGCATGAAAAGAGAGAAGATTAGAACACCTACCAAGTGTTTTGATCTTGATCTTGATCTAGGCTGAAGACCACAAGGGAAGAAGTTTTTGAATGAGGGAGAAATGTTTGGGGCGAGAGAAAAGGTTTTCTATCGAGAGAGAGGTGAGAAAATGAAATTTGATTTCACACTCTGACTTTAAATAGAAATCGCAGCTCGATGGATCGAGGAGCTATCGAGCACTACATCTTGATAGAAGTGAATCTGTCGAGGTGCTGTCGAGGATCTGTCGACGGTAAAAATACCTCAATGGATCGAAAAGCTGTCGAGAATCTATCGGCCAGACCAAAAGTTGCTCGATGGATCGAAGAAGCTGTCGAGCATCTATCAAGAAGAAATCCATAAACCTCGATGGATTGAGATTGCGGTAAGATTTGTCAAGACAAGAAGAAGGAGGGGCTCGATAGAAGAGAATTTGTCGAGGATCTGTATAGAAGCTGTCGAGCTTGAAGAAAAGGAGGTTTTCAAGGAGGAAAAACACAAAGAGATGAATGCAACAAGCAAGCTACTCAAACATAGATCCAATCAATATATTTAGCTCCCAAAATATCTCTCAACATATATGTAAAACATTCAAGATCCAAAACACAAACAGACACACTAAACAAGTCTAACCAATTTTATATTTCCAAAACAAGTTAAGATATTTTAGTGAGTATATATTAACACATGTATTCCTTGTGATGGCCAAATCACATTATGCCTGCACATGTATCAAAAGTAGCAAAGAATTTGCATGTTGTGTGTGAAAACATAGTAAGAGTGCATAAGTGTATCATATTATGACAATTTAAGATATGAGAAAATCAAATACATTCACACATAATCATAACTGCTTGATGGGGACTATCACTTTCGAGGAACATCATATAACTCTCACATCTCCTAGAAACACGCTTGCAACCATATTTAAAAGCATTTTGATTATTTTTGCATTTGATTTTCTTTGCATATTTTTCTTTTTGAACATATCATGTATGGGCATATTGATGGAAAAATGCATGTGCGCAGCGAAAAAAATAATGGATCTACTTCATTCACAATTGATAACATGCACTATGTAAATTTCAGAATACAAGAACAAGAGAGTGTACCTTGGTGTGGTGAATTTCAAAACAAAGATTGTAAGCACTTGGGAATACTTCTAATCTTCACTCCAATTCCACTAACGCCCAAGATGTGTGGTCTCTCAATCAGTTATATGAAATGTTCAAGAGAGAATTCAAGAGTGTTCAACACTCACAAACACCATTTCATGTAAAATTGTTCTATTAAAAATTCTATATGTTTCTCTCCTTATAACTGATTATCTAATTGGGCTAGCCTTTTGGGCCTTTCCAATTGGGCTCTAGTATGTGGCTTGGAGTGGGACCAAAAGGGACCAACAAGACATTAGCTCCAATGGGCCTTGGGCTTTTCTGTCAACTCTTGACAAGTCCAAAGTTACCATTAACTATATTTAATACCACTATATAAATATAGTTGCACTTTATGCCTTATCTATAAATTATATCCCAAGACTTTATTATACATGCAACCCCTTCATAAAATATTCATAGTAATACAAAGTCATAAACGTAGACTGCCACTTTGTAAATTACTACATCTTAATCCTTGAGTACTCGGTTTAATCCTTTTAAGTTATTCACAATATATTTATGAAATCCAATTTCATAAATATATACTTTAGTTTTACTAAAGTGGTTAGGCCTAACTCTCTGAATAACAAACACATTAAACTTATCTCAAGAGAATATTTTGAATCTCCGCCAAGAGACTATGAATTCCATCTTGAGAATATATGTTCCATCAATACTAAATGTGGCTATCCAACATACTGAGATTTTGACCGTTACTTTAGATCTCACTCTTGATATATCAAAGCAATCTACACTTCATGATTAGGTCCATTATTCTCTCAGGATTGAAAGTTCATGCAAATATAAATCGTGAGATTTATTATTCAATTGACAGTCATTAGGAAAATAATAAATCTCACAGCGGTCCAGTTCAATATGTCTTAACTCTTAAAACATAACAACACATCAACTAGAAGTATCCACTTCCATGATCAAGACAAATCATCGTAATTGATATGTTATAATCTTCGCAGATGAAATGCCCAATTTCATCACCGACTATGAACTATAATTCTGAGTTTACAAAGAACCTGTTATTTATATCTTCTGTGACTTTTCACATAAATCACATACTATGCATCTCATGGACTATATGATAATGTCCGAATATTCATGTTACCATTATTTCAGATAATAATAAAACAACTTTATTAAACACAATATTAAGTCATACATAATGTCATACTTAATATTATACATATCATTATACAATAGGATTTAAGGGCACTTATCCTAACACATATAAGGGAGAGGGAAGAAATACCCAATTATGCTATGCCGAAGCACATAGATGTTATTCATAATTGGCGGGCTTTAGTGGTGTGATGATTATTTATGCCTTTCTCTTAGGACATTTTTAGTCCTTCCCATCAAAAAGAGTGATATGAGTGTTAAGTATAAGATATTACTTAATCGTACTCATCACAAACACGAGCCATAAAGCTCACTTGCTTAGTTGTGTATTGAGATGCTCATCTAAGTTACAAGAGATACATAGTTTAGAAAACTTTGTTTCAATGGCCATCCAAGGTACACAAGTACCAATATACACAAACACACACTGTTTTTGTATTTTTCTAATTTTTCAATTTTTATGAAAAACAAAATAAAGTAAAATTGAAAACAAACAAACAAAAACATGTTAAACAAAACAAAGCATAAAACTAGACTGACAAAAAAAAAAAAAAAAAAAAAAAACCAAAAAACAAAACAAACAAGTAATGCATAACCATAAGGGGGGGAGAGAGAAAAAGTGACTAAATCACTTTGAGTCTTTTTCTTTCCACACCTTGGAAGAATCTTTCCTTTGAGCGAACCTTTGATTCGGTGGTGAGGGGTAAGAAACCGTTCAAGTTCGAAAGAAATATGAAGGCCTTGAGAAGATCTCCAAGAGGAGCAAAAGAGGATGGAAACTAATTTTAGTTTCCAAATGAAAGCATACTATTGCTTTGTTTAGTGGCTAACCACTTGTATCAATTTGGACGAGTATGCCCTGAAGCTCCACAGTGATGATAGAAATGCGGCTTCTTTTGTTGAGACTTTTTATTGTTTTCCCTTTTTGTCCTAGGGTTTCTATCATCTTTCTTTTCAACCTTAGGGGGTGCTCCTAAAATTGATTTGCCTTTATCTATGTTCTCATTAGCTATTTCATTTTTAGCTTCATCATTCTTAGAATTATCATTATCAGCAGATAAGACAAACACAGTTGTACTAGATGAGGCAATATTAGGAGAAGAGAAATCATACCCCAAACCGGTTTTATCAGAAGCAGCTTTCTAAAAGCTTAGCATCTCATCGAGCTTTGCACTGGAAGTCCTCTCCAATTGAGGTCTGACCTGAAACAGTTCTGCTTTAAGCTTCTTTGTCCTTTTAGCAAGGAAGTTGTTTTCAAACTACAGTGCTCCAATGGTTTGATTGGCTTTATCAACCTTGGTAGAGAGCTCATCTCGATCTAGCTCAACATCACTCAGCTTCTTGGTGGCCATCCTATACAGTTTCTTATGCTTCTTAAAAACTTTTTACAATTTTGCATAGGCTGTATCGATGTCATCTTGATCATCCATTTTCTCAAACTTAGAATCCACCAAGTTCTTTTTATCATCTACTGTTTCTGTAACCCCTTCAGTAGGATCAACTATAGCAGTGAAGGCATTTAAAATTCCCTTATCATCACTGTCATCTGACTCAATCTCAGGCTCGGTGTCACTCAAGGTCGTAGTAAGAGCCTTGCTTTTCCCAATTGACTTGAGATATGTTGGACATTCTTGTTTCATGTGTCAAAAACCTTGACATCCGAAGCATTCTGGTCTAGAGGGAATAGTGTACTGACCGCCATCCTTAGCATTCTTGTTTCCTCTGTCTTGGCTCTTGAAATGAGAAGAACTGGATTGCTTACGGTCCTTATCAAATCTTTTTGCATTGGCATTCTTCATGAACTTCTTGAACTGCCTAGTGATGTAGGATTTCATCTTGAAATTTTCATCATCGGAAGACTCATCAGTCTCATTACTTTTGGCCTTCAGTGCCATGCTCTTGCTTTTGCTTCCTTTCCTGATTCTAGTCAAACCCAATTCATAGGTTTGCAAGTTGCCAACCAGCTTCGTCAAAGGAATAGAGTCAATATCCTTTGATTCTTTAGTCGCAGTGATCTTGACATGAAATCCTCAAGCAGAGATTTGAGCACCTTTCTCACAACCTTGGGTTCGGGAATAGTTTCCCCAAGATTGAAGACTGAGTTGACTATGTCCTTCAGCTTGGCATAGAACTCATCAAATGACTCATCCTCATCCATCTTTATCTCCTCAAAGTTAGTAGTGAGCCTTTGGAGCTTTAAATCCTTGACAGCCTTTGTCCCTTCGTAGGTTGTCTAGAGGATGGTCATGCTTCCTTTGCAGTTTCAGTTGAAGATATTTTCTTGAACTTCTCATTTGTGACCGCACTGAAAATGGTGTCCAATTCTCTGCTGTTGAAGTTTGCCGCTTTGATCTTTGCATCATCCCAATCAGCCGGTGCTTCCTTTGGATTAGTCCAGCCAATCTCCATAACTTGCCACACCTTCTCATTTAAAGACTGCAAGAAATCTCTTATGCATACTTTCTAGTATGCATAGTTAGTGCCATCAAATAAAGGAGGTATAATAAGAGATTATCCTCTATCCATGACAAACAGGGGTCAATGGATCACACAACAAAAATTAAATCTAATCAGAGTGTGCCTGTTCTGATACTACTTGATAGGCCAAAAATGTATTGACCCCTTTGGCAAATTAATTAATTAATTAATTACTCAAGTGAATTAATTAAGTCAATTTAACATGCAATAGTGTGGTAGCACAAACAAATCACCAAATAACTAAATGCAGTGGAAATTAAATTTGACACAGGTGATTTGTTTACAACTGGGAAAAACCCCATCAGGTGAATTTAAGGTCACCACTCCTGAGAATCCACTAATATCAAAACAAGCAGTTACAAGTAAAAGGAATCCCAGTACCTAATACCAACCTACAGTGGAACCCTTATCCCAATACCCAATTGCACTTGTATTGTAGCGGCAATCTCTCCTTTCAATGCACGGCTCCCAGTACGTGACTAATCAATGATGCACGGATTCCAATACGTGACTAACACACCAACTTGAGGAAGATGTTGGCTGCAAAGTTCTTCAGTTCGTCCAACAATAAAGATCAGGAAGCTCGTTGGTTACAAAACCCTTAGCGCAAAGACGCAGTAGCTTCTAAAGATAATATGATGAACTAGGGTAAATTGTCTCTGGTCACAATATGCATGTATAATCACTTTGCATCAAGTTGCATCCCATGTGACGGCTCTTAAAATAATTCTTATATATGTCTAGGGTTGTGAGAATAGAAACCCTACATAAATACTCATGGATATGCGTGAAATCAGATTTGGAAATTCTAATTTTGTATTTCTCGACAGATACAGCTTCTGTCAAGCTTCTGTCGAGCTTTAACACTAATCCTCGATAGATATGATTTTGTCGAAACATTTATCGAGCTTTAATGAATAGCACTTCTTCACTTGTTTCTTGGTCTCACTTGCATGGCTTCAATACTAAACTTGAACACTTGTTTCTTGAAGTGCTAAATCCATCCTAGATCTACCCAATTACAAGTAAAGTGCATTTTGTCAAAGGATTAGCCAATTAACATCACATATGTTTCTAACAATTCCCACATATGTCCTAACAGCCATGCTTAACACAGAGATGCAAAGCAACACCTCGGGTCCTAGATTAAAGAGAGAGCTGGTCCGGCTTCACTATTTATATGCTAGACTTAGTAAGATTTCCAGAAATCTTGGTTTCGATATTGCAGGGTTTCTTTGTACCCAATCTTCGAATGATCCGATTCTCTTCACCGATTTTGGGAGATTATGCCAGGCGGTGTCAGACTGTTTGGGCCATGTTTGACTTGCTTCAGTCTTTTCTATTTCTTTTATTTCTTCATATGAGCTATGCACTTAGTATTCCACCATGTATGGAAAGGTCCTTCGTAAATATCTTGGAAATTACGTAAGGCCTTCCACTTTTTGGGTTTTCAAAGCATAGTCTAGTTTGTAAGGCATGCTTGAAAAAGGAAAGAAGATGGAAAAAAATATGTTTAAGTATATATTGATCATCTGATGATGTTTGTGTTTGGAAAAAAGAATGAGAAATGCAATGAAAAGATAAAACAAGGCACAAGACAGGCATGCTTTATGAATATGCATGCAAATACTTGAAAATGCAAGAACATACAAATATAATGGTAAATGTAAGTCTATGCATATCAATTTCTCATGTTCCAAAGGATACACCCCATTCTAAATAGATCTTTTCCATTCCTATTAGGGTACACCTTCTGATAGTGTATGCCAAGAAATCTTCAACCAAAGCACTGGAGACTAAAAATGCTTCAAATATAAAGCAACCATTCAGAAATCCTAAGGCACCCTTACATCTTCATCTTGAGATGGGTTCATCCTTCTTTTGATCTTGATCTCAATTTATAGCAGATTTGGAGAACTAATTTTTTTTCTGTTAAAATGTTATCGGGTCAGGATTGGCTACCTACGTACCTCTACGAAGAAGGATCAGGTCATCTATAGTTCATACAAACATTACAAATTTTTAATTGCCTTACTTTTTGCCTAGATTGCCTTTTTGGGTTTTCAATCTAGCAGGCTCCCTTACACTTTATTTTTTTGCAGGGTTTTCAATCTATCTTTTTTCATATATTTTTGAATATTTTTGTTTTTTTTCCCTATTTTCTTTTCTCTTTCTTCTATTTTTTGGATACAAGGAAAAATAAAAAGGGTTGCATTTAGGAACTCCATCATACAAAGTACTGTATAACATCATCTGAATTGGTAGGCATGTTGAAATCATGTCCATCCATGTCGGCTAATATCAAGGCTCCTCTTTAGAATGCCTTTTTCACCACATATGGGCCCTTATAAGTTTGGGAAAACTTTCCTTTATGGCTAGACATAGCTTGATTATGCTTCTTCAAGACTAAGTCGCCTTCTTCGAAGACTCTAGGTTTAACCTTCTTGTTGAACGCTCGCTTTATGTGGTGTTGGTAACTGTCCATGGCACATTGCAGTTATGCACTTTTCATCTATCATGTTCAATTGCTCATAGTGGGAACGAGCCCATTCAGCTTTAGTTAGCTCTGTCTAGGACAAAATTCTAAGATATGGGATCTCTACCTCAACTAGGAGTACGACCTCCATGCCATACCAAAGAATACGAGGTTGCTCCCATGGAAGTACGAATAGAGGTGCGATAAGCACACAAGGCAAATGGAAAATACTTATGCCAGTCCTTATAGGTGTCTTTCTTCTTCACTTAGATCTTCTTCACATTCTTGTTGGCTGCTTCCACAGTACCATTCATTTGAGGGCGATAGGGGATGGAGTTTCAATGCTTAATCTTGAACTGTTGGCAGATTTGTTCAATCATTTTTCCATTCAGATTCTTCCTATTATCGGTAATGAGTTCTCCTGGTGAGTCATAGCGGCACATGATGTTCTATTTCAAGAATCGGGCTACTACTGCCTAGGTAACACTCTTATAGGAAGAGGCTTCCACCCACTTGGTAAAGTAGTCGATAGCCACTAAAATATACACATGCCCATTCAAAGCTTTCTGAATTACTGGTTCAATGACATCCGTACCCCACGCTGAAAAGGGACACAGCGTTGCTAGAGAGTGCAGGGGTTGAGGAGGAATATTCTTCCTATTCTGATAGACTTGGCATTGATGGCAAGTCCTCACATGGTTAATGTAATCATTCTCCATAATGAGCCAACAGTAACCAGCTTTTATAATCTTTCGGGCCAACAGGGGTCCATTAACGTAGGCTCCAAGAAATCCCTCATGCATCTCTTCCATTAAATGGTTGGCTGTTGTAGCATTTATGCATCGAATCAGGATTGTATTATGGTTCCTTTTGTACAGGATTTCACCACTCAAGAAAAATTGGCATGCCATGTGCCTGGTGAACTTCTTCTCATTATCGGTGGCTCCACACGGAAATTCTCCGTCCTTGATATAGGTCTTGATATTGTGGTACCATAGTTTTCCATTCATTTCAACTTCAACATTCATGCAATAGGCCGGTAAATTACGGACTTCTATGCACAACTATCGCATTTCATCTCCTTTCGTCAACTTAACCATGCCAGCCAAGGTTGCTATGACATTATCGAACTGATTGTGTGCTCGAGGAAAATAAGCAAATGTGATATTCTGAAACTTCAGGATCATGTAACTAACACATTTCTAATATGGAATCAACTTGGGGTCTCAGGCTTGCCACTTCCCCTCGATTTGAGAGATGATCAACAAGGAATCATCGAAGACATTTAAATCATGTGTGCTAAACTCGAAGGCGACTTATAAGCCTACTATGTACACTTCGTACTCAGTTACATTGTTTGTGTAGTTGAAATTTAGTTTAATTAAAATAGAGATTTGCTGACCCTTTGGGGAGACCAGGACTGCTCTTACTCCATTTTCGGTGGTATTGGTGGCTCCATTGAAATACAACTTCCAACGCCATGGTTCCACACAGCTTGGTTCCATCTCTATTGCTAAAATATCTTCATCTGGGAAGAGAGATTTTGAAAAATCTTGATCATTCAATGGCTGATTTGCCTAGTAATCGGTTATAGCTTGACTCTTGATGGCCTTTCGCACTACAAACATAATATCAAACTCAGATAGCAGCATCTGCCTGTTGGAAAAATACATGTTTGTATCGCATAGAAAACATATGCAGCAGAAAATTAACGGATCTACTTCATTCGCAATTGATAACATGTACTATGTAAATTTTAGAATTCAAGAATAAGAGAGTGTACCTTGGTATGGTGAATTTCAAAACCAATGATTAGAAGTTCTTGAGAACACTTTCAATCTTCACTCAATTCCACTAATGCCCAAGAAGTGTGGTCTCACAATCAGTTTTTATAAATTTGTTCAAGGGAGAATGAGAGAGAGACTAACCCTCACATACAAACCATTTCATATTCTTTAAAAAATTAGGTATACTTCTCTCCTTACAACTGATTATCTAATTGGGCTAACCATTTGGGCATTTCCAATTGGGCTTTAGTATGTGGCTTGGAGTGGGACTAAAATGGAACAAATAAGACACTAGCTCCAACGGGCCTTGGGGTTTTCTGTCAACTCTTGACAAGTCCAAAGTTACCATTAATTATATTTAATATCACTATATAAATATAATTGCACTCTAGGACTTATTAATAAATTATATCCCAAGACTTTATTGTACATGTAATCCCTTCATAAAATATTCGTAGTAATACAAAGTCATAAATGTAGACTGCCACTTTGTAAATTACTACATTTTAATCCTTGAGTACCTGGTTTAATCCTTTAAGTTATTCATCATATATTTATGAAATCCAATTTCATAAATATATACTTTAGTAACTATTTACTAAAGTAGTTAGGCCTAACATTCTGAATAACAAACCCATAAAACTTATCTCAAGAGAATATTTTATATCTCTGTTAAGAGACTATGAATTCCATCTTAAGAATATATGTTCCATCAACACTAAATGTGGCTACCCAACATACTGAGGTTTTGACCGTTACTTTAGATCTCACTCCTAATATATCAAAGCAACCTACACTTCATGATCAGGTCTATTATTCTCTCAGGATTAAGAGTTCATGTAAAAAGAAGTTGTGAGATTTATTATTCATTTGATAGTCGTTAGGAGAATAATAAATCTCACAGCGGTCCAGTTCAATATGTCTTAACTCTTAAAACATATCAACATATCAACTAAAAGTCTCTACTTCCATGATCAAGACAAATCATCTTAGTTGATATGTTATAGTCTTCGCAGATGAAATGCCCAATTTCATCACTGACTACAAACTAAAATTCTGAGTTTACAAAGAACCTGTGATTTATATCTTCTGTGACTCTTCACATAAATCACAAACTATGCATCTCATGAACTATATGATAATGTCCAAATATTCATGTTACCATCATCTTAGATAATAATAAAGTAACTTTATTAATCACAACATAATGTCATACATAATATCATACATAGCATCATACAATAGGATTTAAGGGCACTAATCCTAACAATCTCCCACTTTTCCTAAAGACTATTGTGCACTAATCTAACTCCCATTCCCTCCAAATGTGACTCGAAAGTCCTTTGAGGCAAGGCTTTGGTAAAGGGATCTGCTAGATTATTTGCACTTTCAATCTTTGCAACTACTACATCTCCATGAGCGACAATATCTTGAATGATGTGGTACTTTCTCTTAATGTGCTTTCCTTTCTTATGATTCCTTGGATCCTTGGATTGTGCAATAGCTCCACTATTGTCGCAAAACAATGTGATAGGAACTTGCTCCATTCTAACTACACCAAGATCAGAAAGGAATTTCTTGAGCCAGACAGCTTCTTTTGCCGCTTCACAAGTAGCAACATATTCATCTTCCATGGTGGAGTCCGCAATACAAGATTACTTAACACTCCTCCAACTTATGGCTCCACCTCCTAAGGTGAACACACAACCTAAAATGGACTTTCTGAAATCTAGATCCGATTGAAAATCTGAATCTGTATAGCCAATGGGAATCAAATCCTCACACCAGTAAACAAGCATATAATCTCTCGTTCTCCGTAGATACTTGAGAATATGCTTTTGAGCTTGCCAATGTTTTGGCCCTGGATTTGATTGATATCGGCTGACCATGCCAACTGAATAACAGATATTTGGTCTAGTACAAAGTATGGCATACATGAGACTTCCTACTGCAGAAGCATGAGGAACTTGTCTCATCATATTTTCTTCCTCTTGAGTCTTAGGCCTTTGGTCATCAGATAAAGGAACTCTATATCTGAAAGGAAGTAATTCTTTCTTGGATTTTTGCATGCTAAACCATTCTAGAACTTTATCTATATATCCAGCTTGTGATAAGCCTAACTTCTTATTCTTGCGATCTCGCCAAAGCTTGATCCCTAAATAAAGTTAGCCTCGCCCAAGTCCTTCATATCAAATTGGCTTGACAACCAAATCTTTACTGATGACATTACCCCTACATCATTTCTAATGAGTAGAATATCATCAACATAAAGCACTAGAAACATTACTACTTTATCTCGATGTCTTTTGTACACACATGGTTCATCAAGATTTTGTTCAAAACCAAATGACTTGATTGCTTGATAAAATCTAATGTTGCATGACCTAGATGCTTGCTTAAGTCCATAAATGGACCTTTTCAACTTGCATACCATATGCTCTTGGTTCTTTGCTATGAAACCTTTTGGTTGCTTCATATAGATTTCCTCTTTAAGATTGCCATTAAGAAATGCAGTCTTGACATCCATTTGCCAAATCTCATAATCATAATGAACAATAATGGATAAGAGAATTTTGATAGATTTAAGCATTGCTACTAGTGAAAAGGTTTCTTTCATAATCAATACCTTCTTTTTGTGTATACCCTTTTCCCACTAGCCTTACTTTAAAGGTTTTAACCTTTTCATCTATCCCTCTATTCCTCTTGTAAACCCATTTGTAACCAACAGGTTTAATGCCATTAGGCCCCTTTACAAGATCCCAAACTTGGTTGGAATATATTGAATCTAATTCAGATTTCATTACTTTGACCCAATGATGTGCATCTATATCATTCATTGCTACTTTATAAGTGTAAGGATCAGTTTCGGTCTCTTCTAAGATAGTTTCATAAGTTTCTCCTAGACCTATAAATCTTATAGGTGGCCTAACAATCCTCCCACTACAATAAGGCACCTGTGTACTAGACATCTCATGAGTAATATCTTGTAGTGTATCCGATACAACCACATCATCCCTAGTTTCATCCATTGGTTGTTCATTTACAGGTTCATTCATTTCAGCCAAAACAACTCTACTTCTAGGAGTATAATCATTCATATAGTCATTTTCCAAGAATTTGGCATTTGTACTAACAAACACTTTATTATCTTTATGACTATAGAATAAACCTCCAGTAGTTCCTTTTCGATACCCTACAAAGAAAACCACTTCTGTTTTAGATTGTAACTTGTCAGACTTTTCTTTCAACACATGTGCTGGACAACCCCAAATATGGAGATGTCTCATACTAGGCTTACGCCCATTCCATAACTCTACAACTGTTTTAGGAACAGACTTTGAAGGTACTAAATTTAGAAGATACATTGTAGTATTTAAGGCATATTCCTAAAAAGAAATTGGTAGAGTTGAATAACTTAACATAGACCTAACCATATCTAAAAGAGTCCTATTCCTTCTTTCTGCTACACCATTTTGTTGTGGAGTTTCAGGTGCAGTCAATTGGGATACAATCTCATTTTCAGTTAAGTAATCCTTAAAATCCCGAAGAAGGTATTCGCCACCACGATCAGATCGAATGACCTTTATGCGTTTACCCAATTGATTCTCAACTTCAGCCCTAAACTCTTTGAAGTTTTCAAAGGTTTCGAACTTCTGTTTCATTAGGTACACATAACCAAATCTAGAGTAATCATCAGTAAAAGTAATGAAATACTCATAGCCACCTCTTGCTTGGATTGACATAGGACCACATACATCTGAATGTACTAGTTCTAGCAAATCTTGAGCTCTTCTACCTTTTGTATTAAAAGGTTGTTTGGTCATTTTGCCTTCCAAACAAGAGTCACAAACTGGAAATTCATCAAAATCTAATGGCTCTAAGAGTCCATCTTTGATCAGTCTTTGAATCCTGTTTGAATTAATATGACCCAAACGTAAATGCCAAAGATATGCATCACTAGTAGAATGAAACTTTCTCCTTAATGATTTCACATGAGAGTCATTATCTAATCCAGAATTATATAATTCATGCTTATCAGGAGTTAAAATATAAAGACCATCCATAATATTTCCAGAACAGATAAACACTTTACCCTTCTTTATTACAACATTGTCTTTAAGGATAACACAATATCCATGTTTACCTAAATAAGTTGCAGAAATTAAATTCCTACGAACATTAGATACATATAGACAGTCTTCCAATATTTAAACCCTAGACTCAAAGCATAAATTAACAACTCCAACAGTTACAACCGGAATCCTACTCCTATCAGCCAAAGTAAGAAATAATTCCCATTCATTAAACTTTCTGGTCTCCTGGAACCCCTACAAAGAATTGTAGATATGATTAGTACAACCTGAATCCACACACCAGGAATCTGTGGGATTTTGTACTAAACATATTTCAAGGAGGAATGAACTTTTCATACCCTTATTATTGGCAGCCCTGAATTTTGGACAATTCCTTTTCCAATGTCCTTTCTCACCACAATGGAAACATTTTCCTTTGATCTTCTTTCCTTTGTTGGCAACCCCTAAGGCAATTTGCTTACCATCTTGTTTGGTGAAGTCCTTCTTCTTCTTCTTCTTATCCTTGCCTTTCGACTTAGATTGAGAAGTAGAAGCTTCAGCCATATTAGCATCAACACTAGATGCACCAAGAATGCCTTCCGCCGTTACCAACTCATTCATTAATTCAGACAATGAATAAATCTTTTTGTTCATATTATAATTGAGTCTGAATTCCTTGAATGATTCCGGTAGTGACTAGAGTATCATATCCACTTGTGATTTTCCATCAATATCGGCACCTAAAACTTCCAGTGTATTCAGATTAAAGATCATTGTAAGACAATGCTCCCTCATTGAACTACCTTCAGACATTTTGGTATTATAAATTTGCCTCATGGTTTCTTGCCTTGCAGAACAGCCTTGCTCACCAAACATCTCCTTCAGACTTAACATTATGTCCGAAGCTAGTTCTACATCCTGCATTTGATGCTGTAGAACATTTAAGATAGATGCTAGGATATAGCACTTGGCCATCTCATTATATTTCTGCCAATGATCATATCACTGTTTTTCCTCAAGAGGAGCATCTAATAAAGGAAAGCTAGGACATGGTTGAGTAAGCACATATTTGTGCTCTTCAGCTGTAAGAACATTGTCCAAATTTCTTTTCTAGTCAACAAAGTTGGATCCAGTCAGTTTGTTTTGATTAAGAATAGTAACAAGTGGGCAAAATGATGCCATGTTCAAATATGAAAATAATAAACATGAATATAATAAGTAAACTGGACATTATCAATTTAGCATATAAACATATAGTATGGAACCTTAATAAAACCATAATATAATATATACAACGACAACCCAATCCCATATTCAATATCCCCCAGCATAGAGTGAACATTAAATACTATGATTGATTAAGAACTATTCTCATTATTAGTGCTATCATGACAACTCTTATCAAACACTAATAATATGCCGTTATACATTTGGCCTCTAAATAATAATAGTAAGAACTCAGCATAGAGGATACTATAATATTTAGTCTAGTGTATACCATTGTCTAGAATCATGTGTAGTCACATTTCATCTCCTTAACAGGCTTATTTTGTAGTACCATGATACAAAAGACCCTTCGCATGGAATGCAAAGCTCGAAACTAAGACAAGGTGTTTGATCAAACCACTATAAACCAGGAAATTCAATCTTGTAGGACCATGAAATAAATACTCTCTGCATGGAATACTAAGCTCGAAGCAAAGACAAAGTATATATTTCAGACTACTATGAACCAACAATGGAGGCCGTGAGATCCAACCTTTGTATCTCTCTCCCACTAGATGTTTTAAAAGAAAGGTTTTTATTTTGTAAACATGTGTAATCTAATCACACACAGCCTTGCACATTATACATTTGAAAACACTTAAAATAGCATTTTCGCGAGAATCTCGCGACTAAGCTCTTCCCGCGAAAATGGGTTAAGGCAAAATAGTGAAAACACAAAATTCAGATAGAAACTTTCACGACTATCTCACGAGTAAAGCTTACCCAAAAAAAATTTTGTGATTCAGAGGCATTTTTCATGAGTAACTTCACGAGAAGGTAACCCGTGAAAAACGCGTGTTTTCAGTTTTTAAAAGTGCAGATGTAGACAGTTTTCAATGGTTTTTCATGAAAAAACAACCACCATATGAACATAATGGATAGAATTTGATATCAAAACTGAATTACATTGATGTTATAGCCTTAAAGTTCAATTTAACATACTTAAATTCAAATTTAAAAAACATCATAACATCAATATCAGTTTTCATCAAACCATAGTTTCAACAACCATGCAGAAAATTAAATATAATCTTCTAACATCATGAAAAAATTATCTCTAATTCCGAAACTTACATAACATGTTATACAGATTCGGAATTGAAGACCGCTCTGATACCAATTGTTGGAAAAATACATGCTTGTATCACATACAAAACATATGCAATGGAAAATTAACGGATCTACTTCATTCGTAATTGATAACATGTACTATATAAATTTCAGAATTCAAGAATAAGAGAGTGTACCTTGGTATGGTGAATTTCAAAACCAAAGATTAGAAGTTCTTGAAAAAACTTTTAATCTTCACTCCAATTCCACTAATGCCCAAGAAGTGTGGTCTCTCAATCAATTTCTATGAATTTGTTCAAGGGAGAATGAGAGAGAGACTAACCTTCACATACAAACCATTTCATATTCTTCCAAAAATTCTGTATGTTTCTCTCCTTACAACTGATTATCTAATTGAACTAGCCTTTTGGGCATTTCCAATTGGGCTTTAGTATGTGGCTTGGAGTGGGACCAAAAGGGAACAAATAAGACACTGGCTCCAACAGGCCTTGGGCTTTTCTGTCAAATTTTGAAAAGTCCAAAGTTACCATTAATTATATTTAATACCACTATATAAATATAATTGCACTCTAGGCCTTCTTAATAAATTATATTCCAAGACTTTATTGTACATGTAATCCCTTCATAAAATATTCATAGTAATACAAAGTCATAAATGTAGGCTGCCACTTTGTAAATTACTACATCTTAATCCTTGAGTACCCGGTTTAATCCTTTAAGTTATTCATCATATATTTATGAAATCCAATTTCATAAATATATACTTTAGTAACTATTTACTAAAGTAGTTAGGCCTAACATTCTGAATAACAAACCCATAAAACTTATCTCAAGAGAATATTATATATCTTTGTTAAGAGACTATGAATTCCATCTTAAGAATATATGTTCCATCAACACTAAATGTGGCTGCCCAACATACCGAGATTTTGACCGTTACTTTAGATCTCACTCCTAATATATCAAAGCAACTTACACTTCATGATCAGTTCTATTATTCTCTCAGGATTAAGAGTTCATGTAAAAAGAAGTCGTGAGATTTATTATTCATTTGATAGTCGTTAGGAGAATAATAAATCTCACAGCGGTCCAGTTCAATATGTCTTAACTCTTAAAACATATCAACATATCAACTAGAAGTCTCTACTTCCATGATCAAGACAAATCATCTTAGTTGATATGTTATACTCTTCGCAGATGAAATGCCCAATTTCATCCCCGACTACGAACTAAAATTCTGAGTTTATAAAGAACCTGTGATTTATATCTTCTATGACTCTTCACATAAATCACATACTATGCATCTCATGGACTATATGATAATGTCCAAATATTCCTGTTACCATCATCTTAGATAATAATAAAGCAACTTTATTAATCACAACATTAAGTCATATATAATATCATACATAATATCATACATAGCATCATATAATAGGATTTAAGGGCACTAATCCTAACACTGCCAACATGAGATTTTTCCATGGGTTGCATGTTAGGCTAATTGAGCGAGCCTGACCAAAAAGAATAGGCAATTTACTACTTGAGTAAGAAGTTCACAAGTTGTGACATTAACTACATTGCCATTGAGAAGACATGTTGTGCGCTGGCATAGGCCTCACGTAAGCTCCAATAGTACATGCTCTACTTTACCACACGATTGATTTCCCGCATATATCCTATCAAGTACATCCTTAAGAAACCTGCCCTCACAGGAAAAATCTCATGTTGGCAGTGTTAGGATTAGTGCCCTTAAATCCTATTATATGATGCTATGTATGATATTATGTATGATATTATATATGACTTAATGTTGTGATTAATAAAGTTGCTTTATTATTATCTAAGATGATGGTAACAGGAATATTTGGACATTATCATATAGTCCATGAGATGCATAGTATGTGATTTATGTGAAGAATCACAGAAGATATAAATCACAGATTCTTTGTAAACTCAGAATTTTAGTTCGTAGTCGGTGATGAAATTGGGCATTTCATCTGCGAAGACTATAACATATCAACTAAGATGATTTGTCTTGATCATAGAAGTGGAGATTTTTAGTTGGTATGTTGATATGTTTTAAGAGTTAAAACATATTGAACTGGACCGCTGTGAGATTTATTATTCTCCTAACGACTGTCAAATGAATAATAAATCTCACGACTTCTATTTACATCAACTCTAAATCCTGAGAGAATAATGGACCTGATCATGAGATGTAGGTTGCTTTGATATATCAGGAGTGAGATCTATAAGTCACGGTCAAAACCTCAGTATGTTGGGCAGCCGTATTTAATGTTGATGGAACATATATTCTTAAGATGAAATTCATAATCTTTTAACGGAGATATAAAATATTCCCTTGAGATAAGTTTAATGGGTTTGGTTATTCAGAGTGTTGGGCCCAACCACTTTAGTAAAGAGTTACTAAAGTATATATTTATGAAATTGGATTTCATAAATGTATGATGAATAACGTAAAGGATTAAACCGGGTACTCAAGGATTAAGATGTAGTAATCTTCAAAGTGGTAGTCTACATTCATGACTTTATCTTACTACGAATATTTTAATGAAGGGGTTGCATGTATAATAAAGTCTTGGGATATAATATATTAATAAGGCCTAGAGTGCAATTATATTCTTATAGTGGTATTTAATATAATTAATGGTAACTTTGGATTTGTCAAGAGTTGACAAAAAAGCCCAAGGCCCATTGGAGCTAGAGTTTTATTTGTTCCCTTTTGGTCCCACTCCAAGCCACATACTAGCCCAATTGGAATGGCCCAAAATGGTAGCCCAATTAGATAATCAGTTGTATATAAGGAGAGAAACATACAGAATTTCATAAGTGCTTTTCATAAGTTTTCATAAGATTTTTCACTAAGATTATATGAGAGAATGAAATAGTTTATATGTGAGTGTTGGACACTTTCTTATTCTCTTCTTAGAAACTGATTGAGAGACCACACTTCTTGGGCATCAAGTGGAATTGGAGTAAAGATTAAAAGTGTTCCCAAGTACTTCTAGTCTTTTGGTTTTGAATTTCACAGCACCAAGGTACGCTTTCTTGTTCTTAAATTCTGAAATTTACATAGTATATGTTATCAATTACAAATGAAGTAGATCCATTAATTTTACGCTGCATATGTTTTGTATACGTTACAAACATGTATTTTTCCTACATCTGAGGCCTTGGCGTAGTTTATACCCAAATTTGAGCATCTCCTTAATGGCCATTAAAACTGCTACATGCCATCCTGATTCAGCCTTAGAAGCATTGTGAATAATAGAAACTAGCTCGAAGCTATGGAAGGATATAAACTTGAGTCTTTGGTGAAGGGTAGATGGAACTACACCCGTTGCATGCAACCAAGGTCTCCCCAAAAGAATGTTTTACGGAGAATCCACCTTAATCACTTGGAAGTTAACCATTAAAGACCTCGGGCCAACCTCAATCATCAATTCAATCTTGCCATGTAGCTCTCGGTGTGTTCCATCAAAAGCTCTAATAATCATGACATTAGGTCGGATAAAGGATACATCCACTTTCAGGCAATCTAGAGTAGCCATCGGGTAAACATTCAAAGTTGACTCATTGTCAATCAAAACCCTTGCAATGATCATGCCTTCGCACTTGACTATGATGTGCATGGCCAAAATGTAATCATTACCTTCAGGAGGTAGCTCATCATCTAAAAAAGCAATCTGGTTGCTGGTTGTACATGCAAGTTAGATTTGTAAACTTTTAGGAAAAGTGGATGAGCTATCTAACAGTACATTTTAATGAAAAATCTCGAAAGTAATAAAAATGAAAGTTTTAATATCATAAAGTCGAGAGAAAAAGAAAGCATTGCAAGGAAAGTAAAGAAGCAAAGAATGTATGTGGAAAACCCTTAGGAAGGGATGAAAACCATGGGTGAGTAAAGGGGAATGTCCCTTACTCTTTCAAGCTTTCTATTATGTAAAAATTGGAAGTTTTCCTTGTACAATGATGGTGTTCTTCCTAAAAGAGAGGCCTTTTCTCTACCTCACTTCCTTACAAACTTTCTACTATTTTCTCTAATGTTCTCTCCTAGTTCTTGCCCTAATGGTCCAGCAACATGTTCCTCTTATAGTCCGAGGAATGTTACCAGGTACAAAAGATAGGTGTCAAACCACGATTCCCCCATCTGAATCCTAATACAGCTGTTGTACTATGTAGTGGCTAGAGAAGAGAGAATGAGCATGCTAAAGTCAGGGTGACCCTGCCACTATATGGGGAGTAATCCTTGGACGAGGAAAGGGATATCTGGGGCACTAAGAATGATGCACGTGTCCTCAACAGTGGTTTAGCACAAGCCTAGCCAATAGAAAAGGGGTATTTCATAGCCTCTGACCATAGGGGGTCACTATCCCCCCTTTTGTGAGTGCTGGGTGTGCATGTCAAGTGTAAATATCACTCTTCCCCAAGATAGTCACGCCGTTGGCACAAACCAAAGATCCTTTACTTCAACCAACGTTTCCTTTCCTTTGCTCATAGCCATTCCACGTATAGGGTCTAGATCTAGCCATGTCAGCACTTTCACATGCCTTGACTGGTGTACTATATATTAGCCCCCTGATTGTCAATAGTGCTTGGTAGTTAAAGTCTTTGATAGTCACATTGTATCAGACTTCAATGCTTAGTATGCGTTTGGATTCGAATTATTCTCCTGCGTTTGTGTTTTTTGTTTTTTTTTGAACCAGTGCCTCTTGCACTGTTCATGGGATATGAACAGTGCATTTAGGCTAATGAACAGTAACCCACGCGTGAACAGTTACTTTTTTATTATTATTTTTTATTGTTTTCAGTTTTCAATTTTTCAGCAAAATAAGCAGTATCCAAACAGATCCTTAAGAAATTATACCTCATGACGTTTGAAACTAGACACGTGGCTTTCGTGAGTGTTTCTAGCCGTTTTGGCGTCGCTTCATTTCCCGCGCTTGGAAGACGGGTATTATTCTTCATAAATGTCATGTCTTTTCACATAAATCCGGTTAGTGATTTAAAAAGGGAAAGATCTTCTTTTATTCTTCATTCCTTTTGCATCTTTACACATTTTTCTTCTCAGAGAGAAAATCCCCCATTGTTAACAAAATGGCCAGCCTTTCTTCTACAGGTTCTAACTCTCCTAAGGACAGTTCGAGTTCCTCTAGTGAAGACTCAGGTTCTTAAAGTAACAACAATGCACCACCACCCAGCCCTAAATCCATTCCCCTTCCTCTTCCCCTCCCTTTTTCAATCTTTCCCCTTCCCCCTTAAGTCTTCCTTCCTCAAGAAGTTCAACCATGGGAAGGGAGTGAAAAAAAAGAAGGGGAGGACTCAGAAGAGCTTCAGTTGAAAGCCGAAGAAGATGATGAGGATAAAGCTTACAACGCCTTCATGGGGGCTGCTTCATGGCATAAGAGAAGGCGTAGAGCTTTTCAAGTAGGCTCTGATTTAAGCATAACAGCCTCCAACGATTCTGATTCTGACTCAGAAGAGTCAGATTCCTTTGATGACTTCAACTCTAGAGATAATGAAGGTGAGGAGGAGGATGAAAAGGAGGAGGATGAGGAGGAGGACAAGGCTCCGGACTACCTACAAGAAGATTCTAATTTGGAGAGAGGCTCGGATGCCTACAAGCTTTACTCCCCTTAAGCCGCTCACTTTCAACCTGCAATCTTCTTTTTTGTTTTTATAGGTAGGCCACATTATTGGCCTTAGGTTGTAGGTTATTTGTGTTGTAGTTGTAATATAATTTTTGTTGTTGTTAATGTATGGAAAAAGGATGATAGGCCAAAAGGCCATACAATGTAAATCTCCCTTTCTTTTTTAGAACATATTTATATGTAATATAAACAATATAGTTTGCTCTAAACATTGTTGTGTATTATATTTTTATTTTTATGTTTCTTCTCTTCTTTTTATTATTGTATCCCTGCATAAAGGCATAACATGCAAACATGTCAGTTAAACAAACTGTGAGACAAAGTAGGGTTAGACCTGTTGATGAAGGGTTACATTTTTTCACACCTTCTACGGTCTCCCTTGTTTTTCTTCTTTTTGCCAACTACTTTTGTTAGAGATTTTGGTTCTCCCCTTTGTTGACACGTGTCAATTATTTTGAAAAGGTGTCTCACTTTTGAAGAACCCTTTTTAGAGGGAAAAGAGTAATTGCCCATAGTATAAAAGGAAAAGGAACTGTCTCCTTCCCTCGTTTTTCTCATTTTTCCTTATCTTCTTATTTTTGAACCCAAACTTTAGAATCCTCCACAAGCACAAAAACCATGGGTGTCAAACACAATCTGGGATCCAATTCTTCGAAGATTATAGAGCCTTAAACCTTTATGATCAATAGGCCATTGCTAGGAGGAGAAGAGAATCCTTCCACAGAAGAGCAATGGATCATCCTCCCTTTCTTTAAAGATTACCTGTTTGATAAAAGTTTCGATTAGGACTCTGTTTCCTTTTCTTCAAATCCCCCCTACACAGCATGTGGGGAGCCTAATGATCTTTTGACTATGGATATGGATTTGAAGCACATTCCTTGGCTTGACACTTGTAGAGGAGATTTTGCACCCACCTCTGATGAGGTCTTCAAATCTCATACCTCTATTTCCAAAGGCTGGAGAAGTTGGTGTCGAAGGGTGTTGACATATCCTCCCTTCATGAATATCCTGCAAAGAGTACATCTTGTGCGCACTGTGCTAGTGTTTTCTGGCCTGGATATCAGCAAGGATAATGAAAGCCTCCTTTCTCTCTTATACCAATGGAATTCCACTACTCACACCTTCTTTACAGGGTGTCAAAAAATCTCTCCCTCCCTAAAGGATGTTTATGAGATATTGAGACTTCCCCTATTTGGAGATGTTGAGGTGGCTAACATTTCCTTATCTCATGCTGAAGCCAAAGCTATGAAGTTCCTTGAAGATGCTGTAAAAAAATCCTTGATGAAGCCAGTCTTGAAGGCAGTAAGGAAAGGAAAAGCCCCTAGCAAGGAAGTGCCAGAAAACACCAGTGTTGGCGGTGACAAAGGTTCTAGGGCCAACTTTTAGGGATGGATTAGATATTTCTAGAGAGAGTATGCTGATGGCGTGGATGAAGAAGCCAATTCATATTCTTTAAAGGAAGGCACAGACTTCGTTATAGGAGAAGGTAACTCTAGTCCTTATGAACTTGAAGCCTTTATTGCTTTCTTGCTATCTCGCCATTTATTTGAAGGATATCCCCACGAGAAAATCCTAGGTAGACATTTCTCTTTAGCTGTCAAGTTAGCCAAAGGATATTCCTTCCTCCTTTCCCCTTATTTCTTAGGAACTTTGTATTCTTATTTAGATTGTTTCACCCTTGACCTATAGCATTCATGGGGTAGATTTCAAATAGAGACATTTGTACCTATGGCATTTTTACAAATCTGGCTGTGGGAGCACTTTTGGAACTATGTTCCTGTCCCTAAAACTTTAAATTCCTTTAAAGCTAGCCTGCCATCACCCTAAGGATTACCAAGATCATGGTGTTGGACGACCCTTCTGACAACTTCCCATGTAAGGTCATGAAACAGTTTCTTGCTATGAGATTCTCCTTGGTCTGAGGAGGAGCTTTCTTTTATTGCTTGTGCCTTTACTTCCCATCTTCAAGCACGTTTTCAAGATGACTTTGGAACCTAAGCTTACAACCCACAAATGCATGGTTTACCTCACTTACCTCATTGCATCACAACACATATGCATCAATGCATGATCATATTCATATGCATGTTCATGTTTATGGTATTTAAACAAACTATAACCCTAATAAACATATGAAAACAGTTTAAAAAGAGGGTAAAACATGTGATAAGACAGTGGAAAAACAAACAGAAGTGGAATTAGGATTTCATGCCTGCACAACCCAACTGTATGCGTACGCATGCAAATAACATGCGCACGCATACACACCCTATGAACCCTAACCTAGAAACTACAGAACAGAAACACAAAAACAAAGAATCTAACAATCTAACATGCTCAGAATACAAACACCAAGACAACCTTGGCTAAACAAACATATACTAAACACACAGGCACATATAAAAACATAAAGAAACAAAGAAAATCAATGCAAAGAAAAGAGCTAAAGTTAGAAACTTTACCTCAACACTAGAAATCCTTAGAGCTTGATTTTGATCGTTCCCTTCAATCAATCTATTCACAACCAAATCAAAGATGAGTTAGTAAACTTATAACTCAAAGATCAAGTCCAGAAAAGGTCCCAATCAAGCAAAATTTGACTTGAGGATGTTTTGTGAAAAATCCCCCTCTTTGATTCACTATTTTCTAGTGAATCTTGTGTGTTTTACAACTCGAATCCATCCTCTTTGAAAAAGTACCTTTTATGGCTTTATATAGTCAATAAATAGGGGTTTGGGGTAGCTCATAGACGATGTGGGATTCGTTCCAAACCTAGTTTAAATGCAGAAAACTTGTCTTACATAGTTTCTAGAACCCTAGCATGCGCATGCATGCAGAAAGCATGCATACGCAGAGTTTGAGCATGCATACGTATACGCGTGTATGGTACACATGTTAGGATAAGTGCCCTTAAATCCTATTGTATGATACTATGTATAATATTAAGTATGACATTATGTATGATTTAATATTGTGTTTAATAGAGTTGTATTATTATTATCTGAAATAATGGTAACATGAATATTCGGACATTATCATATAGTCCATGAGATGCATAGTATGTGATTTATGTGAAAAGTCATAGAAGATATAAATCATAGGTTCTTTGTAAACTCAGAATTGTAGTTCGTAGTCGGTGATGAAATTGGGCATTTCATCTGCAAAGACTATAACATATCAATTACGATGATTTGTCTTGATCATGGAAGTAAGATGTAGTAATTTACAAAGTGGCAGTCTGCAATTATGACTTTGTATTACTACGAATATTTTATGAAGGGGTTGCATGCACAATAAAGTCTTGGGATATAATTTATAGATAAGGCCTAGAGTGCAACTATATTTATATAGTGGTATTAAATATAGTTAATGGCAACTTTGGACTTGTCAAGACTTGACAAAAAAGCCTAAGGCCCATTAGAGCTAGTGTCTTATTGGTCCCTTTTGGTCCCACTCCAAGCCACATACTAGAGCCCAATTGGAAAGACCCAAAAGGCTAGCCCAATTAGATAATCAGTTATAAGGAGAGAAACATACAGAATTTTGTAGAGAACCTTTTACATGAAATGGTGTATGTGAGTGTTGGACACTCTTGAACTCTCTCTTGAACATTCCATATAACTGATTGAGAGACCACACATCTTGGGCGTTAGTGGAATTGGAGTGAAGATTAGAAGTATTCCCAAGTGCTTACAATCTTTGTTTTGAAATTCACCACACCAAGGTACACTCTTTTATTCTTGAATTCTGAAATTTACATAATGCATGTTATCAATTGCGAATGAAGTAGATCCGTTTAATTTTTCGGCTGCGCACTCTCATATTTCCATCAAATGGTATCAGAGCAGTCTTCAATTTCAAATTGTATAACATGTTTTGTGAATTCTGGAATTAGAAGTTATAGTTTCATGTTGTTAGAAGATTTTGCATTTAATTTTCTGCATGGTTGTTGAAACTATGATTTGATAAAAACTAATATTGATGTTATGATGTTGTTTAAATTTGAATTTAAGTATGTTAAATTGATCTTTGAGGCTATAGCATCAATGAATTTCAGTTTTGATATCATTCTATGACTATCATGTTCGTATGTTAGCTGTTTGTTCAAGAAAAACCGTAGAAAACTGCCTTAGAAAAATTCTGGAAATTCGTGTTTCACGATTTTCGATCGATCGAAAATCACGTTCAATCGATCGAGTGAAACAGTGATCAGACTTTCTTTAAAAGATTGATTTTCGATTGCTAGTTGATCGATCGAATTTTTTTTTCGATCGATCGATAGGCAATTTCGATCAATCCAACAAGTCAGATGGTCAAGTTCGAATTTCTTAATTTTTTCAATCAATCGAGGGGCACATTCGAACAATCGAAAGAAAGAAAATTAGAATTTTTTCTAAGTGTTTTCACATGTAAAAGGAGTAAGACTATGTGTAATTAGATTATGCATGTTTTAAAATTAGAAACCTTTCCTTTAAAACATCTAGTGGGAGAGAGATACAAGGGTTGGATCTCACGGCCTCCATTGTCGGTTTATAGTGGTGTGATTAAGCACCTCGCCTTGGCGTATATGCCTTGCTCCCTTCAGAGGGTGTTTAATTCATGGTACTACAGGTTAAACTTCTTAATGATAGATGAAGTATGTTTTTACATTGAGAACGACCACGCTTCCGTGGAGTTACTTGGTGATTCACATTGATTTTAGGCAATGGTGTACACTAGACTAAGTATAATGTTAACCTCCCTTCGGAGCTATGTCATTATTACTTAGAGGCTAAAGGAAAAGCGGAAAATTATTTTTGTTTGGTAAGAGTTACCATGATAGCATTAATAATGAGAATAATTCTCGCCTGATCATAGTGATTAGTATGACCTCGCTTCCGAGGAATATTAATTGTGGGATTGGGTTGTCATTGCATATATTATGTTATGGTTTTATTAAGGTTCCATACTATATGTTTATATGTTAAATTGATAATGTCCAGTTTACTTATTATATTCATGTTTATTGTTTTCAGATTTGAACATGGCATCATTTAGCCCACTTGTAACTATTCTTAATTAAAACAAACTGACTGGATCCAACTATGTTGACTGGAAAAGAAATTTGGACATAGTTCTCACTGCTGAAGAGCACAAATATGTGCTTACTAATCCATGTCCTAGCTTTCCTTCATTAAATGCTCCTCTTGAGGAAAAACAACGATATGATCGTTGGCAGAAATCTAATGAGATGGCCAAGTGCTACATCCTAGCATCTATCTCAAATGTTCTACAGCATCAAATGTAGGATGTAGAACTAGCTTCAGACATTATGCTAAGTCTGAAGGAGATGTTTGGTGAGCAAGGCCGTTCTACAAGACAAGAGACCATGAGACAAATTTATAATACCAAAATGGCTGAAGGTAGTTCAGTAAGGGATCATTGTCTTACAATGATCTCTAATCTGAATACATTGGAAGTTTTAGGTGCTGATATTGATGGAAAATTCCAAGTGGATATGATACTCCAGTCACTACCAGAATCATTCAAGTAATTCAAACTTAACTATAATATGAATAAAAAGATTTATACATTGTCTAAATTAATAAATGAGTTGGTAGCGGCGGAAGGCATCCTTGGTACTTCTAATATTGAAGCCAATATTGGTGAATCTTCTACTTCTCAACCTAAGTCGAAAGGCAAGGGTAAGAAGAAGAAGAAGAAGGACTTCACCAAGCAAGAGGGTAAACAAATTGCCTTAGGGATTGCTGACAAAGGAAAGAAGCTCAAAGGAAAATGTTTCCATTGTGGTGAGAAAGGACATTGGAAGAGGAATTTTCCAAAATTCAAGGCTGCCAATAAAGGTATGAAAAGTACATTCCTTCTAGAAATATGTTTGGTACAGAATCCCACGGATTCCTGGTGTGTGGATTCAGGTTATACTAATCATATCTGCAATTCCTTGCAGGGGTTCCAGGAGACCAGAAAGCTTAAAGAAGGGGAGTTGTTTCTTACTTTGGCTGACGGGAGCAGGATTTCGGTTGTAGTTGTTGGTGTTCATAATTTGTGTTTTGAATCTAGAGTTTCAATATTGGAAGACTGTTTGTATGTACCTAATGTTCGTAGGAATTTAATTTCTACTACTTACTTAGGTAAAAATGGATATTGTGTTATCCTAAAAGACAATGTTGTAATAAAGAAGGATAAAGTGTTTATCTGTTCTGGCAATATTGTAGATGGTCTTTATATTTTAACTTCTGATAAGCATGAATTATATAATTCTGAATTAGATAATAACTCTCATGTGAAATCATTAAAGAGAAAGTTTCCTTCTACTAGTGATGCATATCTTTGGCATTTGCGTTTGGGTCATATTAATTCAAATAAGGTTCAAAGACTGATCAAAGATGGACTCTTAGAGCCCATGGACTTTGATGATTTTCCAGTTTGTGAATCTTGTTTGGAAGGTAAAATGACCAAACGACCTTTTAATGCAAAAGGTAGAAGAGCCCAAGATTTGCTAGAGCTAGTGCATTCTGATGTATGTGGTCCTATGTCAACCCAAGCAAAAGGAGGTTATGAGTATTTCATCACTTTTACCGATGATTACTCAAGATATGGTTATGTGTACTTAATGAAACGGAAGTCCGAAACCTTTGAAAAGTTCAAAGAGTTTAGGGCTGAAGTTGAGAATCAATTAGGTAAATGCATAAAAGCCATACGATCTGATCGTGATGGTGAATACCTTCTTGGGGATTTCAAGGATTACTTAACTCAAAATGGGATTGTATCCCAATTGGCTGCACCTGAAACTCCCCAACAAAATGGTGTAGCAGAAAGAAGGAATATGAAACTTTTGGAAATGATTAGGTCCATGATGAGTTACTCAATCTTACTGATTTCTTTTTGGAGTTATGCCTTAAATACAGCAATACATCTTTTGAATTTAGTTCCATCGAAATCTGTTCCCAAAACACCCATGGAATTGTGGAGTGGGCGTAAGCCTAGTATGAAATATCTCCACATTTGGGGTTGTCCTGCACATGTGTTAAAAGGGAAGTCTGATAAATTGGAACCAAAATCAGAAGTGTGTTTGCTTGTAGGTCATCCAAAAGAAACTAGGGGTTATTTATTCTATAGTCGTAAAGATAACAAAGTTTTTGTTAGTACAAATGCTAAATTCTTGGAAAATGACTATATGAATAATTTTACTCCTAGAAGTAGAGTTGTGTTGGCTGAAATGAATGAACCTGTAAATGAATAACCAATGGATGAAACTAGGGATGATGTGGCTATATTAGATACACTACAAGATACTACTCAAGAGATGTCTAGTACACAGGTGCCTCGTCGTAGTGGGAGAATTGTTCGGCCTCCTATAAGATTCATAGGTTTAGGAGAAACTTATGAAGTTATCTCAGAAGAGGCTGAATCGGATCCTTACACTTATGATGAAGCAATGAATGATATAGATGCACATCATTGGGTCCAAGCTATGAAATCTGAATTAGATTCCATGTATTCCAATCAAGTTTGGGATCTTGTAGAGGCGCCTTACGACATTAAACCTGTTGGTTGCAAATGGGTTTACAAGAGGAAGAGAGGGATAGATGGAAAGGTTGAAACCTTTAAAGCAAGGCTAGTGGTGAAAGGGTATACTAAAAAAAAGGTATTGATTATGAGGAAACCTTTTCACCAGTAGCAATGCTTAAATCTATCAGAATTCTCTTATCCATTGCTGCTCATTTTGATTATGAGATTTGGCAAATGGATGTCAAGACTGCATTTCTTAATGGCAATCTTGAAGAGGAAATCTATATGTTGCAACCGGAAGGTTTCATTGCAAAGAACTAAGAGCATATGGTATGCAAGTTGAAAATTTCCATTTATGGACTTAAGCAAGCATCTAGGTCATGGAACATCAAATTTGATCAAGCAATTAAGTCATTTGGTTTTGAACAAAATCTTGATGAACCATGTGTGTACAAAAAACATCAAGATAAAGTAGTAATGTTCCTAGTACTTTATGTTGATGATATTCTACTCATTGGAAATGATGTAGGGGTGATGTCATCAGTAAAGGTTTGGTTGTCAAGCCAATTTGATATGAAGGACTTGGGTGAGGCTAACTTTATTCTAGGGATCAAACTTTGGCAAGATCGCAAGAATAAGATGTTAGGCTTATCACAAGCTGGATATATAGATAAGGTTCTAGAACGGTTTAGCATACAAAACTCCAAGAAAGGATTACTTCCTTTCCGACATGGAGTTCCTCTGTCTGATGACCAAAGGCCTAAGACTCAAGAGGAAGTAGATATAATGAGACAAGTTCCTTATGCTTCAGCGGTAGGAAGTCTCATGTATGCCATGCTTTGTACTAGACTAGATATTTGTTATTCAGTTGGCATGGTCAGCCGATATCAATCAAATCCAGGACCAAAACATTGGCAAGCTGTAAAGCATATTCTCAAGTATCTATGGTTGGCAAACTGTAAAGCTGTAAAGCACATTGGCAAGCTGGTTGAACCGGCTGCAAAAATGGTTGAAAAATTGGAGTAGTATAAGCAGAAGTAGAAACCCTTGGCCTATCAGGTGTCCTAGCATTCATATGGACATCTGCTTCCTTCCCCTTACGGTCGGTTGCCTTCTTTACCTGTTATTCAATCATAGAATGCAAAGCATCAGGATCAACTATCTTCTTGCTTCTAATACCCTCATTAATACACTCCCCAATGGGAATCAGATTTACAAAATGCGTGACTTGAGCACTGATCATCTTCTTATAATACGGAGGCTTGAGCTTATCAATGAACCATTTGATCATCTCCTCTTCCATAGAAGGGAGCACCTGTATGGCTAACTTATGCTACCTTTGTGTGTACTCTTGAAAAGATTCCCAACTCTTCTTTTCTGCTCTTTGAAGGGCTGTATGATCAGAAGCTATCTCAGTATTGAAATGGTAGTAATCCAAAAAGGCATTGGCTATCTCTTTCCAATTGTAGGTCTTTTCCAATCTCAAATACCATGTGGCTATAGAGCCAGTTAAACTATCAGGGAAAACCTGACTGAGCAAAGGTTGGTTATCCCCATAGGGTTCCATCTTCCTATAGAACATGCGTACATAAGCATAGGGATCACTTGTGCAGTCATACTTTACAAATTAAGGCGGCTTAAACTTGGGAGGCATGACAACCTATGGAAAGCTAGTCAAATTGTCAAAATCAACACTTCCATGAGAGCCAAAACCTTCAATAATGTGGATATTCTTTTCCAACGTCTCCACCTGGCTCTTAACTTGATTGTAACCATATTTTGAGGTCTTATCCTTAGAAGGATCAGTTTCCTTATTGCCTCCCTGTGGGCCAGTTGGTGGTATGGTTCGATCATTTTTCAGGTTAGGCGGCGGTGTCTCACCTTCGGGCAGAGGTATAGGACCTTGCCCTTCTAGAGTGGGGCCAGATGAGACATGCCCACTTCATACAACTAGTTGTTGCATCATACACATTATTTCTACCATTTGCTCTTTTAGGAGAGCAATCTTAGTGGCATTTTCATCAACAGGTGGAGGACCACTAGTAGACATCTGTCTAGCACAAGACCTTGTGATAATGGGATCACAATGTGATGGTAACTTTGACTGTTTCCTTTGAGCAATCTTTTCTCTTTATAATTCTGGAAATAATAAAAGAATGGGATAAGAAGACATGTGGGTACATTTGAAATTATAACAATGTGGAAACATAGAAACATAAACAAAGTTACTTTAGGTTCTCGCTTATTTCAGAATGCACGGTTGGAACCCTTAGTCGGGTTTTTATTATTATGGTGAGTTTCTATATTGATGCGGAATTAATGCATAAGCTTTAGCAAGTCATTAGAACTTTCACATCATGCTTGAAAATAAATGGGAAAGAACGAATCTCTCTTTTCATTACATTACATAAAAAGAATGCTATTACAAAACTTGGTTTTTTACAATGCCCTAAAACTTGGCTTTTTTACAATACCCCAAGGCGGATACAAAGAATTTCCATTTTACAAAATGCAGAGGCTTCATTCTTAATGGCTCAGTTTTCTTGAAAAAGATCTTGGACTTTTTGTAATGTCTTCCTTGATGCGGCGTTCCGGCTGCTTGCCACCAATTTTATCTGTATACATTTAAATGATGGAACCATTAGTGTATGCATGTGTGCCCTTGTAGGGTTGGAAACCCTTAGGGTCTGGGTATGATCTAATGTGCAAGCAACGTAGTTGCTTTTCCCTAGGGTTTGGTCACAAATGCTATGCAAGCAGAACAGAAAGAACTTGGAGTAGAACATAGCTTTTCAACATATGCAAAAAGGGCAAGACCTATAAATGGAAACCAGACACTTTCCCCTCGACTTATTTTTGTAAACAATCATTCACTCGGCTTGGCTCTGCCTAATCCTCACTGGGAGAGTCTGACTTATTCTATGCTAACTATATGAGACACGGTCAACAAGGGTTTGTCCATCCTATCCCTAGGGGGGACCTCGATCATTTAATCATTTCCTTCACAGAAGTTGTGGGATAGGGTGGATCAATGAGGGCCTTTCCAGTAACTTCCGTCCACCCAGTGGACCCAGAAACCTACAATTTGGTGCCCTAGTAACTATCTAAGGTATGCAGGTCAGGCATCAGCCTTATGCGCTAGGTCTGGGTTCGACCTAAAATGAAAGGTTATGTTATCCATTTTGAAATGAAAGGGGAAAGACATTCCAACAAAGCACAACATATATATATATATATATATATATATATATTTATATATATATATATTTATATATATATATATATATTTATATATAGATAAAGGTGTAGAAGAAATTAAATCTTACTACCCTAAATTTGCACATGTGAAGGAAAGCTGTAAAGCATGCTTACAAAAGCAAGAAAGCTTACATATGTACAAAAATACCTCAAAGCCGATTTTAAAAACCATTCAAAAAGGTTTTTGAAAACACTTTTTTGGTCTTTTGAAAATAGTTTACTAAAGATAGAGTGAAAACATTTTACAAAAAGAAAGGCCCAAAGGCTAATGCCAATTTCAATATTTTTGAAAGCCAATGACCAAAGATTAAGATTTCATCAAAAAGCTCTAAAGGTTAAATTCTCATGCCTCCCACTGCCTCTTGGAGGTGGGGCAGTTCTTTTAGCACTTGTTATTAAAAAGAGGAGAAGGCACGAGCTCGGGTGTTGTGAAAGAGGGTGAAAAAGGGGTAACCTCTGGTGTGTGACTAAAGTGAGTCAATTTTAATCTATTATTACCAAAGGTAGTGAAGTCGCCGCCAATCATTGGGTTTTTTCTAAGTTCTGATTGGTCATCTAATAACTCTATTTTATTTTTATTACCAGTCCTAGGCTAAGAAAAATGTTTGTTTTTCCTAATTGAATCCGAATGGTAAAAAGTCTTGATTCTTGAGTTTGGAAGTCTAGTTACATGTGGGGACGGTGTTAGGCACCCCACAACGCCTGTTTAAAAAAAGTCCTTTGCTTTGGTAAAATCTTAATTTTCGGTCATTGGAGTTGAAAACAAGCTATTGGCATTAACTTTTGGGGCTTTAAAAGAATTAGGCTTTGAGGTTTGATTTTGAAAAGGGGTGTAGCCTTTATCAATGCTTTGCTAGCACATTTGGAATTATTGTCAAATTTCCACGACGAAAATTCGACAACATTTCTCCAGATTTTCGGGGCGAAAATCTGGCAGCATTTCAGAGTAGGTGCATCATAGCACACAAAACACCTATTCTCACCAAGCTTTTGCTATGAGAATACGACAAAAGGATGCCCCATTTTCACGGCGAAAATTCAGCAAAATTTCACGTTTGGTGCGCTATGGTGCACTGGAAGGGTTTCATACCCGTTTATATTTGTCAGTATATTCATACTAAGGCAAACTGGGGCTCATCGAAGTATCAACACACTAATGCATGTCTCATACACGGGGAAACCAATGTCACTAGCTAACATGGATCAAAGGCAATCACACCACGACAGTCATGCACACAATATAACATGAATATGCATTTACAACATAAGCCTTGAATGCATACTCACACTCCAAGGTCAAGAGCACCCATGATCACGAGGGGGTTGCCCTCCTAACCACGTGTGTCCATCATACAAAGTGCATGACCAACTTTAAACAACAAACATATATATAAATATATATATATATATGCATAATGCAAACACACAGAGCAGAAGAAAAAATTAGAAATTTCCAGCATCCAAAGGGTATGGCGTAAGCAAGGTACAGGAAAAAGAAAGGATTAGACATTTTCATACCCTAGGAATGCAGCCCAAGCAAGGTACAAGAGAAAAAACCCTAAATCTAAAGATCTATAGACATGGTTCTAAAGAAAAGGCTAAGAAAGAGAGAGAGAGAGGACCCCACGGAGAGGCTAAGCCTTCTAATATATTGATCTTTGCCCTTTTGGCTTGCATTTAGAAGTTACACTCGTGCTCTATGCATACTGTGGGTGCAAGCGCCCGTGGCGAGCTTTGAGTTTCCCTAGATGGGAAGTACACCTTGGCCTAGGGTGGACCATGACAGAGGGTGTAAATGGAGTCGCCACCTAGATTAGGTCTAGGAATCATAAATATAGTGCTCTTGTGGAATGACTGATCTTTACCAAAGCACATGTCCACAGTTTAAGTATGGGGATGAGAAGGTGTTAGGCATCCAACCCCACCTGACCCGTGAGTCGGCCTCCACTCATTGTGTTCCAAATCCTAATCCCATCAAAAGGTCATCTAATATGTTATTCTAAACTCAAACATACTAACATGCATCTAACATCCAAACATGACAAATGTTTCACACTCATCCATAGCATAAAAACCCTACCATTCATCTGGCAATATATATATATATATATATATATATATATATATATATATACTAGTCGCTAACCCGTGAAGTTCTTAGAAATGCTAAATATTTTTTTTTTAATCAAATTAAATGCATTTTTTGTCGGGTTGGGAGAAATTTAGTCAACCAAGGTACATGTGTGTGTGTGTGTCTACATATATATATATATATAGTGACCTTGTCAAATATTTCTTAATCTGCCAACAAAGAAAATTATTGCTCATTTGAAGCAATTTACAATGTTCATTCTAGGCAGAAGCTTACATATTTTTTGTTGTGATTTACAATTTGAGTAGATGAAAATAATATGATGTTCTATCATTGGTTATTGCCTTCACAACAAAAAGGGTAAAATTTCAAATCAAAAGATTACATATCACATTTAAAAGAAACACTAACAGAAAGTAAAATATATGACATGAACTAATAACAAATGATCATAATATTCAAAGAGTTTTGTAAATTAACAACAAAATCTTATTAAGTTGCTGGGGGCAGCTTCACTAACTATATTTTATCAATAAAAATAATTTTCTTCATAAGAATTGTTTAAGTTATCATATTAAATATGAGAAAACAGGTGCAAGCATATTGTTGTTGACTACACTGTATCACAAAGAGTCTCTCTTGGATTGCTTCATTCTTCTCTCTGCTCTACAACTAAAGCTTCCCCATCATAAGCTTCTTGCCATGCAAAACTGTGTAGACAAAAGCAGAATTCCAGAATTTTCATTTCCAACTTTTGCAGACCTCAACAAAAGCTAAGATTCATGATTTTATCAAAATCTTCAATGCCTTTATTATTAAAATTCTCAATATATACACCATTAGCATAGATACAAATTGATTCAAAAGCAGCCTTATTTTAAAAACAAAGTTTTAGCTCACCAAGCTTTCTTGCATTGTTTTATACCTCCTGGAGCAAGGATATCAAGGGAGTTACAGGATGAGCGGATAACAAACCAAACAAATCGGCATGTATATCAACCATCAATTACACACCCAAAATTATAAAAATCTAAATAGATTAAAATGTTAGATTGAGAAAAAACTTAACTGTTTATTTATAACTGCCAAAAATGTTTAAGGATTTCCAAAACTACTAAAGTTTGTCAGGGTTAACAAATTTTACACCTATGGGAATCTAATTCTTTTCAATCCAGTCAAAGAATTAGATAAACAAACAAAAAGAATAGAAAGATATAATACCTGTTTTCAAAGTTTTCAAAGGCTTTAACTAATTCCTCATACTTATATTCCTTTATCTCCACCTCTACCTCTACTTTCTCCACCACTCCTGCACCTTTTAAAATGCCAAAATAACCCAACGACGTCGTTTAATGCAATATCTTTTAAATCAAAGCATGGACACAATAAAAAGGAGTGAAAATGATCATAAATTTATGTAAACATTCAAAAATTTGGGAATTTAGATTCAGATTCTGTAATAAGAACAAAACAGTCAGGTATATTATCTTAAAAGTGCTATCTAACACAGAACAGATTGGGTTGCTGAGCTGTTTGGTTTTTCCTTTACAGATGATGTACGGTAGCTGTTTTTCCTTTCTTTCCCACTAACAAAAGTAGTATTTTTTATGAGAAAAGTTTGAGTTGAAGCCAAGAGAAGAATTTTTATAGATACAAAATATTCAAGGGCAGGTTGTATGATTGAAAACAAATATTTTACCTTCCAACCATTTAAAAGAAATATTTTACCTTCTCACAATGAATTATTGGAAAAAAAACTAAAAACAATTATAATGAGTATAACAATCGCAATAAACAATATGTACCAACCGTTTAAAAGAAATATTTCTTTTATTTTGTATAACAACTCAGCTGTGTTAAATATACTTTTTTTTAAATTTTAAAATGAAAATAGTCTAAAAACAAGTCATTTTTTTTTTTGTTTCTCTTTTTTCTTTTATTTAGCAAGTAAATAGAATAATGAACAAATATAGATTCCATAAACAAAACTATCTACATCAGAAAAATAGTGCAATACATGTATTAGTAGCAAAGCAGTAAATGATCTGATTAATGGTTTTATATTGACTATTTATATATAACTTTTATGCAACAGGAACTTTTAAAAAAAAAATATTTACAGAAATTGTTAACAAACCTTGAGTCGATGCAGTTAAGTATGCAACTCTTTATCCAAAAATGAAAGAAGAACCTGCAAAATAAGTTTTTTTTTTTATAGTTTTTTTTAATTAAAATAATTTGTAAAAAACAAAATAACGAAGATCAATAATAGTGCAGTAAATGACCATCTAAATCAATTTAATACCTACTCACAAAAACAACAGCGAGAGAATTAACTCCTACATCCTTTGCAACTCCAAGCACCCAAAAAAGAAAGTAACATAATATATATTTCTAATCCTAGACATGGATCAATGTATGTCTGTCTGTGTGTAGTACCAAAATGTTCAGTTTCTCAGAGAAAAGAGGTATTGGCTTTGCAATCTTTAATAGTCAGAAACTGATTCACATGCTCAGGTGCATTATGATTATAGAGGTACAAAAATAGTGAGATTGCAATCTTTAGGAGGCAGCAAACAAATGTGCAAGATCTGGAAGACAGCATCAAAAGCAGGTCATTCTAAGCTTTAGTAGTTGGAAACAGATTCACATGCTCAATAGCTAATGTGATATTAGAACTAAAATCAAAAGTCATATCAAGCATAATTTAACATGAAATAAAAATTGCAAAGTGGAAACAACATTAGAAATTAAGATACCATAAACAAAAATGTAATCAAAAGAAATCATAATACCATCACTTAACTGGGAAGAAGCCCAAGTTTGAAAAACCCCACTAAAATATTCGATTTGTACCACAATAAGACATAGAAACAATAAATATATTAGTAAGTATATGAAAAATTGATAATCACAATCAAATTCAAAAATCAAATGGAAAGACATGTCAATCTCATTGTCCATAGGACTGTTTTTGTAAAGAGAAATGCATGTTTTAATTTACTGTGTAGTTTTAGAGAAACAAAAAAGAAAAAAACAGTCCTTGACAATATCTGAGGACCTTAAACAATCATATATTATGAACACTCTCTGTTAACAAACAGAATTTTTCTTTCAAAAAATCACATGCCCAAACATAAGCCTAAATTTTTTATAAAAAACGATATTAAAAACTCCAGCAACCCGAAACTGAAACAAACCCCAACAGCAACCCATAACTATCTGCAACTCATAGCCCATACATATCACTGAAAATTCTGAAACCACAATCTACATCAATATGAATAAATTTTTCAGCCAAAATAAATTAATCATCAGGTCGACTCTTAGGCCTTTCAAAAACACAGAAAAAAAAAAAAAAAAACCATTAAATCGATACTATCTCCACTATGAAACCCATCGATATTTACAATATTTTCTTACAAAACCTGTAGAATTTGAAAGCCCTAAATTGATAGAAAACCTAATTGAAGACATATAATTAAAACATAACTTTGAGGCTCTGTTCCATTTAAACCAATTTCAATCTAATTTTAACCCATATCAATCAAATAAAATTGAAACTTGAAAAAGATCAGATTGGAATTCTTCATACCTTAAAAATCGTCCAACATTAGAAATGGAAAAGGATCCAAATTCTTCAAGTCAGTCCTGAAAATCAAATGCCCAGAAAAGGGGCCAAAAAATAATCAATGCCCAGATGATAAAAACTCAAGAACAAAATAACCATGAATCAAAATTGACATCAGCCAGAGGAGTTGTGGCTAAGAAGAGGAGGGAGCTGCATTGAATGAGAGAGTTAAAGAAGAAGGAGATGGGAGTGAGTGTGAAATAGAGAGAGTTTGATCGAGGGTTTTGTTAGGGCTGAGTTTGCGTTTGAGAGATACGTTTGAGATAGTTGCAGCTGAAACCTGCGTTTAGGCTCCTCTTGTTTTAATAAGAATCGGGTTTGTAATTTGTATTTGGTGGAAAATTGTAATTTGTATTTGTTTTAATAAGTATTGCTGACGTGGAAAATTGTGGAAGCTTCAAAAGTTTTGGGAAAACTATTTTGTATAAAGATGAAACATTAAATTACTTAATGAAAAATAAAAATCAAACTTAAGTTTAAAATAAAATGAAGAATTAAATCTTAAATATCCTCAACTATCCATAAAATGTATGAAACACAAATTTGAAGAACTACTTAATCAATATTTCCAATAAATTGAAAAAAAAAGCTTTAAAGTGTTTTTTTGTAAGCCTGGCAATATAATAGGTTGATAATAAAAACAACAATAAATGAAATTTTCCAGTAGTTAGAAGCACCAACAACAAACAGGCAAAAAAATTTCAAAATTTCAATTTCATACTCTAATTGAAAGGAATTATAAGAATTGCAGTAGCAGCATAATTATTTTGACTCTAATTATCTCTCTGCAATAAATTTTTTCACAATACAATTAAGGACCAAAATGGGTTATGTATGAACTCCATATTTTGTTCCAAACCCAAAGACTCATCTAAACTACAATTCAATCAAATATAGAATACAAAACAGACACAAGTACCCTCTAATATAATTATTTACATAAAAAGAATTGGGTCGAAAAAAAAATCAGCACAATCTATTAAACAATAAAATTTCAATATAATCTTTGGAAAATATCTCTCCCATTGTCATCTTCATTGTTGTACATGATATGACATGGCTTCAAATTGTTGGCAGGAGGAGTCACATGTTCCAAAAGAAACTCATTTGTGAACTATAGTAAAACTCATTCGATTGTGAACTATAGTAATTCTCATTGTATGCTGCAAGTACTGTTACCAAACCACAAATTTACTCTATCTTAGCAAATAGAAAAAGAGGCTAAAGCAAGGAAAAAAGAAGAATGATTCATGTAAAGCTTTATGTAGGCGTTTGAATGGATGTAAGTGCTATATAATGTCTCAGTTGTAACCTTAATAGAGTAAACAACTCATTAATCCCAGGAAAAACTTTTTCAAAATAAAAAGAGAGCAAAGAATGAAGGATTGAAAATATCAGTATGAATACCAGGCTACTGCATTATTTGGAAAAAGAAAAGAAGAAAAAAGACTATTCAATGCATTGAATTAAATACCTTAGAAACAAAGTTCTACCAAGCACCTATCTAAATTTGAATGCTTGAAAGTTGAAAGTACCGTTGACAAACTGCGCTTTGACCATAAGGCTTTTATTATAAAAAAATCTGAAAAGAACAACAATCCATCCTTCCATTATTTCTATATGTTGGAGCATTTTAATATTTAATAATTAAAATGAATAAATGTTATAATATAAATGTAAAGATATGGGAGTGAATATGGAAGATGAGGAGTTAGTGAAAATGTTTAATCCCACATTGAAAAGGAGAGAGACAATTTTATTCTTTTTAATTGTGGTGATTAATGGGCTAATATGAATTGACTCAGATATTGGGCTAGATACGTGCGCAAGGGGGAGGTGAAGGGTGGAGGTATCAAAATTTGAAATGAATCAGCCTCTTGGATCCTCCTACTTGATAGCCCATTCAGAGTAATTACCATATCCGTTGGTGAGTAAATGGCCCGAATTAGCCATTAACCCACTTAATGGACTATCCCTTTGGGCCTTTTCATTCTTCAGAAACTCCTTATCTCACCATTAATTGTGTAACTCCAGCCCATCAGATTAATATCCAACAATTAATCTTATAACACCCACTACAGCAGAATAATGGACCTAATTAATCAGATTAATTTGGGTAGTAATTTCGTGAGGCCCATTGAGCCTATAAATAGACTCATTCAGATACAATCCAAGTTACTGCAATATACAAATACACACACAAAAATAGAGAGGTTCTTGGCTAAGAAGGGTGTTCTTTTCTGGTGGAGCTTTGGGCTTGAACACTTTGTGCAGAGGTTGTTCTAGCCATACGACACTTGTTGGGCTATTGTATCCTGGGGGAGACAAGTCAGAGACGGTCTGCATCGGTTACAGAGTTTAGCCAACCAAGGGCTTGAATCTCCTTAAAGAGAGCGAGTGCCGCGCCTCAGTCCAAAAAAAGTGTTGTCTAATTTTTCTCTTCAAATTAATAATATTCAGTGTATTATTCAGTTTCTCTTAGTGTTATTTCCATTATTATTGTATTTGCACCAACACTATATCAATTGAAAATTTGGCAATTGAAATCAAATCTACTGATTAAGTACATTGGCTATTTAGCAGAACTGACATCTAAGAATGTCTTCATCCTTTAATGTAGACAGCAATGACTTGGCCAAACATATTTTTTTCCGGTCGTTGGGTACAAACAAATTATTTTTCGTATCATCATAACTTATGATTGATACATAACAAAAAGTAGTCAATAACCAGTAGCAATTAAAACCAAGATGCACAAACCATAAAGTGGCTACAAACTAATGCAAGAGTAAGCAAGGCATTTTCTCAAACACATGGTGTGCACAAAATATGTCAATGCCTTAGTTATAAATGTTTGTTATTATAAAAATTAAAAATTAAAAACAGAAAACAATAGCATGATTGTGAAGAAAAGAATTAGCAATAGCAGTAGCGTCAAGGGTACTCTGTTTTTCGTCCACAACCTTCGTTGGGTTTGTTCTCGCAGAGGGGAAAAAAATCAGAAAACGGAAAAATGGAAAGAAGAAAACAAAAAGTAAACAGTGTATATAAACAATAATAAGTAGTTACCCACTGAAACTAAATAAGCAAACTACCGAAAAGATACAATTGTTTAGTGTTTTAATAACTCATGTCTGTGTCCATTACTCATAGCTTTCTTATCCCTGCAACCCATACCAACAATTTGCATTAAATAATCACAACAAAAAATCTTCTATCATTAGTAAAATTTTCTCATAATTTCTATCTAAAACATCTCTACCTTTTCACTTTGCTATTGCTGGAATTTGCAGACAGCTTCTAAACTATATAGATTTGGTCTTTCGTTGTGCATAACAGAATGCAGAAAATAATATGTGGGTTACTGAAGGAGGACATTGGAAAAGAAGCTGGGGTCTGCAACCAAGCAAAGAATCAAACAAAACCCTTCAAAAATCTAGATGCTACTCTTAAAGAAGATTTGGATCAAACTAAAATACAAAATAAATAGAGACTAAACATGAAACCAAAGCTTGAGATAACCTAGAAACTTTATTTAAATCCAAAAAAAAAAAAAACAATAATAATAAAGGTCTCATATTAATACAAATAGAGCATAAACTGAGAATTCTTATGGTGGAGGACATCAAATACCGAAACTACACAATTAAAAATTTGCTAAATACCCCTTTTTAAGGTCGTTGAACCAAAGGCCAACCATTCAACCATAGCAACCCAAAAAAACCAAAAGTAGATCAAACCAACAGAATTCCTCAATTTCACTCCCCCTTACGAATAACAGAACAGATAAGAGGGAAAACGAAACTTGAAAATTAAAGTGACATGAATAAGTTTAAAAGATCACTAACCATTAATACTCAGATAGGATTTCATCTTCTAGGGGTTTTCCCTCATATCAATAAATAGAGAGGAAAAGGGGTATGAACTAAAATTCCTAAATTGACAACAAACCATAATTGAAGAGAATATTAGAAAAAGAAATTAATACCTTTGCTGTGATGAAATTAGAGTCTCTACATTGTGAAAAATTCCACTTCATCTCTGCAAAGAAACTGAATGATTTAAATCCAAAGAGACGAATTTAAAAAAAAATATATAAACGAAAACATTTAATAAGTAACATCAGAATCCTATTTTCTAAGCCCTAATTTCTAAATTTAAATCTAGAACCAAAGCCAACTGAAATTGTAAAATTTGAAAACGTATAACAAATCTAATTTACCTTTTAGATTTGTTTTAAAAAAAAAAATCGGAGAAAGAATGGGAACCCATCGGAGGTGTTGTTTATGGGTGGAGGAAGTTTTTATATCAGAGAAAGAGTAGGAACCCATCAGTGGCGGTGTTTATGGGCGGAGGAGATTACTTTTTGAGAGGAAGTAGGCCACAACCCGAAAATCAAAGAGAATGGTGAAGGACCCTCAAAATCAAATTGCTATCTCTGTCTCGGCGTTTTTTTTTTTTTTTTTTTTTTTTTTTTTTTTTTAGAATAGAATCTGTTTGAGAGCTTTTTGTGTTATTTATAGTTAAAACTTAAAAGGTGTTTTGAAACAAAACTGAACTAAACCGTAAGTTAAGATCCTGAAAAGACACAATTGATGATGTTTTTAATGGTAGATGTGGCATTAATTTATGTAACCATGTGGCACAATGAGACACGGTCAACAAAAAGTCAAATGTTTCGGCTATTAGTTATTATTAGTCGCTAATCCGTGCATCGCACGGGAATAGCTACGGGATGAGTTTCAGAGGAAAAATAGCAATGTTGTTTTATTTATTAGTTTTTTGTGAGAATGAATAAGAGATATAGTGTTGTGTCTTTAGTTTAGTTTGTATTGTATATATAGATATATATAAGATAAATTGTAAAATATATACCAAAAGGTGCCTATTGAAAGGTAGAACCATTCAAATTAGATTACCAAAAGGTGCCTATTGAACGAAGAGGTATCTATTGACCGAAGAGGTGTCTATTGAATGAAAATGTGCCTATTAACCGAAAAGACGTATGTTGAAAGGTCATAATCCTTTGGGTATAAATAGTAGTTCATATTCATTTGGTAACTTCTTTCATTTTTCTTAAAAACACAAGAAACTTGAGAGTATTCTCCAAAATTGCTATTTGTAAGTGGGGTTTTTTTTTTTGCTAAACAAAGTGGAAAGGTTTAGGAATCAAACCGCACCAATAGACAAGAGTAGCAGCAATAATACTAATTTTTTTTTTTTCATTTGGTAACTTCTTTTTTACTTTCTCTCTTTCACCTTTTTTTTAACTTTTTCATTTGGCAATTGCACCCTGACCCCGCCCACATAGTGACAAATAATTTTGTAAGTATGAATAAAGACCAAATAGCATCAAAGATATTAAATTGTATTAAACGTAATCAGTACCTACTGGAAAAGAATTATAAAAATTGCTTCTTTGTATTCCATAATCGACAAAAAAGCATTTTTTTATTAAAAAAAAAAAAAAATCAAGCCCCATGCCCATATACCATTCACTTAACCCTTGGAACCTGCCACTATAACCGCAATTTCCTATTCAAGCGTGATATTGATATATCATTCACTTCTTTCTTTTTACTTCAGTTTACTTTTACAATTTTTACGTATTTTTCTTTTATTTTTCTTCTCAATGACAGTTTTTTATTTTAAGATATGCATCTTATGTGAAACAATGAGTAGATACTAAAACTTAACGGAAAAATAAAAAGGCACAATACTAAAACTTAACAGAAAAAAGAAAAATCACAACTGTTTAGAGTTTTAAAGTGTATATGTGGCATTAATTTATGTAGCCAATAAACAATATATGTACAAATCTTTGTGTGAATATATATGAGAAAGAAAGTCAAACTTACAGATCAAATGAATACAAAATGGTTGATATAAAACTGATCAAGATAAAATGATGAACAACATGTAGAAGAAGCAACACAATCTTCGTGCACAACAAACAGAATTGTGTGTGTCTCTCTCTCTGAAGACTCTTATGAATGAATGAAAAAACTAACTTTTTAAAATGAAATGAGGGATGCCTATTTATAGGCACACTGGCACCGGTTCGGAATAGGTGTAACTGTGAATAGACATATTGAAAAGGCACAACTATTCAGTGTTTTAAAATGTAAATGTGGCTGCAATTTATGTAGCCACGTGGCGTAATGAAGAGCGGTCAACAAAAAGTCAAACGTTTCGGCTATTAGTTATTATATATATATATATATATGTATGTATATCCAAGGGCAGCAAGCACATCACAAAACAGTATCATCAATCAAGAGAATTAATCAAGCATATTCATCATGTTCACCAATCAAGAAATTTCACCATGTTCATCATCCAAATCAAATGCATGTTTTTAGATACTGTATTTTGTCCGACCTTAAATTTGGTTGTAAACCCGAGTTTTAAATCAAGGGTCTCGGGGGCATATTTTGACGTGACATTAAACATATTGGAATTCTCTTCATTTTAATATCCAAAGACAAAAATCAGGTTTGAGGTGATCGAATTGTTGTGGAAACGAGAAATTTGTCAATTTTTGGGTTTGCCATTAAAATGTGCTTTATTTCTTAAATTGACAATTTTTTCCCGTTTAAGATGCTTTAAAGACCATATCTTACATATTACTGTGAGTTTTCAGGATTGCTCCGGTGAGCTCTATTTGAGATGGAAATTATTCTTTGAACATGCTCAGAATTACCACTTGATGTAGGATTTTAGCTGGATTTACCAAGAAATGCTTCTCACTAGTTTGGAAGCCGTGTGTATGTTAGAAAGTCTTAGGTGATGTCGCCATTGCAACATGAGTTCAGTGTGCTTGGTCTCACTCATCAGCTTTTGGTCATGACATATGCCCATGCTGGTCGCGTCTGGTCTTTCGCTTTTGGTGAGTAGGTGCTTTTTGGAAGACCAACTTATTTGGGAAGAGTAGCACATTCCTGAAGAGTAGCTATGGAGTTAGTCAAAATATTCCCCATCAGCTGCCCCCATTTCGTGTTCGTCCCCTTTTTGGGCAAGCCACGGAATTACTCATTTTAGGTTTTTTTTTTGACATGTGGCAGCCCAAGATTGGCTGACAATCATGTCTTTTGGTATTCTCGAGAGTTTTTGCCTATAAATAGGTGAATTTCCCCTTTAGACCTCATTCAGTTTTGAAATTTTCGTTCAAACCACCTTCAGAACTCGTTTAGTCGTCCGTTTTGTGCTCATCCGTTCCCTACTCATCTGAAACCTACTCGTCCAAATTCTTTAAGTTTGGTTTGAGGTCGTCAACCCATCTACTCGTCCAAAGTTTTTGAGTCCCGGTACTTGTGGTCGTCTGACTTTCCAAGGCTCACATGTTCATGGTCGTTGCTTTGGTGGTCATCCAAATTCTAAGGTCACGCCCTTGTGGTTGTCTACTTATTTGCTTTTCTATTGCCCTTGTAATATAAGAAAAATTAGACGACTAGAGTGGACTTAGTTTTATTTTTTCATTGTAGGTGTAAGAATGAGTGAGTTCGAGTCCACCAATAGCCCCTTGTCGTCCAAACATAGAAAATTGGACGACCATGGGTTGTCGCGAAGTGTTAGAACAGATTCGCTTGATGATGTGTTGTCCTTAGAGTCATCACATACAGGCTCGTCTAGAGGTGAGCCAAGGGAGGACTTGTCTGGTTCTGAGTCTTCTGAGTTCAGTTCTGAAGTTAGGTTGTCAAGCTATGCTTCAGTGAGTGGGGATGATGGTTCCCCTCCATCTGAGGGTCTTGATCGTCCCTTTATCTTACTAGATGAATGGGAGGGGAAGAAGCATTGTTGCTTTCTTTCTAACAAGAGGCTAGCTAAGTTAAGGCCCGAGTTCCAGATTCCTCATAATGTGCCCACTAGGATAGTTGAAATTGACGAGAAGTGTTACTATTGTGATGGAGAAGGTGTTGGGTTTTGTAAGGCCTCTTTTATAAGTGGGTTGAGGCTTCCACTTAATGAACTCACTAGGAAGTTGCTCTGGAGGTTACGTATAGCTATATCACAACTAGCACCCAACTCTTGGTGTGCTTTCATGGGAGGTCAAATCCTTTGGGGGATTATGAGTGAGGGTCGAGAAACCCTTTCCTTGGATGATTTTTTGTACAATTATAAATCCATTCAAGTTCCTAAGGCCGAGGGGATGTATTACTTCAAGTGTAGAAAAAGAGAGCGTCAGTTAGTCACTAAGATTCCTTCATCTAATAGGGATTGGAAAGAGAAATTTTTTTTTGTGCTTGGGTTAGATTGGGTATGTAGTAGCCCTAAGGAGGTTGGTACTACAGAACCAATAGACTGTACTTGGGGGTGTTACCAAAGTCTGGTGAGTCGGTTGTCTAGCTTACACGTCCGCTTTACTTCCTTTTTTATACTAACTTGCTTTTCATTTTTTCAACTCAGGTTTTACCAAGGTTAACTGCAGAGTAGCTAGGAAAGATAGAAGGGGCAACAAGCTTCTTGGCTACTGAGTATATCTGGAGGGCTTTAGTTACAGTAGATAACCGTCACAAATACTATTCAGGACCTGTCCCTTCTGTAATAGCTCGTCATCACGAGAGTACTTCCTAAAGACATAAGTGTTTTAACTTGGCTTATCCATTTTCTTTTTGGCATATGCACTAACATCTATTTTATAGATATGGAGGTGGGTGCAGCCAGGAAGAATAAAAGGGTTCAGGAGGCAGTTGCTCTTGCTGTAGCAGTGATTAAGGAGGGGAAGCTTCAACTTCCAAAGCTTGGTGATAAGAGGAAGTTCAATGTGGACACATCCCCAAAGACCTTTAGGACAGTTACTCGTCCAAAAGAGACTCTTATTCACCCTTCTGTGACTGCTGGTTGTCCAGCCTCTACTGAGCATCCAAGGGCACCAGGCAAAGGAAAGGGACCTTTTACTCCTCCCAAACCTCTCATGCTTGTTAATGAGGCTTCTTGTGCAATGGAGCGAGTCATGTCCATCATCGAGAATGAGGATATAGATGATTGTGATGAGTTTGCTATTGCAGCTATTGGGGAGTCTAGGTTGCATGATATTGCCAAGGTATTGTCCTCTTACTTCACTTCCATTTTTTGTTTATCTATTATTCGTCTTTCATTTATTCAACTCCTCATGTGCCTTTCAGGCAATGGTGAGGATGAAGGCCCTTGAACTAAGGTGTAGGGATTATGAGGATCAAATGGTCAATCTTTAGAAGCATGTAAAGAGCAACAATGAAGTCATCAAAGTGCTGCAGGGATTTGTCCCCCCATTGATAGAGAAAGTTGCTCTTTTGGAGGGCAAAGTGAAAGAGCTCGAGGAGCGATGCTATTCTCAAGCAGACCTCTTCATTGATGCAGAGGAGGAGAAAATATGCCACTTTAAGGAGTTGGAAAAACTACAAGGGGAGTTGAGCAATGTTGAGACGAGTGCCATTGCTAAGTACTCCTCCTCACAAGAGTACCTTCATGACCTGGGTATTCAGTATGTGCGAGGATTCGAACACTTTAGAGCTCAAGCTTTTGCAGCCTTTAAGGACTTAGATTTATTGAAAATTAAAATCAGTGTTGAAGAAGGTTCTACTGCAACTATGATAAGTGATTGTGCTAACCAAGGGGTAGATAGTACTACTGAGGAGGAAAAAGGGGACGACCAAGCTAGTCACTAGACTTAGTTTATTTTTCGTACTTTCATTCTCATACATTTGTGTTTGATACATTTATTTAAAACAATGGATCCTTGGTTTTTGGGCATGTATAAATTTATTGAATGTATAGCTTTTTGTTAACTTTTTAATTTGTCTCCTCTTATATTGACTGATACTGGTAAACTCAGAAGTAGTTTTTTTCTATTAGCACACTTGGTGCTACTCATCTAGTTGGTGGGACTCAAGAGTAATGGTTCTCTCTTAGTCCACCAAGTGCTACTTGTCAGATTTTCATGGAATTTAGGAGTAGATAAGTCTTCTTACTCATGCATTTTCGCTACTCGTCAGGTTTTTGTGGTACTCAGGAGTAGGTAAGTTTTCTACTCATTTGCTTTCGCTACTTGTCAGGTTTTTGTGGTACTCAGGAGTAGGTAAGTCTTCTACTCGTAAACTTTTGCTACTTGTCAGGTTTGTGTGGTACTTAGGAGTAAATCTTCTTAATCGTCCACTTTTGCTACTCGTCAGGTTTTTGTGGTGCTTACGAGTAAGTCTTCTTACTCGTCAGGGTTTAGTGGTGCTTTAGGGTAAGTTTTCTTACTCGTCCACTTTTGCTACTCATCAAGTTTTAGTGGTGCTTAGAAGTAAGTCTTCTTACTCATCCACCTTTACTACTTGTCAGGTTTTTATGGTGCTTAGGAGTAAGTCTTCTTACTTGTCAGGATTTAGTGGTGCTTAGGAGTAAGTCTTCTTACTCGTCCACTTTTGCTACTCATCAGCTTTTAGTGGTGCTTAGGAGTAAGTCTTCTATTACTCGTTTGCTACTTGTCAGCTTTTAGTGGTGCTTAGGAGTAAGTCTTTTTACTCGTCCACTTTTGCTACTCGTAAGCTTTTAGTGGTGCTCAGGTGTAAGTCCTCTTACTTGTCCACTTTTGCTACGCGTCTACCCTTAGGTGAGTGTTTGGACCGTCCACTCGTAGGCGACTTTGGTCGTTTGTCCACCCGTGGGTGACTTAGTGTTTGGATCGTCCACCTGTAGGCAACTTAAGGTTTAGACTGTCCACCCATAGGCGACTTTGGTCATCTGTCCACCCATAGGCGACTTAATGTTTGGACCGTCCTCCTATAGGCGACTTTGGTCGTCTGCTTTCATATGTCATGAGTGGTAAGAAATAATTTTATTCAAAGGATGAACTCATATGGAAATAAAACCAAATCTCAAATAAGTGAGTATCATTGAAATATGAATTATGGTAAATCCTAACATTCATAAGTAGCATACGAAAAAAAGAAAAGCACATAAAATTAACATGAGCATAACTATAGGAGACGTCCTACTGGTAGTACTTCCTTAAATGCTTGGCGTTCCATGGAAGCAGTCGACGACCTTGTAAGGTCCTTCCCAGTTTGGGCCCAGCTTCCCCTATGCTGAGTTTCTGGTGGCGAGTGTTACTCTTCTCAAGACTAGCTCCTCTTTGTTAAAGCGTCTTGGCCTTACCCGTTTGTTGTAGTGCCTAGTCATGAGGTTCTGATACCAAGTCAACCTCTGCTTTGCGCCTGTTCTTACTTTGTCTAACAAGTCCAGGTTGATGTGTAGTTCTTTGTCGTTACTCTCTTCGTTGTAGTGATCCACTCTGAGGTTGGTAAGTCCTACTTTCGCTGGTATCACTGCTTTAATGCCGAACGCAAGTTTAAATGGAGTCTCTTCGGTGGGAGTCAGCGTTGTTGTACGGTACACCTAGAGGACACTTGGGAGCTTGTCTGGCCATATTCCTTTTGCTTGTTTGAGTTGAGTTTTGATCAGTTTGAGTAGGGATTGGTTCGCCACTTCTACCTATCCATTAGCTTGAGGATGTGCCGGTGAAGAGTAGTGATTCTTAATCGACAGCTGTTGATAGAAATCTCGAAATGCTTCGTTGTCAAACTGCTTTTCATTGTTGAAGACCAACACTCTTGGTATTCCAAAATGGTAAACAAAGTTTTTCCATACGAAGTTCCTAATATTCCTTTATGTGATGGTGCTAAAGGCTCAGCCTCTACTCACTTCGTAAAGTAGTCAATGCCAACTACAAAGAACTTGAGTTATCGTACTGTTGTTAGGAATGGACCTATTATATCTAGTCCTCATTGTGTGAAAGGCCATGGAGTTGTCATAGGAGTGAGCTACTTCGGTGGTTGTCGAGGGATGCTATTGAAGCATTGGCATTTATCACATGCTCTGACATAGGACTGGGCGTCCTTCTGTATAGTAGACCAGTAGTATCCAGCTCACATGAGCTTCTAAATAAGGGAGTGGGCCCTTGTATGATTACCATAAATCCCCTCATGTACTTCTCTCATTACATAATTTGCTTCGTCCAGGGCTAAACACCTTAGGTATGGATGAGTGAAACTCCTCTTGTATAGTATGTCTCCCATCAAAATAAAACGGGATGCCCAAATCTTCAACTTTCTTGCACCAACATGATCATCGGGAAGTTGTCCTTCTTTTAGGTAAGAAATGATGGGGACCATCTAGTCGTCCCTTGGTGGAATCGCTTGCACTTCTATCTGGTCTATGGCTGGTGCATACTGTACGAAAGAAAGTACTCTTCCATGCAGTATCATGCCCTTAGCAGAGGTGGCCTTAGCTAAATGGTCAGCATCCACATTTTTTTCTCTTGGGACTTGCACAAATCTTACGTCTAAGTCACGAACTACGAGCTGCTTCACGAGGTTCAAATATTTCCTTATGTGCTCTCCTTTTGCCTTATAGTCTCCATTGACTTGTCTAGTGATCACTTGGGAGTCACAGTTGATGACAATGGAAGATGCTTCGGTAGCTCTAGCCAAGTCGAGACTAACAAGGAGTGCCTCATATTTAGCCTCGTTATTCATCGTCCGAAATTCGAGCCTCACAACACATTCTATTACATCACCCTCTAGTGATTTCAGTAGAACACCAACTTCAGCAGCGTGCTTGTTGGATAAGCTGCCAGTAATGACAACCCATGGTGTTGCCCTCCATTCCACGCCTTCTCCTTCCTCAATAGCTGTGAATTCTACTACGAAGTCTGCCAGAGCTTGTGCCTTGAGGGCTATTCTTAATCGGTATTGGACATCAAACTCGCTTAGTTCAATAGCCCAAAGGTCCATTTTCCCTGCTGCGTTAGGGCTATTGATGGCTTTCTTTAATGGTCTGTTTGTCAAGATGATTAAGGTATGACCTTGAATGTACAGCCTGAGCTTGCGGGTAGTTGTAACTAGAACGAGTGCCATTTTCTCAATAGGAGGGTATCTTTCCTCGGCTCCCCTCAATGCTTTACTGGTGTAGTACATGGGCATCTATATCCTTTCTTCTTCTCTAATCAAGGCTGAACTAATGGCTATAGGTGATACTACCAAGTAGAGGAAAAGCTCCTCGTCTGGTTTTGATGGACTGAGTAAGGGAGGAGACGACAAGTAAGCCTTCAGTTCTTCAAAATACCTTTGACAGTCGTCAATCCACTTGAAGGCTTTTTTCAACATCTTAAAAAATGGTAGTCACTTATCTGTCACTCTTGATACAAACCTGTTGAGGGCTGCTACTTTTCCATTGAAGCTTTAAACTTCTTTAATGCTCTTAGGAGGTTCCATATCCAAGATGGCCCGAATCTTGTCTAGATTAGCTTCAATGCCCCATTGAGAAACCATGAAGCCTAAAAATTTGCCCGACGAGACTCCAAACTCGCATTTGTTAGGGTTGAGCTTCATGTTATAACGTCAGAGTGTCTCGAATGTTTCCTGTAGGTCGGCCAGGTGCCGACTCTCCTCCTTGCTCTCCACTAGCATATCGTCCACATACACCTCCACGTTTCTTCTTATTTGGGGCTAAAACATCTTATTCACCAGTCATTGGTAGGTAGCCCTAGCGTTCATCAGGCCGAAAGGTATGACTTTGTAACAGAACAGTCCTTGACTAGTGACGAAGGATGTCTTCTCTTGATTAGACTCATGCATCTTGATCTGGTTGTATCCCGAGAAAGCGTCCATGAAGCTTAAGAGCTGATGACTAGCTGTAGAGTCTACTAGTTTATCTATACGTGGAAGAGGGTAACTGTCTTTCGGGCATGCTTTGTTTAGATCAGTGAAATCTACGCACATCCTCCACTTACCGTTAGCTTTCTTAACCATCACCACATTAGAAAACTAGTTCAGATAATAAACCTCTCTAATGAACCTTACGGCTAGTAGCTTTTGCACTTCTTCTGCTATGGTTTTGTTCTGCTCGAAGGCGAAGACACATCTCTTCTAACAAATTGGAGGAAAAGATGGTGATACGTTGAGACTGTGAACCATTATTCTAGGATCAATCCCTGGCATGTCTTCATGACTTCATGTAAACACGTCGATGTTACTCTTTAAGAAGCGTACCAGTTCCTATTGAGTTGTGTCCACTATATGAGTTCCCACGCGTATGACCCTTTTTGGTGGTTATCATCCAGAGTGACTTCTTCTAGTTTCTCTATTGGCACTACCATTGATCGTCAGTCTTTAATGCTCATGGTGGACAACTGTGCATCCATGTTGAGCGTGGCTACAGAGCATTCCCTTGTGGTAGCTTGATCTCGTCTTGCTTCCCCTACGCCATACACTGTAGGAAACTTGACTAGGAGGTGGTATGTTGAAGTAGCAGCTCTTAGCGCATTAAGAGTTGGTCTTCCGATTATAGCATTGTAGGTAGATGAGCAGTCGACTACTAGAAAGTTGAGCTCCTTTGTCTGTTGTCTTGGGTAGGCGCTTATGGTGATGGGTAAGGTCACTGTTCCAATTGGGTGCACTTTCATTCCTCCATAGCCAACCAATGGGGTGTTTGCTGGCTTGAGCAACTCTTTATCAATCCTCATCTGATGAAATGTTGGGTAATAAAGGATGTCCGTGGAACTTCCATTATCTACCAAGACTCGTTTGGTAGTCTAATCAGCTATTGTAGGGTGATCATTAGGGTGTTGTCATGCGGGTGATGGAGCCGTTGGACGTCTACTTCAGTTAAAGTGACTGGAGAGTCTTCCATCCTATATTGTTTGGGAGGTCGTCCTATAATTTGAACACTCTGCATCATGCGCAAGTATGCTCTCCTTGACGTCTTAGAAGTTCCACTTGATGTCGAGCCTTCTACAATCATTTTTATTTCTCCAAGAGGTGCTTTAGGTCACTCATCTACTCTCCCTAGGTGTTCTGGTCCTTGAAGCGGTTGTACATTAGTCTTACCTCTGACAAATCACTACAATTTTCCTTTCCTGATGAGGGTCTCGATCTAACTTTTTAACTTATAGCAATTGGAGGTATCGGCATTTTGACCATGATGGGAGTGGCAGTACTTATCCCTAGATCACTTGTTCGGGTCTCCCTTAAGCTTTTCTAGGCCATTTGAGAGCGGGATCCTCTCCAATTTGTATCAGTACCTAATCCAAGGGAGTGTTTAAAGGAATGAAGTTGATGATTCGTCCAGAATGAGGCCTTGTCTTCCTATCATCCTTCCTCCTTTCGAACTGGGAGGTCCTCTTCTTGGCATCAGATCAGGTAGCTTCTATGTTTTCTCTCTTCCTCTTACTGTTAGGATTAGTGCACTTAAATCCTATTGTATGATGCTATGCATGACATTATGTATGACTTAATGTTGTGATTAATAAAGTTCTTTTATTATTATCTAAAATAATGGTAACATGAATATTCGGACATTATCATATAGTCCATGAGATGCATAGTATGTGATTTATGTGAAAAGTCATAGAAGATATAAGTCACAAGTTCTTTGTAAACTCAGAATAGTAGTTCGTAGTCGGTGATGAAATTGGGCATTTCATCTGCGAAGACTATAACATATTAACTAAGATGATTTATCTTGATCATGGAAGTGAAAACTTCTAGTTGATGTGTTGATATGTTTTAAGAGTTAAAACATATTGAACTGGATCGCTGTGAGGTTTATTATTCTCCTAACGACTGTCAAATGAATAATAAATCTCACGACTTATATTTACATGAAATCTTAATTCTAAGAGAATAATGGACCTGATCATGAAGTGTAGATTGCTTTGATATATCAGGAGTGAGATCTAAAGTAACGGTTAAAACCTCAGTATGTTGGGCAGCCACATTTAGTGTTGATGGAACATATATTCTCAAGATGGAATTCATAGTCTTTTAACGGAGATACAAAATATTCCCTTGAGATAAGTTTAATGGGTTTGTTATACAGAATGTTAGGCCTAACTACTTTAGTAAATAGTTACTAAAGTATATATTTATGAAATTGGATTTCATAAATATATGATGAATAACTTAAAGGATTAAACTGGGTACTCAAGAATTAAGATGTAGTAATTTACAAAGTGGCAGTCTACATTAATGACTTTGTATTACTACGAATATTTTATGAAAGAGTTGCATGCATAATAAAGTCTCAGGATATAATTTATTAATAAGGCCTAGAGTGCAATTATATTTATATAGTGGTATTAAATATAATTAATGGTAACTTTGGACTTGTCAAGAGTTGACAGAAAAGCCCAAAGCCCATTGGAGCTAGTGTCTTATTTGTTCCCTTTTGGTCCCACTCCAAGCCACATACTAAAGCCCAATTGGAAAGGCCTAATGGCTAGCCCAATCAGATAATCAGTTATAGGGAAAGAAACATACAGATTTTTGTAAGAACATGAAATAGTTTGTATGTGAATGTTAGACATTCATTCATTCTCTCTAGAACATATATATATAACTGATTGAGAGACCACACTTCTTGGGCACAAGTGGAATTGGAGTTAAGATTGAAAGTGTTCTCAAGAACTTCTGATCTTTTGTTTTGAAATTCACCATACCAAGGTACACTCTTATTCTTGAATTTTGAAACTTACATAGCACATGTTATCAATTGCGAATGAAGTAGATCCGTTAATTTTCCACTGCATACATTCATATTTCCACCACTTACCCTTTCCGTCCTTTCGAGTAATAAGCATTCTTTACTTTGTAGCTTTAAAAAGCATATCGGCCATGGTTTTTGGCTCATTCTTTAGCACCGAGAAGAGGAATTGTCCTTCTTTGAGCCCACTAGAAAAAGCTGTCACAAGGACCATCTCGTTTGCCTCATCTATCGAGAATATATGTTCCAGATTCAACAAAGCAGCCACATTTGAATCTGGCGACGTACGACCTCAGGCTCTCGTCTTCTCTTTGCCTGATCTGCATCTATGCATGCGTTGTGTATTTGTGCCTTTGTCCCCCAATAATGTGGGTGACGAAGCTATTGCTCAACTCTTTGAAGGTTGATATTGAGTTTGGCTTAATCTTGCTGAACCAAACTCACACTGACCCTTTCAAGATGGTAGGAAAAGCCCTACACATTATCCCGCTAAGGACGCCTTGGAGGTGCATGAGAGTCTTGAAAGATTCAAGATGATCAAGTGGATCTTTTGCCTTATCGTAAGATTCCAAAGATGGCATTCGAAACTTAAGTGGTAAAGGGCAAGATGTGACTTGTGCTGTGAAAAGGGAATCAGTGCGGTGTACTAAGTCATCCAGTGTGGCTGTTCGTCCCTTCATAGCATTCATCATGAGGTCCATCCTGTCCACTTTCGCCTTCATCTCGTCCTCCCATCGCGTGTTGCCTACAACTGGTTCACGAGTTGGTGCATTTTCTCTTCTGGTTTGCCTACTAGGCGCGTTGTTTTCCGCCTTGTCTTCTTCGCGGCGGTCATTCCTGGTCTGGTGATTGTTACTACGCTCTTGGTGGTTGCTGGCTTTGGGCCGCATCTCTCGTAATTGTTCGACTTGTATCTCTAGTGCTTGGTTCTGTTACATTAGGGCTTCATTCTGCTGTGTAAGTCGTTCAATTGCAGCCGAGAGCATTTGTAGTTGCCTTTCTACAGTAGTGGGGGGATTTCCAATTTCTGGGTTGACTGATGCCATTAATTGATTTTGGACCATATGGCCCTTTGTCTTAGGAGTAGAGCGATGGCTTATCACTCGAAGTTCCCACAGATGGCGCCAACTGATGATGCTCAAAATCGTGAGTAGGTTTATCGCCCAAACTCACAATCTTCAATGAAAGGTGAAGAGTAGTGAACTTGTAAAAAATAGAAACACCTTCAAAGAGCACCGGTGTGGTGCCGGCCAAAGACCCTTCGAAGGTCAAGTCAGAAACTGATAGTGAACTTTTTTGGAGAGGAATTTCTGAATAGTATTTTTTGCGTACGTTCAAATTGGAGTGTCTTAGTGTTTATATAGGGGTTTTCAGATGATCATCGTAGCTGAATTGTAGGGATATGGGGTTATCCCTTAACTAACGTGTAGGAGTTAGGAACTATCCCATAGTTGATCCGTAGGGAGTGAGGAGTTATCCCATAATTGATTTGTAAGAGATAAGGGTTATCCCATTACATGTAGCTGTGTGTATGTAGTAGAGTCTTAGGTGACATTGGCATTGTGACATAAGTTTAGTGTGCTTGGTCTCACTCGTCAACTTTTGATCATGATGTATGCCCATGCTGGTCGTGTCTGGTCTTCCGCTCTTGGTGAGTAGATGCTTTTTGGAAGACCAACTTATTTGGGAAGAGTAGCACATTTCGAAAGAGTAGCTATGGAATTAGTCAAAATATTCCCCATCAAAACCCATTCACATAACCATGAGTTTTCTCTTTCTATATTCGTTTACTCATTTATTTATTTTGTTTTGATTTGAATCTTAACCCATCTCTGTGTTTTCTCTATAACCAAACATCAACAAGGATGAGTAGATTCAAGGTTACCACAGACACAAAACCAAAGCCAAAGCTAACAACAAAAAGAACCACCACTATCAAGCATCAAAATAAAGAGAACAACAGCAAAGATGAAAAGTAAAGAGAATACATCAGCTGGGTAAACCCAAAATTGCCTTCCTTTCATACATTCTGTGACTCTTTGCATCACACACACACACATACACTCTGTGGTTCTTGTCTACAATATCTTGCTCTACACATGTTACATGCTCACAAAGCCTTATCGCACTGAGCACACACATAGAGAAGACTAGGCATATACCAACATAAGAATTAGCATCTTACTTTCTTTCTGGTGCTATTCACATGTACACGCGCTACTCCTTGAGTCCACGCACTGCCACTACCTTAGTGTTTGGCCGATTTGAGATGAACTTAGTCTTCACACCTCTGTTTTGCTAGTCACGCACCATTCAAGGCACTTTTAGCTTGTAGATCGAAAAGTGGGTTTTAAGGTTGAGTTAGAAAGAAGTGAGAATCTGTTTGAGAGTTGTGTGTTGGTTTTGAGTTAGACCGAGATGCAGAGAGGGAGGAGCATTTTTGGAGCTGGGCATTTTTTGAGCTGGGTTCTGGGCATATTCTCTCTCTTTTCTTTACAATTATCTCCCAAAAACACATAAAAAAAGAAAAAAACCTTTAATTCCTCTCTTCTCTCAACAATCAAGAGGTAGTGTTCTTGCACTCTTTTTCCTTTCTTTGGCCTTAGGACCTTGGATTTGAGATTTTAAGGGTGTAAATGTAGCTTTTTAGCTACTATCTACACCCTTGGCTTTATCTTGCTTCATAATATGCTTTATTGCTTTCCATAATATCTCTTTCTTTATCTTGCTTTCTAGCATGTTTTATAGCTTTCCTAGCATGTCTCCTTGCCTTCTAGCATGTTTTGTTGCTTTGATCATGTTGGCCTAGCCTTCTTGGGCTAAGATATGTCTAAATATTGTGTTTGTGCTTAGATCCATGTGCCTAGGTGCCTTTTTAGCATGCTTATGCTTAGATCCATGTGTTTATGTGCTTCGTGCCATGTTTGTGCCTAGATCTACTTGCTTCTATGCTTTATATCCATGTTTGTCTGTCTTGATCTAGGTTTCGTCATGCTTTGTGCCCCTCGTGGGTTTATGCTTGTCGATCTATGGGGCCATTTGCTTGTATGGTCCTTCTTCTGGATTGTTTGGGTGTTACCAGTTGTAAGATACACCTCCATGGTGTTAGTGTGCATGAAACACACCTTTCTCCACCCTGTGTGATGTTGATATACTTACCTTGCTTGCTCTGTGCCACCTGTTTGGCTTTTTTTTCTCCTTTGTATCTTTTACACGTTTCCCTACATGTTCATGCATGAGTATGTGCATCATCTATACTCCAATCCAATGGAGCTATGGACACCCTATCCAAACTTACATTTGTCCTCCTAGGACACCCTCTTTTGTTTGATAACATGCTTGTTTGTTCCCGTTTAGCTATAGGAAAAACATAGTTTTTATCGCATATAAAACATACGCAGTGGAAAATTAACGAATCTACTTCATTTGCAATTGATAACATGTACTATGTAAATTTCAGAATTTAAGAACAAGAGAGCGTACCATGGTGCTGTGAAATTCAAAACCAAAGATTAGAAGTACTTGGGAACACTTTTAATCTTCACTTCAATTCCACTTATGCCCAAGAAGTGTGGTCTTTCAATCAGTTTATACGTATGTGTTCAAGGGAGAATAAGAGAGTGGCTTACATTCACATACACACCATTCTCATATATTACTCATACCTTACAAAATTCTGTATGTTTCTCTCCTTATATATAAGTGATTATCTAATTGGGCTAGCCTTTTGGGCCATTCCAATTGGGCTTTAGTATGTGGTTTGGAGTGGGACCAAAAAGGACAAATAAGACACTAGCTCCAATGAGTTTTGGGCCTTTCTATCAACTCTTAACAAGCCCAAAATTACCATTAATTATATTTAATACCACTATATAAATATAATTGCACTCTAGGCCTTATTAATAAATTATATCCCAAGACTTTATTATACATTCAACCCCTTCATTAAAATATATGTAGTAATACAAAGTCGTAAATGTTGACTGCCACTTTGAAGATTACTACATCTTAATCCTTGAGTACCCGGTTTAATCTTTTAAGTTATTCATCATATATTTATGAAATCCAATTTCGTAAATATGTACTTTAGTAACTTCTTATTAAAGTGGTTAAGCCTAACACTCTAAATAACCAAACCCATTAAACTTATCTCAAGGGAATATTTTATATCTTCGTTAAGAGATTATGAATTCCATCTTGAGAATATATATTCTTTCAACATTAAATGTGGCTGCCCAACATACTGAGGTTTTGATCGTGACTTTAGATCTCACTCCTGATATATCAAAGCAACCTACACTTCATGATCAGGTTCATTATTCTCTCAGGATTGATTATTCATTTGACAGTCGTTAGTAGAATAATAAATTTCACAGCGGTCCAGATCAATATGTCTTAACACTTAAAACATATCAACATATCAACTAGAAGTCTCCACTTCCATAATCATGACAAATCATCTTAGTTGATATGTTATAGTCTTTGCAGATGAAATGCCCAATTTCATCATCGACTACGAACTAAAATTCTGTGTTTACAAATAACTTGTGGTTTATATCTTCTGTAACTAAATCACATACTATGCATCTCATGGACTATAATGTCCAAATATTCATGTTACCATTATTTTAGATAATAATAAAACAACTTTATTAATCACAACATAATATCATACATAGCATCATACAATAGGATTTAAAAGGGCACATATCTTAACAATCTCTCATTTGCCTTAAAGACTATTGTGCACTAATCTAAATCCCATTCCCTCCAAATGTGACTCAAAAGTCCTTTGGGGCAAGGCTTTGATAAAGGGATTTGCTAGATTATTTGCACTATTAATCTTTGCTACTACTACATCTCCTCGAGCAACAATCTCTCAAATGATGTGGTACTGTCTTTCAATATGCTTTCCTTTCTTGTGATTTCTTGGATCCTTGGATTGTGCAACCGCTCCACTATTGTTACAAAACAATGTGATAGGAACTTGCTCCATTCTAGATTAGAGAGGAATTTATTGAGCCAAATAGCTTCTTTGGCCACTTCACAAGCAGCAACATATTCAGTTTTCATGGTGGAGTCAGCAATGCAAGATTGCTTAACACTCCTCCAACTTATGGCTCCACCTCCCAAGGTGAACACACAGCCTAAAGTGGATTTTCTGAAATCAAGATCTGACTGAAAATTAGAATCTGTATAACTAATGGGAATCAAATCCTTACTATGGTAAACAAGCATATAATCTTTCATTCTCCTTAGATACTTGAGAATATGCTTTACAGCTTACCCATGTTTAAGTCCTGGATTTGTTTGATATCGACTGACCATGACAACTGAATAACAGATATCTGGTTTAGTACAAAACATAGCATACATGAGAATTCCCACTGCTGAAGCATAAGGAACATGTCTCATTGTCTTTTCCTTTTCAAGAGTCTTAGGCCTTTGGTTATCAGACAAAGGAACTCCATGTTTGAAAGGAAGTAATCCTTTCTTTGAATTTTGCATGCTAAACCGTTCTAGAATCTTATCTATATATCCAGCTTGTGACAAGCCTACCATTCTATTCTTTCGATCTCGCCAAAGCTCGATCCCTAGAATAAAGTTAGCTTCGCCCAAGTCCTTCATATCAAATTGGCTTGACAACCAAATGTTAACTAATGACATTACCCCTACATCATTTCCAATGAGTAGAACATCATCAACATAAAGCACTAGGAACATTACTACTTTATCTTGATGTCTTTTGTATACACATTATTCATCAATATTTTGTTCAAAACCAAATGACTTGATTACTTGATCAAATTTGATGTTCCACGATCTAGATGCTGGCTTAAGTCCATAAATGGACATTTTCAACTTGCATACCATATGCTCTTGGTTCTTTGCTACGAAACCTTCCAGTTGCATCATATAGATTTCTTCTTCAAGATTGCCATTAAGAAATGCAGTCTTGATATCCATTCGCCAAATCTCATAATCATAATGAGCAATAATGGATAAGAGAATTTTGATAGATTTAAGCATTGCTACTGGTGAAAAGGTTTCTTCATAATCAATACCTTCTTTTTGTGTATACCTTTTCGCCATTAGCCTTGCATTAAAGGTTTCAATCTTTCCATCTATCCCTCTCTTCCTCTTGTAAACCCATTTGCAACCAACAGGTTTAATGCCTTTAGGCGCCTTTACAAGATCCCAAACTTGATTAGAATACATAGAATCCAATTCAGATTTTATAGCTTTGACCCAATGATGTGCATTTATATTTTTCATTGCCTTTTCATAAGTGTAAGGATTAGATTCAGCCTCTTCTGGGATAGCTTCATAAGTTTCTCCCAGACCTATAAATCTTACAGGTGGCTAAACAATTCTCCTACTACGACATACGCAGCGGAAAAACATAGTTTGTATTGCATACAAAACATATGCAGCGGAAAATTAACGGATCTACTTCATTCGCAATTGATAACATGTACTATGTAAATTTCAGAATTTAAGAACAAGAGAGCACACCTTGGTGCTGTGAAATTCAAAACCAAAGATTAGAAGTACTTTGGACACTTTTAATCTTCACTCCAATTCCACTTATGCCCAAGAAGTGTGGTCTCTCAAATTAGTTTATACGTATGTGTTCAAGGGAGAATAAGAGAGTGGCTTACATTCACATACACACCATTCTCATATATTACTCATACCTTACAAAATTCGGTATATTTTTCTCCTTATATATAACTGATTATCTAATTGGGCTAGACTTTTGGGCCATTCCAATTGGGCTTTAGTGTGTGGCTTGGAGTGGGACCAAAAAGGACAAATAAAACACTAGCTCCAATGGGTTTTGGGCATTTCTATCAACTCTTGACAAGCCCAAAATTACCATTAATTATATTTAATACTACTATATAAATATAATTGCACTCTAGGCTTTATTAATATATTATATCTCAAGACTTTATTATACATTCAACCCCTTCATTAAAATATTTGTAGTAATACAAAGTCGTGAATGTTGACTGCCACTTTGAAGATTACTACATCTTAATCCTTGAGTACCCAGTTTAATCCTTTAAGTTATTCATCATATATTTATGAAATCCAATTTCATAAATATATACTTTAGTAACTTCTTACTAAAGTGGTTAGGCCTAACTCTCTGAATAACCAAACCCATTAAACTTATCTCAAGGGGATATTTTTTATCTCCGTTAAGAGATTATGAGTTCCATCTTGAGAATATATGTTTCTTCAACATTAAATGTGGCTGCCCAACATACTAAGGGTTTGATCGTGACTTTGGATCTCACTCATGATCAGGTTTATTATTCTCTCAGGATTGAGAGTTCATGTAAATAGAAGTTGTGAGATTTATTATTTATTTGACAGTCGTTAGTAGAATAATAAATCTCACAGCGGTCTAGTTCAATATGTCTTAATACTTAAAACATATCAACATATCAACTAGAAGTCTCCACTTCCATGATTAAGACAAATCATCTTAGTTGATATGTTATAGTCTTCGCAGATGAAATGCCCAATTTAATTATGAACTATGTACGTTTTTAGACCCCTGTAAACTAGATTGTTTAACCTAATTAATTAACCAAGTGAATACTTAGGTTTTTTATTCAGATCTAGGTTAAAACAATAACAATCATATCATGTAAAGCAGTGGAAAATATAAAAAACACAATGATATGATGACCCAGGAAAACCAAACCGGTAAAAAACCTAGGGAGGATTCAACCTAGCTATCCTCAAGGTAAAACAAATCTACTATGAAAGAATTGAAGTTTTACAATAGCAACTTAGACCACTAACATCCTATTACTACCTTGAGTAGAAAACTTACTACCACGACCACGTGATAGCTCCGAGTCCACGGACTACTTCTTTCTTGGATTCACAGCAACCACAAGTACTCCCACTTGTGCTTTTCTTTAAGCTCTTTATGCAGCAACTAAAGCGATCACCAAGCTCTCGACATCAATCTTGATCTTGATAACCCTAAGTATGTATGAAGGCAAACACCTCTAGATCTCACAAGAGATTCATACACACAGCATATCAACAACGACCTTAGAGAGCTTTTGGGTACAAAACCCTAGATATACAAAAGAGGCATAAGAGGCACTCTAATCTCTCTGAAAAGCCTCCAATAATAACGTCCTTGGGGTTTCCTTTATATACTAGGAGTGTTTTACTTGAAACCTAATACGTTTAAGTAGAGTTTGGGCTGAATTGGAATTCTGCAGAAAAATAAAATATGCACGTGGTTTGATTGATCAAGTCTAATTTTCGATCGATTGAGCCTTGCAGATTTAGTCCAATAAATTCTACAATCACTCAATTCCAATTTTACAAATAAACATACTTTGAGCAAGCCTAAACCTAGACTCTATGTTTTGATCATAGTTTGCCAACATAATACAAATTGAAGTTCTAATACATTAGTTCCTAAAGTCTTAGAACCTAACAAACTAAAATTTTGAGTTTACAAAGAACTTGTGATTTATATCTTCTGTGACTAAATCACATACTATGCATCTCATGGACTATATGATAATGTCCAAATATTCATGTTACCATTATTTTAGATAATAATAAAACAACTTTATTAATCACAACATAATATCATACATAATGTCATACATAGCATCATACAATAGGATTTAAAGGGCACATATCCTAACATTAGCATCTTTTGCTAGCTTCTCTTTTAGCATGCTTTCCTTCTATATGTTTCTTTGCTTGTCTACTGGCTTATTTCTTTTGTCATTGCATGTACACACATGGAGCATGGACATTTGGAGCAGGGGTGCAACCTCCTAGGCGTAAGCAAGAAGGCAAGGATGCAAGCCCACAAAGGGCAATGTTCAATAAATTAGGGGGCCTAGCCCCTCCTGAGTGGTTTTCTATTTCCTCTCACTCTTAGCCTCTTCTCTAGAGTATGTATTAGAGTTCGCCCTCTCCTTGTACCCTTTATTTTGCTTGGGCTGTGTTCCTTGGGTATGGCGATGTCTGTTTTACAATTCTTGTACCTTACTGGGCCATACCCTTGGAACGTTGGTAATGTCTGTTTTTATCTTCCTGCTTTGTGTGATAGAATTGTGCATGACGTATGTGTGTATGTGGGTGATCGTGCACTTTGTATGATGGGATCTCATGTCTATGTGAACGACCCTCTTTAGCCATGAGAGCTCTTGACCTTGTGGCATGAGTATGTGCTTAAGAAATTTGCTGCAGGTGCGTATTCATGTCATACTGTGTCCATAATCACCGTGGTGTGACTATCCTAATCCATGTCACCGAGTGACATCAATTTCCTCGTGTATGTGACACATATCAACATGTTTAGTGCTTTGAGGGGCTTCGGCTAGTCTTAGCACGAGCACGTTGGCATGCGCCATATACACAATTACGAAACCCTGCCGGTGCGCCATAGCACACCAAACAAAAAACTCTGCTGGATTTTCATCGTGAGAATAGGGCATCCTTATTGCCATATTCTCACGTCAAAAGCTTGGTGAGAATAGCATTTTGTGTGCTATGGCGCATCTAAGGTGAAGCGCTACCAGATTTTTGCCATGAAAATAAGGCGAAATGATGCCAAATAAGGCGAAATGATGCCAAATTTTCATCGTGGAATTTTGGCAATGATTCCAAACACACTTGGGAAGCACCGATCGAGACCACACCCTTTCTGAATCCAAACCTTAAAGCCTAATTCGCTTAAAGCCCCGAAAGCTAATGCTAATAGCTCGTTTTCAATTGAGAATGTCCTTAAATTATGATTTTACCAAAATAAAGGACTGTCTACGGACAGGCATTGTGGGGTACCTAACACCTTCCCCACACGTAACCAAACTTCTGAATTCAAGAATCAAGATTTTTTTACCCATCCTTATTAGATTAGGAAAAATGATCTTTTTCTTAGCCTAGGATCGGTAATAAAATCAAATAAAGTCAGGTGACCAATCACACCTTAAAAAAACCCAATGATTGATGGCGACTTCACTTACCCTTGGTAATTTCCTTAAAATTAACTCATATTCCAGTCACACACCTGAGGTACAACACACCTCCACATTCTTCCGAGAAGCGTGCAAGCGTCGCCTCGATGGATGGTCGAGTAGTCGTGAGGCGTTGACAGATTGGCGACTCCAATAGAGACACTTAGAGTTTAGCCTTTAGAGTTGTTGATAAGATCCTAATCTTTGGACATTGGCTTGCAAAAATATTGAAATTGGCATTAGCTTCCGGGGCTTCCCTTTTGAAAACTGCTTTTACTATATCCTTGTAAACTATTTTCAAAACTCAAAAATATTTTCCAATTTTTTTTTTCAAATGGTTTTCCAAAAATCGACTTTAAGGTATTTTCGTATATGTGAAACTATCTTGCTTTCCTAAAGAATGCTTTACAGCTTTCCTTCACATGTGCAAACCTAGGGTAGTAGATTTAATTTCTGCTACACCTTTATCTATGCATATATCTGTTGTGCTTGGAAAGTCTTTCCCATCTCGTTTCAAAATGCATGACATCACCCCTCATATTGGGTCAAACCCGGACTCAGCGTTGAAGGTGAATGCTGGATGCATATACCTTAGATAGTTACTGGATGCCGAATTGTAGGCTTTTCATGGCTCCATGGGTGGACAAGATTATGCTAAAAAGGCCGCCTTGATCCACTCTATCCCACAACTTCTTTGAAGGGAAGGATTAGATGATCGAGGTCCCCCTTAAGAATAGGACCAACTTACCAATTAAGCCGTGTCTCATATAGTTAGCTTAGACTAAGTCAAAACCCGTAAGGAGTAGGAAAAGCGAAAGTCGAGTGAGCATCCCAGTCTAGGGTAGGATATCCTTCATAGGATTGTTTTCAAAATGAGTCAAAGGGAAAGTGTCCAATTTTCATTTATAGGTTTGCCCTTTTGCTTGAGTCAAAGAGTTGGGCTCTACTTTAGGTTCTATTAATCCTGTTTGCATAACACCTGTGATTAACCCCTAAGGAAAAGCAACGCCGTTGCTTACACATTAGATCAAAACCAATCCCTAAGGGTTTTCGCCCCTGCAAGGGCATGCATGCATACATTAATGGCTTCGTCATGTAAATGTGTATAGATAAAATTTGTGGCAAGTAGCCAGAACTTTGTGCCAAGGAGGACATTGTCAAAAGTTCAAGATTTTCTCTGAGAAGGCAAAGCCATCCAGAATGAATTGTAAATTTGAATTTCCTTGTATTGTAAAAGGCCCACTGTTGGAGCCATTGTCTACAGCGCATGATTTAAGGGCATTGTAAGAAGCCAAGTTTTGTAAGAGAATTGCTTTCTTTGTAATCAAAAGAGAAGGGCTTATCCCGCAATTTCGAGCATGATATGAAAGTTCCGATTACTTGCCAAGCTTGTGCATTAATTTTGCATCACTATAGAAACTTACCATTGTTAGGACATATGTGAATCATGTTAGAAACATATGTCAATATTTTATGAAATTGGCTAATCCTTTGTCAAAACGCACTTTACTTGTAATTGGGTAGATCTAGGTTGTGTTTAATACTTCAAGGAACAAGGTTTCAAGTTCAAGTGTTAAAGCCATGCAAGTCTGTTCAAGAAACAAGTGAAGAAGTGCTGGATTTTAAATCTCGACAGCTAGTATCTATTGAGGTTTAAAAGCTGCTGAAACCCGATGCTCGACAGCTATCACGATAGATAAGCTATCTATCGAGGTTTATGAAAAACAGATTTCTAGCTCTGATTTTCATTCAATCCGTGTGTATATGTTTGGGCTTTCTTTTCTCACAACCCTAAACATATATAAGGATTGTTTTAAGGGCTGTCACAGCTGATGCAACTCAATGCAAAAGTTTTTCATAAGCATATTGTGAACCGAAGACAGAATTTGCCCTAGTTCATCTTTCCCTTGAAGAAGCTGCTGTGTTTGTACACCGTAGGGTTTTGTAACCAAGGTGCTTCGTGATCTTCATCGTGTGATGAACTGAAGAACTTTGCAGCCAACATCTTTCTTAAGTTGGTGAGTAAGCCGCGTACTGGGATTCGCACATCGAATTGGTTAGTCACATACTGGAAGCCGTGCATTAAAAGGAAAGATTGTCACTACAGAACAAGTCCAATAAGGTAATGGAGTAAAGGTTCAACTGTAGGTTGGTATATGGTACTAGGATTCCTTTACTTGTAACCGCTTGTTTTGATAATAGTGGATTCTTGGGAGTGGTGACCTTAAAATCACCCGGTGGGGTTTTTGCCGTGTTGGTTTTCCCCATTCGTAAACAAATCACCATGTCAACTTTATTTTCTACTGCATATTTACTTAGTTGGTGATTTGTTTGTGCTACCACGCATTTTGCATGATAATTGAATTAATTAATTAACTTGGCTAAATCAATTGATTAATTTATCACAAGGGGTCAATATATTCTTTGCCTATCAAGTGGTATCAGAGCAGGCACACTCTGATTAGGGTTAATCTTTGCTATGTGATCCATTGACCCCTGTTTGTCATGGATAGGGGACAGTTTCTTATTATACCTCCTTTATTTGATGGCACTAATTATGCATACTGGAAAGTACGCATGAGAGCTTTTTTACAGTCATTAGATGAAAAGGTGTGGCAAGCTGTGGAGATAGGCTGGACCAAGCGTACGGAAGCACCGGCCGACTGGGATGATGCTAAGATCAAGGCGGCAAACTTCAACAGCAGGACATTGAATGCTCTATTCAGTGCAGTCACGAATGAGGAGTTCAAGAAGACATCCTCTACTAAAACTATTAAGGAAGCATGGACCATTCTCTAGACAACCTATGAAGGAACCAAGGCTATCAAGGATTCAAAGCTTCAGAGGCTTACTACGAGCTTTGAAGAGATTAAGATGGAGGAGGATGAGTCATTCGATGAGTTCTATGCCAAGCTCAAGGACATAGTGAACTCAGCTTTTAATCTTGGGGAAACCATTCCTAAACCCAAGATTGTGAGAAAGGTGTTCAGATCTCTTCCTGAGAGATTTCATGCCAAGATCACCATGATTGAGGAATCAAAGGATATTAACAAAATTCCATTAACAGAGTTGGTTGGCAATCTGCAGACCTATGAGTTGGGTTTGACAAGGATCAAGAAATCAAGCAAGAGTAAGAGCATGGCATTGAAGGCTAAGAGCAGTGACACTGATGAGTCTTTAAACGATGAAGATTCTAAGATGAAATCCTATATCACGAGGCAGTTCAAGAAGTTTATAAAGAATGCCAACGCGAAAGGATTTGACAATGACTGAAAGCAATCCAGTTCTTCGCAGTTCAAGAGCCAAGACAAAGGGAAGAAGGATGCTAGGGATGGCGGTCAGTACACTGTTCCTTCAGGACCAAAATGCTTTGGGTGTTAAGGCTTTGGACACATGAAATAAGAATGTCCTACATATCTCAAGACCATTGGGAAAAGCAAGGCACTTGCTGCTACTTTGAGCGACACCGAGCCGGAAGATGATTCCGACAATGAGGATGATGGAATCCTAAATGCCTTCACTGCCACTGTAAATCCTACTGAAGGGTTTGTTGAAGATGTGGATGAAGAAGAGGAATTTGTGGAGTCTAAGTTTGAAAAGATGGATGAATAAGATGACATCTACACAGCCTATGCAAAGTTATACAAGGTCTCGGAAAAGCATGAGAAGTTGTATAAGTTGGCCACCAAGAAGCTTAGTGAAGTGGAGCTTGAACGAGAAGAAATCTCCACAAAGTTTGATGAAGCAAATCAGACCATTGGAGCACTGAGATTTGAGAATAATTTCTTGGCTAAGAAGACCAAGAAACTTGAAGCAAAACTGTTCCAAGTCAAAGCTCAGTTGGAAAGGACTTTAAGTGCTAAGCTTAATGAGATGCTTAATCTTCAGAAATCTGCTTCTGGTCGAACCGGCTTAGGGTATGATTTTTCTTTTCCTAGTATTGCTTCTGTTAGTACTACTGTTTTTGTTCCTCCTGCTAATAATATTAAAACTGAGAAAAATGATGTTAAAAATGAATTAGCTAGTGAGAACATAGACAAGGGCAAATCTATCTTAGGAGCACCCCTTATGTTTGGTAAGAAAGAGATTAAGAACCCTAGGGCTAAGAAGGGAAATACTCAAAAGCCCAAACAAAAAAAGCAGCATTTCTGTCATCACTGTGGAGCAGCTAAACATACTTGACCTAATTGCTATAAGTCGTTAGCCACTCAACAGAGCAACAACATGATCTCATCGGGAAACCAGAATCAGTTTCCAGCCTCCTTTGCTCCTCTTGGAGATCTTCTCAAAGCCTTCATGTTCCTTCCAAACTTGAATGGGTTCAATTCTTCCTTCTCACCGCCGGATTAAGGGTTTGCTAAACGGAAAGGTTCTTCCAAGGTGTGGAAGGAAAAAGGCTCCGAGTGATTCTGTCATTTTTTTTTTCACTTTTCTCTCTCTCCTCTTCTTGTTTTTGTTTTTGCATTACTTGTGTGTTTTGCTTTGGTGTTTTGAGTCAGTCTAGTTTTATGCATTGCTTTGTTTAACAAGTTTTTTGTTTGTTTTTTTCGATTTTTCTTTATTTTTTTTTTTCATAAAAATAAAAATAAAATATTGAAAAATCAGAAAAATAGAAAAACAGTGTGTGTTTGTGTACATTGGTACTTGTGTACCTTGGATGACCATTGAAACAAAGTTTTCTGAACTTTGTATCATTCCTAGCCTAGATGAGCATCTCTCCGTTACCCATGCCCATGGTAGAGCTTTATACCTATCTATTGTAGAAGAAGCTAGTAACTCCAATATTTATGAAGCCTAGAGACAATCCACCTCCACCCGATTTTGATCCATCTACGAAATGTGAGCACCATTTCAGGCCCGAAGGGCATACCTTGGAAGAGTGTGTGCAGTTGAGATACCAAATCCAAGATCTCATTGACAACAAGCAAATACAGTTCAACAACACGGCCGAACGAATGTCATCACCAATCCCTTGCCTCTTCATCTGAAAGGGAACGTAAACGCTATCTCTACAGTGGAGGAGAAGATCCCAGATTTCTCATCCCCCTCATTCCCTTGGAAAGCCATGCTACGAGCTTTAGCCCAAGAAAGTCACATTGTTCTGAAGAACATAGGAGCCCCAGGTTTCGACTGGGAAGTCTGCTCATTCTATCATAGTAGGGACAAGCATCCCCTATTCGATTGTAGAGTGCTTTAAACATAAGTTCAGAGTTTAGCCGACCGTGGCATTATCTGGATCGAAAAGGAAGTCGTATGGAGGAATGATTGCATGGTAGCCAGCCTATGCCCTCCAAGAACCCAAACAGGAACTAGCCATAGCGATATGTTAATAGGATCAAGGAAAGACTGGGACGAGTACTTTCAAAAGTGCCTTTGTAAGGTTCCTCTAGGGATGAGGACGCTGGCTCCTCCAACTTTGGTCATTATCAAAGAGATTATAGAATCACCTATAGATTCAGGAGTGCTAGCTCCAAAGAAGGAACAAACCCTACCAACCATTGAGGGTTTTGCTCCTTTGATCATATCTTTACTTAGGATCGCTGAGCTATCTCCAGGATTTAACCAAAAGGGAACCCCTGTTGTCCCCATCATTCGAGGTTTCAATCCTCTAGTTATGCCAAAGCCTATCCAAGGAATCTCTGGAGTTCTTAGCCCAAAAGCTTTAGAAGCTACTTTGCCTAGTCCAATCATCATCCGTCCAAAGATGTTCTCCTTAGAGCCAAATCTGCAGACTTAAGAAGGCGTGGACATTCGTGTGCCGAAGCCCTTCCTTTACAAAGATAGCCATTGTGTCCGATGGAAGTATGATGTGACTTTGATTTCCCCTTGAACTGGAAAGGAAGAGATTTACTCTAATATTTCTTTAGGCCTAGCTAAACTCACTAGGAGTGGTCGATGTTATACTCTTGAGGAACTAGAAAAGGGGAGGAAAGAGATTGGCAAGAGCACAGCCTAGCAAGTCAGAAATAGGGTCATTACTGAAGAAGTCGAGGAATTCTTGAAAACCATTTGAAAGGCCGATTATAGTGTGATACAGCATTTAAACCAATCTCTAGCTCAGATTTCTATTTTTGCCCTGTTGCTATCTTCCGAGGTCCATCGTGAAGCTCTATTGAAGGTATCGAAGGAAACGGATGTTCCTACCAGTAATACAGACTCCTCCTTCGAGGGTATGGTATCATTGGTATTGGCCACCAACCAAGTCTTATTTTCAGATGATGAGTTGCCTCCAAAAGGAAAAAATCACACTTTGGCTATGCATATCGTGGTCAAATGTGAAGATATGATTGTCGCAAGGGTATTAATCAACAATGGATTAGCCCTAAATGTCTACTCAATGTCTCTTATTAAGCCTAGCACTATGATCATTAGAGCCTTTGACAGCACGTGTCATGAAGTGTAAGGCGAGATCGAGCTAATGATTGAAATCGACCTAAGATCCTTCATAGTTAACTTCCAAATGATTAAAGTGGACTCTCCATACAATATTCTTTTTGGGAGATCTTGGTTGCATACAATAGGTGCAGTCACGTTTACTCTCCATCGGAGACTTATGTTCATCTCTGAGAATCAGTTGATCACCATTATGGCTGAAGAGCCCATGACTATCTTCCAGGAGGCATTTGTCCCCTACATCGATGCTAATGCCTTCCCTGAAGCGTCTTTCCATAGCTTCGAGCTAGTTTCCATGATTCATAATGCTTTAGAGCCTGAGTCTGGCTGGCCCACAGCAGTTTTGATGGCCACAAAGGAGATGCTCAAGTTTAAGTACCAATTAGGCCAAGGCCTCAAAGCCGTAAGATGTGGGAGTCTGCTCTCATTGAACTCTCAGATAAAAAAGGAAGGTTCGGTTTGGGGTATGAACCCACTCATAAAGAACTCTTTCAAGCTTCTAGAGGAAAGAATAGGAAGTGTGCCACTTCAGGGATGTCTATTCCCCACATCAAAACCACTTTTCGGCTCTCACTAAGGTCATTATGCCAGAACCTTTCAAGGAATCAAAAGACGAGGAGCCTGATCTGGCTTGCATTATTCGGCTTTGTCTCAAAGAGTTCTCCATGAACGTTATCACATCTTCCGAAGATGATCTGGCTTCTATTATCTGACCAGGGATGGTAGGCGAGATAATAGGCCTTTGGACCATCGAGCCTTGCTTTATGGTTGCACCGGCTGCGTAAGGAGTATTCCATCATTGAGTGATTGGGCCTTCCAATCACCTAAGAGGGTTGGAATAGCATATTTAGTTTATTTTGCATGCTTATGTCATTTCCTGCTTTATTTGTATTTCCTATTCATTTCCCCGTTTGTTTTCCCAGAAAAAAAAAAAAAAGTGTTTCCCTTTTATCATCATCAGGCATGAACTTTGTTTTCCCCTACCATGATCCATTAATGAAATATTCAACGTATTAATTAGGAAAATTCTTGCATCTCTCTTTATTTTCTTTCCTATGAATATGTGTGTGCAAATTATCTTATGTTTCTCTGTATATGTTCCACTCTATAGGATCTGTCCTGATTCCTAAGTGGGTACATCATCCCTTTGCCATCATCAGAAGAGAAAGAATGCTCCTCCCCAACCCCTACACTCTCTAGCAGCGCCATGGCCTTTTTCAGCCTGGGGAATGGATGTCATCAGACCCGTGATTCCGAAAGCCTCAAATGGGAATGAGTATATCTTGGTGGCCATTGATTACATCATCAAGTGGGCGGAAGCCGCTTCCTACAAAAGTGTCACCCAAGTTGTGGTGGCCCGATTCTTGAAATAGAACATTGTTTACTGCTACGGTGTACCCAGAGAGCTTATAATAGATAATGGAAAGAATCTGAATGGAAAAATGATCAAGCAGCTTTGCCAATAGTTCAAGATCGAACACTAGAATTTAGTTCCCTACCGCCTTTAGATGAATGGCGCGGTGGAAGCAGCCAACAAAACCATAAAGAAGATCTTGGTGAAAATAACAGACACCTATAAGGATTGGCATAAGATCTTGCCGTTTGCCTTGTGCGCCTATCGCACTTCTGTTCCTACTTCCACGGGTGTGACCCCGTATTCCTTGGTCTATGGCATAGAAGTCGTCCTCCCCGCAGAGGTAGAGATCCCATTTCTCAGAATCTTATCATAGACAGAGCTATTAAAAGCTAAATAAGCTCGTTCCTGATATGAGTAATTGAACATGATAGACGAGAAGTGCATGATCGCAATGTGCCATGGACAGTTGTACCAACATCGCGTTGAGCTAGCATTCGACAAGAAGGTTAGACCTAGAGTCTTTGAAGAAGGCGACTTAGTCTTGCAAAATCACAACCAAGCCATGCCTGGTCACAGAGGAAAGTTTTCCCCAACCTACGAGGGCTGGTACGTGGTGAAGAAGGCCTTCTCTAGAGGATCCTTGATCCTAGCCGAAATGGATAGGCACAACTTCAATATGCCCACCAATTCTAATGTTGTCATACTGTACATTACAAACCTAAAAATGGAAGGTCATACGCAATTGCCTAGCAATTTACGATGAACCTTTCCATACATGTTGGAATACTAACTACATAGTTCATATGCAGATATGAAAAAAAAAGAAAAAAAGAATAGAATCCAATTAAGTCAAACATGGCCTAAATGGTCTGACATTACCCTGCATAGCCTCCCAAAGCTAGTGAGAAGAATTGGATCATTCGAGGAATGGGTACGAAGCAACCTTGCAGCATCAAAGCCCAGATCTATGGCAATCTCGCTAAGTCGACCATATGAATGTCAAAGACGAACTAGCTCCGTCTTTATATTGGGACACGAGGTACAACTCTGCCTCTCTGTATTAAGTAGAACCTGCAATGTGCTAATCTCAACAGTAGCAACTCTCAATGCCTTCTCCTTCTTGGCTACCTCGGCCTGGAGATGACGAAATTCCAATTGTGGCTCAATAGGCTCATCAACTAACCCATACTCAAGAATTAAAGTAGAGTAAATGTAGGACCTAGCCTGCAATAGCCTCATGGCTAAACCATTAGCCCTGTTGCTCACCTCAACATGATTAGCCTCTAGCATGGCTCTCTCGTCTGGCCCAAGACAATGAATCTCTGATTAAGATCTGTCAGCTTACTCTCCAAGCTACTGACCGCTCTGCTCAAAGTGTGGTGAGGTCAACCTCGTATGTCCTCCCCATCTCATCGAAGTCCTCCATAGTGGCATCAAGGATCTCCTTACAACAATCCCTATCCTTAATAGCAGGCACTCTCTCAGGTCTTCAAGAGTACTCTCAACTCTGACCTCAAACTCTAGTGTATAATCCCTCAATATATCAATCAGAAGGCGAGGGTCAAGTGGATCCGGAATCGATAGATCGATGATGAAACATAGATCCCTAGTGGCTCTCCATTCTCTAAACTCGGCAGAAGACCACTCATAATCGTCCCCTGGACAAATAAGAAAATCAATAGTCGACCTACACTCCTTCCAGAAATCAAAAGCGCGATCTATGATGACTGTGTCAATATCCTAGAGGCCATACTCGCAAGTGATGACAGAAAGATTGCTGAGTCAAGGAACATGCTGGGTACCCTTAAACTACCTCATGGCCATACCCGGATAGTACCCTGTACAACCCTAGATGCCCACCAAATGGATGCCAAGTAAACCAACACAGTGGGTCCAACCCTACCACCTAGTGACTCCCCACTTGACTTTCTATACCCAATTAGTGGGATTCAAGACAAACAGATTCCTTAACCAAGTAGCGGTATCCCCAGTAAAAGGAAGATCAAGGGCTATAGTGATCTTAACTCTATTCTTCCTTAAGAACCCCACGGGTTGTGCCCTAGATATCACACTTAGATGACTATAGAACCAAAGTTGCAACAAATGCACACAACAACCAAAAGTACCACTACTCATCTCACGGCACAGAGAAATGGATCGAATAGTCTCAGAGACAAGAGAGGGAATAAATGAAGTGCTATAAGGCAGAGTACCCACCAGGGGTAGAACTGCAAAGCTGATAGAGCCCGATTGAGAAGGAAATAGCACTAAGCCAAAAAAGGCCACCATGAAGGCCTGACGCTTGTAAAAGGTCCAATGCTCCTCCAAATCCACAAATTCCTCTCGGCAAGTAGCAGGGCACTCAGCTTTGCCAAACCGACTGATCAAAAAATCCTAGGGGATGCTACCCCGCAAACCACTCACATCCACTATAGGCGGCTTCAGGCCTAACAACTCCATCAACTGCTTGTGAGAGCAAAATTGAGTCAGTGGTTGATAAACCCGACTCATAGGGGTAGGAAGAGAAAGAAAGCAATTATACTCCTCCAATGTAGGGACCAAGTCCACATCCCTAATGGTAATGCACCTCAAAGCGGGATCCCAACAAGTAACTATAGCCTTTAGTAAATGCCAATCTAGAGGAGTGCAAAATAGTGATTGGGGAGTTTGTGTTGGCAATTTTGACTCAAGAGGGAGCCTTCTTGGTAATTCTTGACTTACTAGGGAAAATTACGAGAAAGTCTTTGATGATTTTGATTTGTTGGGGAAAATTATTTATTATTGTAACTGATGAGGGAGTTATCTTGGTAACTTTGGACTTATGGGGAAGTCCTTGAGAATTCTGCTCTACTGTGGATAAGTCATCTATTCTTCTTCTCTTCTTCTTTTTTTGTGACTCACGAAGGAGTTATCTTGCTAGCTTTGGACTTACTAGGAAGTCCTTGGGGACCCTAATCCACTGAGGATATTTCTTCATTTTGTGACTCACTTGGTGAGTTTTCTTGATGGTTTTAACACACGAGGGAGTTTCATTGGTGATTTCTAATCCGCTGGAGAGAATTTTAGCATTCCTACTCCGTTGGGGAATTTTCTTGGGCATTTTTTTTCCTTTCAAACCGCTGAGGGATATTTCTGTCATTTTAGCACATATTTGTAATATTCAGACATTTCGTGATCCACTGGGATGTTTTTGAATTTTTCTTTTCATTTCCCACCTTTTGGGAGTCCACTGGGGATATTCTAAATTTTTTTTTTTTTGCTAAACTACACATAATTTAGTCATCAAATGCCTTCCTGCCTCTTCATTGTTTTCCTCGATGGTTACCAACCATTTATTTTTTTCATCTTCCTCTCTTCATCTTCCTCATCTCTTCACATTCTCTCCAGCTCTCCAACTTCCTCTTTTTCTCTACAAAAACCTCTGCCTCTCCCTCATTTCTTCATCCACTCCTTAATAGAATAAAAAAAAAAATATCTCTCTCATCTTCCCCATGACACCAAAAACCAAGAAAACCTCCTACGTGATTACTGGCAAAGTCTTCTATCTCACCCGCTGGGTAGGAGCCACAAGGCTAATGGAGTCCCCTCCATTGATCCACAAGCCACAAACCATCTTTTAGAGGGGGCACAGACTAGATTGGTAAGTTTTGCAAACTTTTCTCATTTTTGAGTTTCGCTATAATCTTATATTTTAATCTATTTTTGGACTTGTAAATGCTTGGGTTTTCTTGTGGGATGGGTTTAGATGAAAAACTAATGTCCTAGGAGGGGTAGAAACATGTTTAGGATGAGTTTTGATCATGGTTGGTTGAAAATGTCGTAGAACTTATTCTGTCTGTATTCATGCAAGTGTGCCAACCAGTTTGTATGTGTACACATCCACTCTTCATGCGTACGCGTCCATGTTTATAAGTTCATATGGATGCATTCCCTAGCATGCATATGCATACAGGTGCCCTGCGTACGCATACACAGGCCCTGCATATGCATGTTGGTGCTTAGAAACCTCATTTTTCATACAGTCCAATTTTTTTTACTTATTTCCTTATCCAACATGACTCTTATGCTCTTGTTCTTGTCTTCTATAGGGTTTTTCAACTTTCACAAGCAGGGGTAGTGCCAGTCATCTATTTTCATGGCACAAGGCTTTGACGATTAAGACAAAGGCCTTGGTGAACATGTCCGGCTTCGAGCCGATCATGTGCTTGTTTCCTAAGAGTACTGCCAGTGGCATTCTAGGGCAAAGGCTGGCTGAGAGGTGGTAGGACACTACCCATACCTTTCACATTGCTGGGAGGGAGATGACTATGACTACCCACGACTTCTATTAGATGATCAGCTTGGGATCTGATGGGCCTACCATCAACTTAGAGAGTGAGTTAGGCAATAAGCTAAGCATAGACCTACACAAATACAATAAGCTTATGTATTTGTGTAGGGTTTCTTTTCTCAGAACCCTAGACCTATATAAGGCTTATTCAAGAGGCCGTAACATAAGAGAATACAATGAGAACATATGCAAAAGGTGACCGATGCCTTATTCTTTTTGAAAGAAGCTACTGCATCTTTACGACAGTGAGGATTCTTCTGATGATGAAGTACCCAAGAAGATGACCCTTTAGGAAGCCTATGATATGCCATGCATTGAATTCATAAAATCTGAAAAGACTTCTTATCTATGTAGAAATGAGTTCAATGAGCTAAAAACTAAAAAAGATGATCTGTTTGTCAAACTAGATGAGACTACAAGGTTAGTTGAGACTCTTGTTGTGGAGAACACCTCATTAGAGGAGAAGGTCAAGAATCTTGAAGTTGAGCTTAGTCAAGCTAGAATTCAACTAGAGAGGATGTCTAGTGCAAAGCTTGATGAGGTATTGAGTGCTCAAAAGCCTAGTTCTGAAAAAACTAGCTTAGGATATGATGTTTCCTCCGGGCCTTCCACTTCCACGGCTTCTGGATCAAGGACTATCTTTGTGCCTCAATCTGAGAATGGTAATAAAGGTATGAAATCCAAAACTGATCTGGCTAATTCTAAATCCTTTGTTAAATTTCATGTTTGTCATCATTGTGGTGTTTCTGGACATATTCTTCCTAATTGCTTTAGGTTGTATCCTTATAAGCAATTGTCCAAACTGTCACAGGTTTCCTCTCAAGGACCTAAACCTTTGTTTGGAGAGTTATTAAAAGCTTTGAGCTTTTTAACTCAATTTCAGGAGAATTCTAATTCTTCTATGTCCTTTAGTAGACATACTAAGACATGTGTCTTTTCATCTTCACTGCCAAAGACTCGTGCTGTGTGGGTGAGAAAGGAGCCTAAGACTTAATTGTTTTCTTCTGCTTGTCCTCTGCTTTAATTCTTTCTATCTAAAGTAAGACTCTCTTTGCTTGATTTCTTATCTGCTTTTGGAATCATGCTTTCATGCATATGTACATTTCTATCATGCCTTCATGCATATGCATATTTCTTTCATGCTTTCATGTTGTTTGTCTGTTTTTGTTTGGTTGTTTTATTTTTATTTTGTTTTTTTTTTCAAAATAAAAATAAAAAGGAAAAATCAGAAAAATACAAGAACAGTGTGTGTTTTATGTGATTGGCTTATCCTTTGACAAAACGCACTTTACTTGTATTTGGGTAGATCTAGAATGTGTTTAATACTTCAAGAAACATGTTGTTCAAGTCTAGTATTAAAGCCATGAAGATTGGACCAAAAAACAGGTGAAAAAAAGCTGTTCATTAAAGCTAGATAGATAGCTCGACACCTGCGGACAGATGGCTCGGCAGCTTCTCGACACCTCTCGACAGCAAGGTTATCTATCGAGCTCTTCAGTTGAGAGATATCGCTATCTCGACACCTCTCGATAGCTGGTGCATCGATCGAGAAAGCTCCTGTCTCCTCGATAGCTCCTCGATAGCTATATCTGTCGAAGTTTAAATCTCGACACCTCCTCCACCCCTACCGATCGATCGAGGTTACGGGAATTCAGATTTCCAGATCTGATTTTCGGCCCAAGCTTATGTATTTGTGTAGGGTTTCTTTTCTCACAACCCTAAACCTATATAAGGCTTATTTTAGAGGCCGTAACATAAGAGAATACAAGGAGAACATATGCAAAAGGTGACCGATGCCTTATTCTCTCTGAAAGAAGCTACTGCGTCTTTACGCCTTAGGGTTTTGTAACCAAGTGCTTCTTGATCTTCATTGTTGATGAAGTGAAGAACTTTGCAGCCAACATTCTTCTTCTAGTTGGTGATTTAAGTTGTGTACTGGGATCTGCGTAATTGGTTAGTCACGTACTGGGATTCGTGCATCAAAGGGTGGCGCTCATATACTGAAGAGTTCAGAGGTTCTGAAGTGGTAGAAGGTTTCTACTGTAAGTTCATCTACGGGGATTGTAGAGTCTAGGGACAAAGGTTTTGTACTAGATCTGAAACTTCTCTTTATTATAGTGGATTGCTTTTCGAGAAGGTTTCCTCCCAGGTTTTTTACTATGAAACTAGTTTGTTTCATTAGTTTTCTTGGGTCATCATATCTTTTCTTATTTATTTTTCCACTGCATGATTTTGACATGATGTTGATGTTTGTTTGTTTTAACAAGATTTATTCATAATAAACCTAATTAACAACTTGGGTTTAAAACTTGTTAAGTCTATTAACCGGGGTCTAAATTTTCCAACAATATGTTATCTAGATTTACAAACTTTATTTCATGCTTTTGCAAACTATACTTCCCTTTCTTTCAAATTATCATCTTGCAAACGATCTTTTCTTTTCTTGCAAACTATACTTGGTTCTTCTTCTTGCAAATTGTTATCTTGCAAACTATCATCTCTTTTCTTACACTTACATTCATGGAGTTGGGCGCTTTAGAAGTGGATGCTCATCCCCTATATGTCTTCTTGATTGGAGGCTTATTCTCCCCTTTCTTCAATTGTCCATTATTGATTGCATCCTCAATCCTAGTTCCATATGTTGGAAAAATTGCATGTTTGTATCGCATACAAAACATACGCAGCGGAAAAATTAACGAATCTACTTCATTCGCAATTGATAACATGTACTATGTAAGTTTCAGAATTAGAGAACAAGAAAGCGTACCTTGGTGCAGTGAAATTCAAAACTGAAGATTAGAAGTTCTTGGGAAGATTTTTAATCTTCACTCCAATTCCACTTGATGCCCAAGATGTGTGGTCTCTCAATCAGTTTCCTAAGAGAGAATAAAGAGTGTCCAACCTACAGAATAAAGTGTCTGTGGCTTGGAGAGAATAAAGAGAGAATAAAGAGTCTCACTCCTGATATATCAAAGCAACCTACATTTCATGATCAGATCCATTATTCTCTCAGAATTTAGAGTTGATGTAAATAGAAATCGTGAGATTTATTATTCATTTGACAGTCGTTGGGAGAATAATAAACCTCACAGCGATCCAGTTCAATATGTCTTAACTTTTAAAACATATCAACATACCAACTAGAAGTCTTCACTTCCATGATCAAGATAAATCATCGTAGTTGATATGTTATAATCTTCACAGATGAAACGTCCAATTTCATCACCGACTACGAACTAAAATTCTGAGTTTACAAAGAACTTGTGATTTATATCTTCTGTGACTTTTCACATAAATCACATACTATGCATCTCATGGACTAAGATAATGTCCCATTAGTTCATTTATAGATAGTCTCATATAATTAAAAAATTTAATTATTTATGATATGCCAATAAATTGGATTTTAGGGCATAAACCCCAACACCATAATCACACAATTCTCCAAAAGAACTAATAAGTGATGACAAAAGCTCACTATTGTATGCCAGAAGCAAATTATTGATAATCATATTGATTTAGTTCTTCTCATTTAGCCTATTAACCATCTTGGAGGCCTTCCCCTTCCACCTAGTCATGTATTTGAAGAAAGTCTCCCCAACTCTTTGTTTAGTGGTCTCCAAATCCACTAATGTTACATCAATCATGGTATTGAAAATGAATTGGTCCACCAATAATTCCATTAGCTCATTCCACTCTTTAGTCTTGCTTGGATCAAAGCTATAATACCATCTTGATGCGCCTCCTATAAATGAGAGAGGAAATGCATGCAAAATTTGCTTCTCATCTAAACCTTTCATTTCAGCAATTCTTATGTACCTTTTAACATGTTGCTTAGGATCTCCAGTCTCATCAAACTTTTCCATATTAGAAATTTTGAACTTGGGAGGTAATGCAATAGGGACTTTGGAGCTTAGACCACCCATGTTGTAGAGACAATCATCCATCCCTTGAGTTTTGCAAAAGGATAGTTGCATCTTCTCCATCTTTTCTTTCATAACAAAAGTATCCACAATGAGCTTCTCAAATTGCTTGTTCCTCTCATAATCGACCTTATCCCTTTCATCCCATTGTTCTTTTTCTTCTTCATCATATATCTCCACATGCACAAGTTTCTTGATCTTGCTCTCCTCTAGCCTAGAGAGACGACTTCCCATTTTCTTGGGAGCCTCACCTTGATCTTTTATTGCCTTGTATATCTTTTGCGCAAGTGTGTCATCAATTGGAGTAGTCATTTCTTCTTGAGGTATCTCTTTTTGAGGTATTTCTTCTTGAGGTGTGATATCAACCTTAATCAAGCACCTTTTGTTGCTTTCTCAAACCCAAGTTAGAGTGGGGACGTGCTTACTTGATCTTGGTGGTGCAATGGTGCCTGAAAAAAAGTCCCATTTTTACTAAGCCCATGTCCCAATTAAAAAGCTTATATTATTTAGATGTTCTTAGAAAGTCTTTAAGTCCATTTTAATGAAGGCCCAATTACAAAATCACTATCTTTCCTCTTATAAGCCTTGCCCCTTGTTTCATAGGGCTTGGTCTATTTACACTAAAAGTTCTCATCTTACACTCATGGGCTTTCATTAGAATGTGTTCAGAGATATTCAACCCTTCGTCTCAAATATGGGCCAACAATGTATTCATTACCTTTGGGCTCTTCCTTTCTTATATTCATTGTCAAATTTTTTTTTTTTTGAAGTAGCCTTCTAGCTAGAATACACTGTGACATTCCTCTCAAAACTCGTGAATCTCTCATCATTTTAAGCCTTTACATGCAACAAGGAGGCCAAGATTAGGGAGATTCATTTTAACTTTGTAGGATCTTGGATGCTAGGTCTATAGCATATTTGTTACCTTAGGCCCAAGACTTTCCTTCTCCAAAAGCCTTTGATTTTGGGCTTATGATAGCAACTAGGATATGATCCTATGAACCTTTCAAGTTAAGATATATACCTTTGGATTTTGGGATAAGCCTCTTATATGCGAGAACTTCTTTTCTTTTCATCCCAATGTCTTAGGCTATGCCATAACTTTTGGGCCATCCTTTCAATTTTTACATCTTTTATTTGTTCTTTAGATATTAGGTGAACATAAGATATATGGTTGAACAAACAAGAGATATAAAGGGTACCCTCTTTCGATAGCATCTAGGATCTCTCTATATGTGGGTAAGCTCCTTAAAGCTAAAGGGGTAGATCAATGGGTCACTCACAACTAGGTGGGCCATGATTCCAGCCTTAGGCCTAAATGAACCGAAAAGGATTAGTGGCAAACCGTTAATGTACTCAAAGCCCATCATAGGCAATGGCATAGATTGTGAGTTGGTGGACTTGTAATTGGATCCAAAGCCCAAAGAAAAGAAAGAAAGAAAAAAATGAGGGAAGGAGAGAGTGTGAGATGTGTGAATGATGTAATTGGGCTTTAAGCAATAGGGGAAAACATGAATTTTGAAAGATTGACATAGCTCATTCTATTTCTAAGTCCAATATAATGAATTTATACAAAACTTAGAATAGGAACGAGGCATACATATAGTCCACAAGTTGATGCAAGCAAGAAAAGTTAATTAAGACGTTGGGTCCAAAACTTGAAAACATTGTGAGAACACGTTTATTTGATCGAATTCTTTTTTAGGGGCACCTAAGATAATCTCATAGAACATCCCTAGTCTTGTCAAGATCTACCCACTAAGGAAGATACCAAGAAGCAATGAAGAGCATGAATGAAAGTATTGACATCATGAACAAGACACTTGTTTGAATGGAGGAGCTAATGAAGAATGTAAGCACTTGACTACAAAGGCTTGAAGAAATACATGGTCCAGAAGCCGAGGATGTGTTTGCCAAGCCAAAAAAAAAAAGTTATTTCCATTGATTCCCACAAAAAGAGAAGGGAATTTAATGACATTCACATATCATTGTTAGAAGCCCTTGAAATCTTATTTAAGAAGGGTTACCTTAAGCCGCTTCAACCTACTCTTCTTCCAAATATAATCCCAAGAACGTGGAACATGAATGTGTATTGTGTCACGCCCCAAATCCAAAAAGGTTCAAAGCATGAGAAAAGAACCATCAGGAGAGAGACTGTAGGAGATTTTTCTTTTCTTTTCCACAGGATAAAAATATATAACCATACTAAAATCTCCGTATTACTAGTGAGAGCTCTATAACACATTTACAGACAATAACAAAAAAATCATGGCCTCCACATAATACATGAATATATTACAAAACTCCAATTGGATTGCACAAACTCACAATCTTACCAAGAATAAGGAACCTCAACATCGATTCTAGGCCTACCACGCCTAAGGCTAACAAACCTCAAGCAACCAACCTCTAATAGAATTAATTAAGGCCTCGTTGAACATAGCAAGATCGAGTCACCAACCACTTACAGGAAAAGTCTCCAAATTTAACATAGCACTCTAATCATCACCAATGAAGTAAGCTCCATACCCAAGGTATAGCTAATTAATCTGAAAAACTGTAAGATGGTGGGATGAGCTAAAGCCCAGTAAGTAGCATAATTAATAAGGGTGGGGGAAATGCAAGTTTCATGATTAAGAACAGTTTACAAAGCATGTTTTAATTTGGCAAATCTCTAACTAAATACTGCATGATCATTTTCAATAATAACATGACAAGAATGAGTAAATAATGAAACACAAAGTTTCTCAAAATAAATACCTTGAAACTATATACTATAATCTGTGAGCACTGACAATATAATTCCAAAGTCATAAAATCTAACATAAGGTAATTTATCACAGATATACCACACTACCACATAGACCGGTCAGGGGATCCATCCATTCACAATTAGCATGATATTGTCCTTTCTGGTATGTAGTCTCTTGGCCCCATGGGCAGCAGCCTCACCCACATACAATTAAGGAACATCTTCTCCCCATGGGTAACAGGGAAGAACGCGTCATCCAAATTGAAAAGGCACTGACCTAGATCTGATACCGTTGTCACAAAGACTACGAAAACCAAATCGGGTGATCACTGGGAAATCACACATGGCAAAGAGTTAAAACAACAAAAAGCTCACAAGTTACATATACTTTCAAATACATAGTTTATATCCAGGTGGCTTCCGAAAAACCTTAAACAACCAAAACTTCCACAAAGTTTGTAAGGTTTTCAACTTCATTCTTTGTCAAAAATACTTTCTATCAATTTCCCAAATAATACAAGATAAGATAAGCACCTTTAAATTTTCTAATATGCCATAAAATCCATGAGTTCATTATCAACGATTAAATCAAAGATGCCGATATTTTCTATGTCAACAATTCATGCATTTCCCCATATGCAATACCAAATATGATGCACTTTTCATAAATAGTCATATACATTTAAGGTTACGACACAATAGTTTTTAGGAAAATATAGTTTCCATAAGTAGTTTCCAAAAATGTGTCTAACCCAAAAACCACGTTTATGCAACATGATTATTTTCCAGAAATCCCATTAAAAAGCTACTTACCTTGCAACTTGCAAAAAGCCTAATTCTCCAAGCTCCAACGGAGATTAGCTAGAACCTAAACAATATCAAGCACCTATCACAATAAGCATAATGCTTGAAATTGCATCTAGTTACAAATTAGGAATTGCCAAATAAGCACTTAATTAGGCAAGCCTAGTATTTAACCTCAACAATAATGTATTCCACTTTCAAAGTTTCTCAACAAATTAATTACAAGGCATAGACTCCAACATATTCTCATAAATCACTCAAGGTATTATCTCTAACATCAAAACTTCAACACTTAATAAGTAGTTCCCACAAGATTTACACCACATCAACAAGAGACCCATGATACCAAAAATCATATTATCCCCCAAGACAAACAATTTTGAATCTTTAACTAGTTCCAAATAATCAATAAAAATTATATTCACCATTTATTTCACATTAAAAAACCAAAACCCCCAAATCTTCACCATTTAGATAGCCACCATTGTAAAAACTATAAACCCACTTATCAAATAAATCCCCCAAGACAAAACCCATACATATAAACACATGACTATCACTTCCAAAACTCATAAATCACATGAGTATCATTATCAAAGCTTAGATAAAAATAACCTCAAGCAAAAGTATAAAATCCTACTAAAAAGATTAGAAACTTTTACCTCAAATAAAAGATGTGAAGGTGCTTAGAGGTTCTTAAGGATTTTTCGGTGATCTTGCTAGAAAAAGATGGTGGAGATGGTGGTATGGAGTGGCACCGGTAAGAGAGAGTGAGGGAGTGAGAGGAGTGTTTGAGAGAAAAGAAAAGAATGAAAACAAAATAAGAAGAAAGGGATAGCCAGCCAAAAGAGAGTGAGGGATGTTTGTGAGAATGAGTGGTGGGGGATTGTTAGGTAGGTGGGTCATGTGTGATCCAATAAAAATCTGAACATTACTTAAAATAATAAATAAATAAAAAAAAACTGGGATGTTACATATTGTGCTTTTCACCAAAAGTTAAGATACAAGACAAATAGTTGCTTTAGGTTGAAGCATGAGATTCAAGGATGGGGGAGTGACCGCCAAGTCAAGATTCTAGAGATGAAGCAAGATCGAATGAAGGGATGTGCTTAAGAGATTCGATCCATGAGAATACCTTTGCTAGAGGATTAGCCATTTCAATTATGTAGAGTCCTTTTCAATTGTCGAGTCTTCAATTCTTGTCAAATTTATTAGAGTCTTTCTCAATTTTGTGTTGTTGAGTCTTTCTCAATGATGTGTTGTTGAGTCTTTCCCTATGTTGTGTTGCTGAGTCTTTATTTAAGATGTCTTGGTTATGTTGAGTCTTTCCCTCTTTGGTTATGTTGAGTCATGTTCCTTTGAATTTTCAATCAACATTGTTTCACTTTCAATAAAGATGGTCATTTAAATATGTCGTGTATCATGTGATCTCTTTTTGCTAATTTTGAAATGAATGAATCCTTAGACCTAAAACATTGGTTAATCCAGATGAGAAATCGAAAGATGAGATTATTTTTGTTCATTCAATCGTAAAGAACAAGCATGAAAGTGAGAAAGAGAGACAGAGGTAGAGAAAAAAAAATGACTTCAATCAAGTGAAATAGTACACAAGAATGAGAAGGATGAGTAATGAAAGACTCCTTGAAGCACAAGACATGAGTGAGACAAAGATAAGATGAACAATTAAAGGAATGACTTGTTATTTTACATGGATGACATTACAATGATGAGAACTTGATGAGCAAAATGGCTAACCTAGGTTTGAAAAGGCTAAGCAACCAAGGCTGAAAGGATGAGAGGCCGTCTTTCTACTACCCTTTTTACAATGAGAAATTATTTCCACTTGCTAACCCCATTGAGCCTAGATGAATTCCTTCTTTATACCCATGCCAAGGGATTACACACTATAGTAGGGGTATGTCATTGAGGCATGATGATTTGAAAGGGTCACCCTTAACACTAGTGGCACACTTTAATATTGGAAATGATCAACCTTATACTAGGGGCAAATTTTACGAATGAATGATAGAGAGAAAGAAAAGAGAAAAAAGAAAAAGAAAAAGAAAAAGAAAAAGGGGAGATACAAGAAAAAAAGAAAGGAAAAGGAAATGAAAGTGACAATCAAAATGGACAAGGAAAAATGGATGAAGAAGAAGAAAATGATGCAAGCACGATATGAGTAGTAATCCTTGGAAATTAGGATACCCTAAGAATAAAATTGAATTTGAGCCACAAATACCCTTTCTTTCTTGAGCCTTAGAATCCTAAGCTTTGTTACGGCCCAAAAGCAAAATCCCCTCTGATCAATTGAGATTGTTTAGCCCTACAAATTTTGGAAAGCATAGCCTTAGTTGTGAAATAGAAAAAGGAAAGAAATAAAAGAAATAAAAGAAAGAAGAAAGGCCAACTAGGTTTAAAACCTTAAAGGGCAGCCTAGGCAAAAGTTAGGACATCATGAAAAGAAATGAAGAAGAGCCATAAGGAAAATTGTGAACTTACTCCAAGTTAGGGGCAACCCATGAATGAGAATGATGAAGGAATGACCATACAAGGGAAGATGAGACTAGCTCCAAGCTAAAGCAACCATGGTGAGGAAAAAGTGACCAAACATGAAAGACAAGATGATTGGAGAGCATACAAGATGCAAGAAGTGAGGTGTGTTGATACCGTATTTTGTCTGCCCTCGATTTGCATGCTGGACCCTGAAAAACCCAAAAAAAAAAAATCATTTTCTCTTTATGGGGTCACGAGAACATATATAATGGCGTGGCGCAACCCGTTCGGACACCGGAGCGCTCAAAGTGCCTTTTTCAACCAAAATGACCAAAATGTCCCTAGTCAACCCTGGGTTGACCGAAGGTCAAAATCCTCACAAAATTTTTTTTTCATGGTTTTATATCAAACCCAAGCTCCTCAGAGATTTTTAGCAATTTCACCAAGTTTGACTCAGAGTTGACTCCTAGTGAGCCCCAAAAACCCAAATCTTGATCTGGTTATTAAAATAGGTTCAGACTAATTCCATTTCAAAGATAATCAAATTCTCATTCCAACGACTATTCATGGGTCAAAACTGGAGTTAAAACGGTTGAGATATTGAGAAAACCGTGAAAAGCACATTAGCACACTTCCTGAGATTATAACTTTTGATCCAACCGTTGAAATTTTAATTTATTTAATTTTCTGAAAACTAGACATCTAGATCTTTCCAGAGACACCAAGATCGCCTCAATTTGAGTCCGGGAAGACCTACAAATACGTGTTCGAAGTCAAAACTGAAAAATTGCATGAGGACGAAATTACTGATGTCAGCTGGGCTTCGAAAAGCATGCCAGGGCCTATAAAAGGCTCCTGGCAACTCAAATTGAAGGGGAGACGTTTTGGGAGCTGTTTGGGCATCTTGCTGGGCATTTTTTTTTTTTGTCTTTTCTCACCGTATTTCTCTCCCAAAAAATACAAAAACACATCAAAACTTCTTGATTCTTCTCTCTTCTCCAAAAATACAAGGTAGTGTTCATACCCTCCATCTTCCTCAAATTTGAGGTATAGGGGTATGGATGTAGCTTCTCTCATCAAGCTCTTTATCATTTCTTTTTTCTTGAATAACATGATTTATTGCTTTCTTTAGCATGTTTCTTGCTTTATTTGTGCTTCTAGCTTAAATCTCCTTACTTTTTATGCCTTAAGCAATGTTTTATGCTTGGATCTACCTTTTTCATATGGTGCTTGCATCTTCTTTCTTGCATCCTTGCCCATTTTTCTCACACCTAAAAAGTCTCATCCTTGCTCCAAGTATCCTTTCTCCAAGTGTGTACATGCAATAATCAAAGAAAACAAGCCAGTAAACAAGCAAAGGAGATAACAAAGAGATAAAGAAAGCACATGAAGGGGCAAACAGGCATGCTATCAAACAAAGGGGGTATCCTTAGAGGACAAAATGTAGGTTTGGATCTAATGTCCATAGTTCCTCGAAATTGGAGTATGGACGAAACATGTGCCATCAAGAAAAGTTCCTAAAAGGGACTTGGGGTCTCGTATATCAAGGACAGGTGTGAACTCGCATGAGATTGTAGGAACTAAGCTTATTGACACAACAAGCACACACAAAGACACATGCATAAGCATACAGGCAAGTGTGCAAAGATGCAAAGAAACAAAGAGAACCAAATGGGATGGTACAAAGCAAGCAAGGCATGCACATCATCACATGGAGTGGAAAATGGTATGCATCGAGCAAACCAACATCACGGAGATGTATTCTCACAAATGGTTGCATCCAAACAAACCACAAGGGGACGGATGCAACCAAACGGGCAAGTAGTTCCAAAGGCCAACAAGCACAAACCCACAGAGGGCACAAAGCATGGCAAGAGCCTAGATCTAGTTACACAAACATGGATCTAAATCCTAAAGACAAGCAAGCAAACACATGTATAAAGGAAATGATTCAAACCCTTTGATGTAGGCTTAGGTGTATGGATGTAGGCCTAGACCACAAGATCTAGATCTACATCCTACTTAAGGGCCAAAAAACAAGAAAAAGGCATAAAAAGAAATGAAAGGCTATAAAAGCACAAGGCATAGCATCCAACATGTAGATCTAAACACATAAACATGGCAAGGAGCACATAAACATATAGACCTAGGCATAAACATGGCAAAAAGCTCACAAGAATATAGATCTAAGCATAAACAAAGGTATTTTGGCATATCCTAGCCCAAGAAGGCTAGGCCGGCATCATCAAAGTAATAAAACATGCTAGAAAGTAACGAAACGTGCTAGAAAAGCTATAAAACATGCTAGGAAGCTAGATAAAGCAAGAGATATACTATGGAAAGTAATAAAACATATTATAAAGCAAGATAAAACAAAGGGTGTAGATAGTAGCTAAAAAGCTACATCTACACCCTTAAAACCTCAAATCCAAGGTCCTAAGACCAAGGAGAGGGAAAAGAATGCAAGAACATTACCTCTTGATTATTAAGAAAATGGAGAAATCAAAGGTTTTTTTTTTTTTTTTTATGTGTTTGAAAAAGAATTTAGAAAGGAAATGAGAGAGAATCTGCCCAGAAAAGTGTTCCAAAATGCCCAAAAAATATATTTTTTTCTAAGGGGGTCTAGGATATTTATAGGCTGTTTGTGATCTTTTAGCTTCTAGCAGCCCTTTAGGGTGTGCGAGGCCCGATTTAGTGACATCAGTAATTTTGTCTTTTCCCGCCCGACTTCAATTGCATATTTGAAGGTCTTTCTAGACTCTGATTGAGTTGATCTTGGTGGTTCTAGAAATTTCTGGATCTCTGGTTTCTAGAATGCTAAAGAAATTGAAATTTCGATGGTAGGATCAAAGTTATGACTTCGAGAAGCATGGTTTTCAAGATATCTCGACCGTTTTAACTCCAATTTTGACCCATGAATAGCCATTGGAAATGGAATTCGATAATCTTTTCAATGACACTGGCCCTAACCCGCTCTAACGTTCGAATCAAAATTTGAGTTTTTAGTGCCCCTAAGAGTCAACCTCAAGTCAAACTTGGTCAAAGTAGACGAAGATCTTCGAGTAGCTCCGATTTGATGTAAAAACATGAAAAATGTTATTTTGGGATGATTTTGACCATCTTTGACTTTTGGTCAACCTAGGGTTGACTAGGGGCATTATGGTCAATTTGACCTAAAAAGGCATTTCGAGTGCTCCGATGCCCAAACAGGTTGCACCACATCAATATAGATGTTTCCGCGACCCCATGGAGAAAAGTTAATATTTTTAAAATTTTTAGGGTCTGACACGCAAATCGAGAGCGGACAAAATACGGTATCTATAGTTACACCTTCTTTATCTAACATCTCAATTGCAATGAGAGGTGTTGGATAAAGAACATAATTCCACATTTTGTTGCCCCAAACTTGCGTGCGAAAACTGAACTGTTCAAGGGCCAGAACCGGTCTTACCCTAATAAGGCTATGTTGGAAAATCTGGTATTGTATCTCATACAAAACACACAGCAGAAGCAACAAACACGGATCTACTTCATTCATAAAAGATAACATGTAACCTTGAATTATAGAACAAAGAATAGAAAGCGTACCTTGGTGCAGTGAAATCAAAACCAAGACTTGAGAAGTACTTGGAAAAACTTTTAATCTTCACTCCAATTCCATTTAAGGCCTAAGAAGTGTGGTCTCTCAATCAGTTTCCAAGGAGAGAATAAAAGAGTGTCTAACACTCACATACACCATTTCATTCCTAATATAATCTTAATGAAAGCCCTTTATAAAATTCTGTATGTTTCTCTCCTTATATATATAACTGATTATCTAATTGAGCTAGCCATTTAAGCCATTCCAATTGGGCTTTAGTATGAGGCTTGGAGTGGGACCAAAATGGAACAAATAAGACACTAGCTCCAATGGGCCTTGGGCTTTTTTTGTCAACTCTTGACAAGTCCAAAGTTACCATTAATTTTTTTCAATACCATTATAATAATATAATTACACTCTAGACCTTATTAATAAATTATATCCCAGGACTTTATTATACATGCAACCCCTTCATTAAAATATACATAGTAATACAAAGTCATGAATGTAGACTGCCACTTTGAAGATTACTACATCTTAATCCTTGAGTACCCGGTTTAATCCTTTAAGTTATTCATCATATATTTATGAAATCCAATTTCATAAATATATACTTTAGTAAATCCTTACTAAAGTGGTTGGGCCCAACACTCTAAATAACCAAACCCATTAAACTTATCTCAAGGGAATATTTTATATCTCCGTTAAGAGATTATGAATTCCATCTTGAGAATATATGTTCTATCAACACTAAATGCGGCTGCCCAATATACAGAGGTTTTGATCATGACTTTTAGATTTCACTCCTGATATATCAAAGAAACCTACACCTCATGATCAGGTCCATTATTCTCTCAGGATTTAGAGTTGATGTGAATCGAAGTCATGAGATTTATTATTCATTTGACAGTTGTTACGAGAATAATAAATCTCACAGTGGTCCAGTTCAATATGTCTTAACTCTTAAAATATATCAACTAGAAGTCTCCACTTCCATAATCAAGACAAATCATCTTAGTTGATATGTTATAGTCTTCGCAGATGAAATGCCCTATTTCATCACCGACTACAAACTAAAATTTTGAGTTTGCAAAGAACTTGTGATTTATATCTTCTGTCACTTTTTACATAAATCACATACTATGCATCTCATGGACTAAGATAATGTCCCATTAATTCATTTATAAATAGTCTCATATAATTAAACTATTTAATTATTTATGACATGCCAATAAATTGGATTTTAGGGCACACACCCTAACAATCTCCCACTTGCCCTCAAAGACAATTTACCACACATCCGACACTTATCTCCCTTTAGAGTAATTCATAATCATTCTAAGGCAAGGTTTGAAAACAAGTTTCAGCCAGATTTGTTGCATAAATTATCTTTTCTACTACTACTTTTCACGTACTGATATTTCTCTAATGTGATGATACTTACGCATAATGTGTATCTTCACCACTGTTGGAAAAATACGTGTTTGTATCACATACAAAACATACGCAGCGGAAAATTAACGGATATACTTCATTCACAATTGATAAGATGTACTATGTAAGTTTCAGAATTTAAGAATATGTACTTGAGAACACTTTTAATCTTCACTACAATTCCACTTGATGTCCAAGAAGTGTGGTCTCTTAATAAGTTTCCAATGAGAGAATAAGAGTGTCCAACACTCACATACAAATCATTTCATTCCATATGTGATCTTAATGAAAACCACTATCAAAGGTCTTATTTAATTCTGTATGTTTCTCTCCTTATATATATAACTGATTATCTAATTGGGCTAGCCTTTTGAGCCATTCCAATAAGGCTCTAGTATGTGGCTTGGAGTGGGACCAAAAGGAAACAAATAAAACTCTAGCTCCAATGGGCATTGGGTTTTTCTGTCAACTCTTGATAAGTCCAAAGTTACCATTAATTTTATTTAATACCACTATATGAATATAATTGCACTCTAGGCCTTATTAATAAATTATATCTCAAAAATTTATTATACTTGCAACCCCTTCATTAAAATATTCGTAGTAATACAAAGTCATGAATATAGACTGCCACTTTGAAGATTACTACATCTTAATCCATGAGTATCCAGTTTAATCGTTAATGTTATTCATCATATATTTATGAAATCCAATTTCATAAATATATACTATAGTAACTCCTTACTAAAGTGGTTAGGCCCAACACTCTAAATAACCAAACTCATTAAACTTATCTTAAGGGAATATTTTATATCTTTGTTAAAAGATTATGAATTCCATCTTGAGAATATATGTTCCATCAACATTAAATGCGGCTGCCCAACATACTGAGGTTTTAATCGTAACTTATAGATCTCACTCCTGATATATCAAAGCAACCTACACCTAATGATCAGGTCCATTATTCTCTTAGGATTTAGAGTTGATGTAAATAGAAGCCGTGAAATTTATTATTCATTTGACAGTCGTTAGGAGAATAATAAATCTCAGAGCGGTCCAGTTCAATATATATTAACTATTAAAACATATCAACATACCAACTAGAAGTCTCAACTTCCATGATCAAGACAAATCATCTTACTTGATATGTTATAGTCTTCGCAGATGAAACGCCCAATTTCATCACCGACTACGAACTAAAATTCTAAGTTTACAAAGAATTAGTGATTTATATCTTCTGTGACTAAATCACATAAATCACATACTATGCATCTCATGGACTAAGATAATGTCTCATTTGTTCATTTATAGATAGTCTCACATAATTAAACAATTTAATTATTTTTGACATGCCATTAAATTGGATTTTTAGGGCACAAACCCTAACAATCTCCCACTTGCCCTAAAAGACAATTTACCATATATCCAACACTTATCTCCCTTTAGAGTAATCCACAGTCACTCTAAGGTAGGGCTTGGAAACATGTTTCAGCCAGATTTATTGCATAAATTATCTTTTCTGCTACTACTTTACACGTATATATATCTCTATAATGAGATAACACTTACGCTTAATGTGTATCTTCACCACCTAGGATGAACACATATCTTGAAATCCAACTTCATGAATCACAATCAAACTACAAGTTAGTATTTGTACATCCAGTATCTATCGAAACCTCATTTTTATGGACAAGCATATAATCCCTCGTTCTCCTAAGATATTTGAGTATATGCTTTACTCCTACTAAATTAAGTGATCATTGATTCAATTGATATTTGCTTACCATGCCCATCGCAAACTAGATATTTAGCCTAGTATATAGCATAGCATAAAGACTTCCTATTGATATAATATTATGAACCGTCTTAATATGTTTTTCCTTTTATATGTCTTAGGACTATAGTCCGTTATAAATGAACTTCAAACTTAAAAGGAAAGAATCATTTCTTGAAGTATTACAAGCTATACTTGGCTAGAATCTAATCTATTTAAGCAGTTTGAGATAGATCCAACATCCTAATTTCTGAACTTTAACAAAATTTAATTTTTAGGATGTGACTAGTCTTTCTCAAGTACTTTATATCAAACTGGATTAGACAACAAAAACTCTATTGATGACAATAACTCTACATCATCCTTAATGATTAGAATGTCATCAACATACATTAAGAAAATATATTATTCTATATATAGCTTTTACACTCATAAGGTCTTTTTAATTTTGATCAAAATCAAACAATTTGATTGCTTGATCAAATATGATATTTTATGATACATATGCTTACTTTAGTCCATAAATGGAATTTTAAGCAACTTGCATACTAAACACTATTGATTATTTGCTATGAATAAGTCTAGTTACATCATATAAATGTCTTCCTCAAGATTGCTACTAAAAGAAGCTTTCTTGATATTCATTACCATATTTCATCCAAATGAAATATAATGAATAAGAGAATCTAGATATAGTCAAACTTGACTATTGGTGAAAAAATCTTTTCATAGTCGAACCATTTCTTTCTAAATAAATCTTTTCTCCACTAGTCTTGACTTTGAAGGTTTGCACCTTCAAATCTATCAATCTCATTTCCTTGTAGACCTATTTGAGAACAACAGGATTAATGCCATTAGACGCCTCTACAAGTTCTAGACTTTAAATAGAATCTAATTCTATTCACATAACCTTGATCCAATAATTCATATTCATATCATCTATTGCTTTCACGTAGGACCGAGGATCAAATTCATATCCTTGTAGAATGACTTCAAAAGTTTATTCAAAAGTATGAATTTATTTGGTAATTGACAATCCTCCCACTATGATATTGTACCAGTGTACTAGCTATATATATAGAATAATGTCTTGTGGTGTATCTAATACAACCGTGTCATATCTAAATGTATTTTATAGCTGTCTTACAAAAAATTTTGACATTTTTCTTCTAGTACAATTCTACTTTTAGCTTTAAGATTATTCACATAGTCATCATCAAGAAACTTTGTATTTGTACTTTACAAACACTTTGTCTTCTTTATGACTACCAAAACAATCTTCTGTAATTCCTTTTGGATACTCATCATAAACACATATTTTTCTATCTTTTGATTTCAACTTGTCAGACTTCCTTTCTAGCACAAGTGCTGGACATCTCCAAAAGTGGAAGTATCATATACTAGGTTTTCACCCAATCCACAATTTGACAAATGTCCTAGGAACAAACTTTTGAAATCAAATTTAGAAAATGTGTAGTAATACATAGAGTATATCTCCAAAAGAAACAAGTAAATGGAAATACTCATCATGTACTTTACTATTTCTAAAAGAGTCTTATTCCTCCTTCTTGTATGCACTGATTTAAAGAAGTCATTGAAACCATATTCCTTTATAATAAAGGAGCCCTAGATCATATTGTCCTCTAAATAGAATTTATTGATTGTGAATATAACAAAATAATGGTTCTAAAAGCCCATCTTTCACCAATCTTGAATACTATTTAGATTAATAAGATCTAGACATAAGTGACAAAACATACAATACCAAAGGATGGAAACTTTCTCTTTAAAAAGTAAAACATGTAAATTTCATCTAGAAAACAATTATGGACAATGCGTAACTTTATCAAAATAGAAACACTTTCCTTTTGGTCATACTTTTGAGTTTAATTTCCTGTTGGCAACTACTAGGGAAACTAGCTTGCCCAACAGTTTTGGTATTATAATTCTTCTTCTTACCACCCTTACCTTTCGGATCAAGCTAAGAATTTGAATTAAATCATATTGATCCTAGCCTTAGCATTTAGGATGTCTTTCGTTGCGTAGAACTCACTCATCAATTCAGATAATATAAAAAAAATTTATTTTCAAGACAATCTGAATTAATCAAATGATTTTAACAAGGACTTGTAGATCATATCTAAATGAGATTAACATTTAATCTCTTCATCCAAGAATTCCAATTTATTTTTAAAATAAAATATTTTTATAAAATAACATAGAATTGGAACTTCTTAAGCTTTTCTTAGCACTCAATATGATTTATATCGAATATCGTCTAGTAGCATGATATTTCATACCAAAACATCTCATTTAGACTTAATATAAAGTCTAAGTCTAGTACTAACTCTTGCATCTCATGCTGTCGCACAATTGAGATAGAAGCCAAAGAAACATTTTAGCATTTCAATGGAAACTATGATCATATCATAAGCTATCTTCCATCAATGCATTATGTATAGGAAATTATGACAATGTTGAATTGAAATATATTTATGTATTTCAGCTCCTTTAAGCATCATGTCCAAAATTATTTCTTAGTTAATGTGATTCATTTAAAATAGTAGCTAGAGAACAAATTTATGACAACTTTATTTTGAGACTGAACATAATTACAGAAACATTATATTTTGCATCCATAACCATGTAGTATGAAACCGAAAAACATACTATACTAGGTGCAATGACAACCCAATCCATGTCTATAATTCCTTGGTAGCAAGTTTATTATAAATACGATAATTGATTGAGAACTATTCTCATTATTAGTTCTTTCATGATAACTCTTATCAAGCACTAATAATATGCCGTATTACCTTTAGCCTCTAAGTAATAATGACATAGCTCCTTTGGGAGGTTAACATTACACTTAGTCTAGTGTACACCATTATCTAGAATCATGTGTAGCCACATTTCATATCCCTTTATAGTGTTTAAACTTGTAATACCATGAAACAAAACACCATCCTTTAGGATCGCGAGGCATATACGCCAAGACGAGGTGCTTGTTCACACTACTTTAAATGGGTAAGTTCAATCTTGTAGTACTATGAAGTAAACACCCTCCTTTAGGATTGTGAGGCATATACGCCAAGACGGGGTGCTTACCCACACTACTATGAACCGATAATGGAGGCCGTGAGATCTAACCTTTGTATCTCTCTCCCACTAGAAATTTAAAAACAAGTGGATTGTCATGAAATCATTGTGATCTAATCACAATTTTAACCCTACACATCAAATGTGTTTAATTGTTTAAATTCAATGTGATGTTACTAAGTCACGTTACAATAGCATAACGAACATTCGCGCAATCACAAAGATGTTTAACCTTGTAATCCGTGAAGCAAATACCCTCCGCATGGAATGCAAGACTCGAAGTCAAGACAAGGTATCTATTCACATTACAATAAACTTAACAAAAGGGTTATTTCAACATTCCCACTTGTTATTTGAGTTTTTCTTAAATAATTGTGATCCCATCACAACTAATAACCTTGCACTTGATAAAGACTCCAATCTCATTAGAATAACTAACTAAAATGGAAGTTCTAAACTATTTAGGATTCCTTAAACACTAATGAATCAAAAATTAGTTATATAGAACTCTATCCTTAATTTACTAGATAAAGTATTCTAATCTCATTAGAAACTATATAAATTTAATTAGAATTTTAATTTCATTAAAAAGCCTCTAGTTAAAATAAATTAAGAACTTTCAATCACACAACAATTCTAATCTCATTAGAATGTTTCTTAAAAGACAAGTCCCAAATTATTTAGGACTAAGAGTTCTATTTAACTAACATCTTTGATCTCATTAGGTCTTTTAGCTAGAACCATGTGTAATCTCATCACACATTGCCTTACACTTTATACATTTGAAAACATTTAGAAAAAATTCAAAATTCCCTTCAAATGCATTTTCGCGTGAATCTCGCAACTAAGCTCTTCCCGCAAAAATGGATTAAGGCAAAATAGTGAAAACACAAAATTTAGACATTAACTTTTGCGACTGTTTTGCTAGTAAAGCTGACCCGCGAAAAGTTTTGTGCTTCAGAGGCATTTTTCGTGAGTAATTTCACGAGAAGCTAACCCGCGAAAAACCCGTATTTTCAGTTTTTGAAGGGAAAATCTGGAACAGTTTTCAACGGTTTTCATGAATAAGCAACCACCATATGAACATAATAGATAGAATTTGATATCAAAACTGAATTCCATTGATGCTATAGCCTTAAAGATCAATTTAACATACATAAATTCAAATTTAAACAACATCATAACATCAATATCAGTTTTCATCAAATCATAGTTTCAACAACCATGCAGAAAACTAAATGTATAATTTTCTAACAACATGAAACTATTATCTCTAATTCCAAAACTCACAAAACATGTTATATAGATTCGAAATTGAAGACCGATCTGATACTATTTGTTGGAAAAATACATGTTTGTATCACATACAAAACATATGCAACGGAAAATTAACACATCTACTTCATTCGCAATTGATAACATGTACTAAGTAAGTTTCAGATTTTAAGAACAAAAAAGTGTAACTTGGTGCGGTGAAATTCAAAACAAAGATTAGAAGCACTTGGGAACACTTTTAATCTTCACTCCAATTCCACTTGATGCCCAAGAAGTGTGGTCTCTCAATCAGTTTCCAAGGAGAGAATAAGAGAGTGTCCAACAGTTACATACAAAGCATTTCATTTCTTATGTGATCTTAATGAAAACCACTATCAAAGGTCTTATTTAATTCTGTATATTTCTCTCCTTATATATATTACTGATTCTCTAGTTCAGCTAGCCTTTTGGGCCATTTCAGTAGGGCTCTAGTATGTGGCTTGGAGTGGGACCAAAAGGGAACAAATAAGATTCTAGCTCCAATGGGCCTTGGGCTTTTCTGTCAACTCTGGACAAGTCCAAAGTTACTATTAATTATATTTAATACCACTATATGAATATAATTGCACTCTAGGCCTTATTAATAAATTATATCCCAAAACTTTATTATACATGTAACCCCTTCATTAAAATATTCGTAATAATACAAAGTCATGAATGTAGACTGCCACTTTGAAGATTACTACATCTTAATCCTTGAGTACCCGGTTTAATCCTTAATGTTATTCATCATATATTTATGAAATCCAATTTCATAAATATATAATATAGTAACTCCTTACTAAAGTGGTTGGGTCCAACACTTTGAATAATCAAACTCATTAAACTTATCTCAAGGGAATATTTTATACCTCTGTTAAGAGATTATGAATTCCATCAACATTAAATGCGGCTGCCCAACATACTGAGGTTTTGATCGTAACTTATAGATCTCACTCCTGATATATCAAAGCAACCTACACCTAATGATCAGGTCCATTATTCTCTCAGGATTTAGAGTTGATGTAAATAGAAGTCGTGAGATTTATTATTCATTTGACAATCGTTAAGAGAATAATAAATCTCACAGTGGTCCAGCTCAATATGTCTTAACTGTTAAAACATATCAACATACCAATTAGAAGTCTCCACTTCCATGATCAAGACAAATCATCTTAGTTAATATGTTATAGTCTTCGCAGATGAAACGCCTAATTTCATCACCGACTACAAACTAAAATTCTGAGTTTACAAAGAACTTGTGATTTATTTCTTCTGTGACTAAATCACATATTATGCATCTCATGGACTAAAATAATGTCTCATTAGTTCATTTATAGATAGTCTCACATAATTAAACAATTTAATTATTTATGAAATGCCAATAAATTGGATTTTTAGGGCACAAAACATAACAACCACCCAAGATGAACACATATCTTGAAGTCTAACTTTATGAATCATAATCAAACTACAAGTCAGTATTTGTACATCCAATAACAATAAAAGCCTCACTTTGGTGGACAAGCATATAATCCCTCATTATCCTAAGATATTTGAGTATATGCTTTACTCCCAGTAAATTAAGTGATCTTTGATTCAATTGATATTTGTTTACCATGCCCACCACAAAATAGATATTTAGCCTAGTATTTAGCATAGCATAAAGACTTCCTTTCGCTTTGGTATAAGGAACTGTCTTAATATGCTCTTCCTTTTATATGTCTTAAGACTATAGACCTTTATAAAGGAACTTCAACCTTAAAAGAAAAGAATCTTTTCTTGAAGTATTACATGCTATACTTGGCTAGAATCTAATCTATTTAAGCAGTTTGAGATAGACGTAATATCCTAAATTCTAAATTTTAACCAAAGTTTAATTTTTAGGATGTGACCAGTCTTTCCCAAGTACTTTATCTCATACTGGACTAGACAACAGAAAATTCTATTGATGACAATAACTCTAGATCATTCTAAATGATTAGAATGTCATCAACATAAATTAAGAAATTTATTATTCTATATAGCTTTTACACATATAAGGCCTTTTAATACTTGATCAAAATCAAACAATTTTATTCCTTTGATCAAAGATGATATTTTATGACCTAGATGCTTGCATTAGTCCAAAAATAGACTTTAAGCAACTTGCATATTAATCACCACCGTTTCTTTGCTATGAACAAGTCTAGTTACATCATATAGATGTCTTCCTCAAGATTGCTACTAAAAGAAGCTTTCTTGATATCCATTACCATATTTCATCCAAAATGAAATATAATGAATAAGAGAATCTAGATAGAGTCAAACTTAACTATTAGGGAAAAAATCTTTTCATAGTCGAACCATTTCTTTCTGAATAGATCTTTTTGCCACTAGTCTTAACTTTGAAGGTTTGCACCTTCAAAACTATCAATCTCATTTTTCTTGTAGACCTATTTAAGAACAATAGGCTTAATTCCATTAGGCGGCTCTACAAGTTCTAGACTTTAAATAGAATCTAATTCTATTCACATAACCTTGATCTAGTAATCCATATTCATATCATCTATTGCCTTTACATAGGACCGAGGATCAAATTCATATCCTTGTGGAATGATTTCAAAAGTTTATCCCAAAAGTATGAATTTATTTTGTAATTAATAATCCTCCCACTACGATATTGTACCGGTGTACTAGCTATATATATAGAATAATGCCTTGTGGTGTATCTAATACAGCTATCTCTTTTCTAAATGTATTTCATAGTTGTCCTACAACAAATTCTGACATTTTTCTTTTAGAACAATCTACCTTTAAAAGAGCGCTATTCCTCCTTTATGTATGCACTGACTTAAAGAAGTCATTGGAACTTCATTCCTTTATAAAAAGGAGCCCTAGATCTTATTATCCTCTAAATAGAATTCATAGACTGGGAATATAATAACATAATGGTTATAAAAGCCCATCTTTCACCAATCTTGAATATCATTTAGATTAATAAGATCTAGACATAAGTGCCATAATATACAATTACAAAGGATGGAAACTTTCTCTTTAAAAAGTAAAACATGTAAATTTCCATCTAGAAAACAATCATGGATGCTTAGTTTTACCAAAACGAAAACATTTTCCTTTTGGTCATACTTTTGAGTCTTAATTTTCTTTTGGCAACTATTAGGACAACTAGCTTGTCCAACTGTTTGGTGGAGGAGCCTTGATTATAGCCAACTTGGATGGATATGATTTCAATATGCCCACCAATTCCAATGTTGTTATAGATTACTTTACATGATGGAGTTCCTATGTGTAACCCCTTTTATTTTTCCGCGCATTAAAAAAATGATAAAAAGAAAAAAAAAATGAAAATGTATATTGAAAACCTGAAAGGGCAATCTATGCAAAAGGAGAGTAAAAAATATAGTGTGAGGGATCCTACTAGATTGAAAACCCGAAAAGGAGGTCTAGGCAAAAATTAAGACAATCAAAATTTGTAATGTTTGTTTGAACTACGTGATGACCTAATCCTTCCTAGTGGAGGTACATAGGCTGCCAATTCCATCTCGGTCACATTTTAAAAGAAAAATCAATCAGTTCTTTTAATCTGCTTTGGATTGAGATCAAGATCAGAAGGAAAGATGAACCCTTTTCAAGATGAAGATACGAGGGTGCCTTAAAATTTCTAGAGGATTGCTCTATGTTTGAAATATATATGGCCCTCCGTGCTTTGTTCAAGGATTTTATGGCATACATCAGTGGAAGGTGTACCCCAATGGGAATAGAAAAGATCCACCTAGAACAAAATGTATCCTTTGGCACTTGAGATATAGACATGCGTAGACTTACATTTACCATTATATTTGTATGTTCTTACATTTTCAAGTATTTGCACACACATTCATTAAACATGCCTGTCTTGTGCCTTATTCTATCTTTTTAATGCATCCATCATTCTTTTTCCAAACACAAATATCATAACACAAAAACATCTCTGTTTTCACCTGTTGGAAAAATGCATGTACGCAGCGGAAAAATTAACAAATCTACTTCATTCGCAATTGATAACATGTACTATGTAAGTTTCAGAATTAAAGAACAAGAAAGCGTACCTTGGTGTGGTGAAATTCAAAACCGAAGATCAGAAGTTCTTGGGAAGACTTTTAATCTTCACTCCAATTCCACTTGATGCCCAAGATGTGTGGTCTCTCAATTAGTTTCCAAGGAGAGAATAATGAGTGTCCAACACTCACATACAAACCATTTCATTACTTATGAGAATTCTTATGAAAGACTCTTATGAAAAACCATAATGAAATTCTGTATGTTTCTCTCCTTATATACAATTGATTATCTAATTGGGCTATCCTTTTGGGCCATTCCAATTGGGCTCTAGTATGTGGCTTGGAGTGGGACCAAAAGGGACCAATAAGACACTAGCTCCAATGGGCCTTGGGCTTTTCTGTCAACTCTTGACAAGTCCAAAGTTACCATTAACTATATTTAATACCACTATATAAATATAGTTGCACTCTAGCCCTTATCTATAAATTATATCCCAAGACTTTATTATACATGCAACCCCTTCATTAAAATATTCGTAATAATACAAAGTCATGAATGTAGACTGCCACTTTGAAGATTACTACATCTTAATCCTTGAGTACCCGGTTTAATCTTTTACGTTATTCATCATATATTTATGAAATGCAATTTCATAAATATATACTTTAGTAACAACTTACTAAAGTGGTTGGGCCCAACTCTCTTGAATAACCAAACCCATTAAACTTATCTCAAGGGAATATTTATGTCTCCGTTAAGAGATTATGAATTCCATTTTGAGAATATATATTCCATCAACACTAAATGCGGCTGCCCAACATACTGAGGTTTTGACCGTGACTTATAGATCTCACTCCTGATATATCAAAGCAACCTATATCTCATGATTAAGTCCATTATTTTCTCAGGATTTAGAGTTCATGTAAATAGAAGTCGTGAGATTTATTATTCATTTGACAGTCGTTAGGAGAATAATAAATCTCACAGCGGTCCAGTTCAATATGTCTTAACTCTTAAAACATATCAACATACCAACTAGAAGTCTCCACTTCCATGATCAAGACAAATCATCGTAGTTGATATGTTATAGTCTTCGTAGATGAAACGCCCAATTTCATCACCGACTACGAACTAAAATTCTAAGTTTACAAAGAACTTGTGATTTATATTTTCTGTGACTAAATCACATAAATCACATACTATGCATCTCATGGACTAAGATAATGTCCCATTAGTTCATTTATAGATAGTCTCATATAATTAAACTATTTAATTATTTATGTCATGCCAATAAATTGGATTTTAGGGTATAAACCCCAACATCACCTTCTTTCCATTTTTAAGCATGCCTTACAAACTAAACTATGCTTTAAAAACCCAAAAGCGGAATGTCTCACATAATTGCCTGGCAATTTACGAAGTACCTTTCCATGCATGGTGGAATACTAACTACATAGCTCATGTACAGAAATGAAAAGAAACAAAAGACACTGAAGCAAGTCAAACATGGCCCAAACGGTCTAACATTGCCTGGTATAGTCTCTCAAACCCAATTAAGAGAATTGGATCCAGTGGGCGCAACCGGGCGAGTACGCCTCGGTTGAGTGGACCGTGGTGGAAAAGAAAATGGAGTCGCCAAAATCATCTCCCAAATAAATGCATGTTCATGTGAATGCATGACTTACCTCACTTACTTTACCGCATCACAACACCTATGCATCGATGCATGATCATATCATATGCATGCCTATGGCAAGACAAAGAATCCAACCCTAACTTAGCATACAAAGAGCAAACAAACAACAACACATGGAGGTAGAGACTCATAAACATGGAAAAATAAATCAAGATAGAAGCATATGCTGTAAGTAAAATAAAGAAACATAAGCAAACAAAGCTCGGATTAGGATTTTTGGGCATGAGTATACGTGCACACACATAGGGCCTACAAGCGTGTAACACCCCTAACCCATTACAAGGATTTAGATGAACGACCTGTCTTATAAATAATCAACATTTGCTATAATGGAACAGAGTGTAATTAAATATCCATAAATAAACTTCAAACCATCAAGCCTTTCTTATAAAATCCATTAAACTAAAACTTTAACAATAAAGTCTCCAAATACAATCTCAAATAGTTTCACGAATACTAAACTCACTATCCTAAGAAAACATAATAAAACGTCCATCAACTAACATAGCTCCAAACGAAGTCTTCAATCTATGGCTCTAACGATCTAGCACCAAAAAATATTCCACTGCTCTAATTTGAAAGGGTGGAGAAAGGGGGGGTGAGCTAAAATGTCAATAAGAGACTACAGAACATGAGGATGTCTTTCAAAACAAAACAATATTATGATTTAAAAAATATGATCTTTAAAAAACATTTTCAAATAGTTTCAACAATAAAATAATATATTCCATAAAACTGTAAGAAAGAAAATATTTAACTATATCATTGTAATTAGTAAATAAAATAGTAACCACTTTAGTTAGCCAAAATACACTAAATAGGTAGAAACAATATATTATAGTAATAAAGGTCAATAACAATAAAACAATAGCTTGATATGGAAAACATTAAACATTAGCCAGACAAAGACATAAATTGCAAAACACTCGGTGGGTAATTCCCATGGGAAAGAATAGCACTAAACTCAAAGAAGAAACATTGGCTCTAAAGAGCAAACAATAACACTGGCTCTGAAGAGTAAATAATAACATTGCACCAAACCACAATAACACTACATCGGCCGAAGGCCAACACTTAACCCTATGTTGGCAAAGGTTGCAGATTGTCTTGCTAACCACTTGAAAACATTCTTCCTTTATTACAATATTGTCAATACCAATCATATATCATATAATGAATATTTTCTCAAAAATATAGTTTTGAGTAATTCTTAACATATACAGTTTCATAATAACACACAAGAAATAATAAAATTCATGTATGTATAAATCATTGAAAATGGTATAAGTTTTTGAAACTTCACTTTTGAAAATATGTATATATATAATTATACACGTCTTGAGAGACGTCATGTTCTGAAGTCCACTTACCACTAGTTGCTAAAACAAACTTCACTTCAATTGTTCGGAACAATGTCAACTAGAACCTAATTAAGGATCAACTAACTCAACAAGGGCAGGTTTCGAATAACCAAAAAGTCCTCTTATAAAACTTTTCCTTAGCCACTGCGAAGATTTTGCAATATTAAATCTAACATATCTTTCTAATATACATCATGTCTATACTATATTTTATATAATTGTAGTGTAATCCCTCATACTACAATCTGCTATACCTATATATATACCATTGAACACTACCTATGGATGTCTATATAGGCTTAACTTATAAAGAATGGTGACACTACTCCACATATATATTAGGATCTCTTTCAAAATCAATAAACTAATGTACATTTATATAGATACTTCCATGATAGCCTATTATCCCTTGAATATATCAATATATTTTCTAAGACTTCTATGCAACTATAAGATGATGAATCCTAAATCAAAGATGCGTTTAATGATTCCAATAAAGCATGTATAGTTAGATGTTTACCTTAGTACAATATGAACTTGTTGGCTGCTCTAGTAGTACCACCTTATTTTATTCTTTTCAATGTAGAGAAATCCTAATTCTTTGCTCCTAAACCTTTACATGCTAAGCACTTACTTCTTCTCTTCTTCTTCTTTTTTTGGAATCTTGCAGTCTCTCTCTACCTTTCATGTGACTAACTTAAAAAGACCCAGTATATATATATATATATATTTATATATAAAAATATATATATATCTAAAATAACACTCCAATTCAGTCTAGGAAGACCAATCCCACTCCAATTAGTACTCCTAAATAAATTCAGCTTTACACGTTAAATACATTTCCTACTTGGGCTAGAATTTAAAACCCACCAAAACTTATTTCTTTAGCCTCCAAGAAGCCCATAACACTTAAATGAGCTTCCAAGACTTTAATTCCCAATTAAACTCAAATTAAGGTTGTTTAGATAGGTTAGAACTCTAAAAGGATTTCAATAACACTTAAACTCCTAATCCAAATAAGTTTTAATCCCTTATCATTTTCCTCAATTGATATGAAGATTAAAAGTTAAATATGAATAATCCACAAAATAACTCTCCACACTACATCTTTTATTTATTTTCTTTTTGGATATTATAATATAAAATAATATCACCTTCAAAATAAATTAAATAGTTCATCAACTCCACTCTAGAAACAATTAAATTAAATTTAAGTGAGGCGGGTGTTACAATCTCCCTCTGTTATAAAATTTTTGTCCTCGAAAATTCAAAACATACCTCAATTCACTAGTGCTTCAATCTTACAAGGGTCCACTGTATTTCCATCTCTAGAGATCACATGTCCTAAGAACACCCCTTGATTCAACCAGCACTCACACTTACTCAATTTAACATACAACTTCTTGTCTCTTAAAATTTGGAAAACAATCCTCAATTTTGAAATAGTTGGGGATACTTGGATTGCATTTCATCTTTATGCTCCCACGAAGTTTCTTTTGTGAAATGAGTCCTCCATAATACCTTGACCAAAGGTATAGTCTTATTACGTAGCACTTGCTCTTTATGATCTAAAATCTTAATTGGAAATTCTTCATAGGACATGTTCTCTTTAGGTTCAATCCTAAACTAGTAATTTAATACTTCAAAGTATACAAAGTCTTGTATAGTCCTTCAAATCAAAATCTTACAAACTCCAAAGTCTAATAATCAAATCAAATCATGGCAATGAAATACTTATAGGGAATTTTTATAAATCTTTGATGTAGTTACAGGTCAATATTTATATGACAATAGTTCTAGTAAAACTATAGATCTGTTATGTCAAAACTAGGGAGTGATTACTTGAGAGATCAAACATGAACACTAGCTATAGCCTATAGACGATGCCTCCAATCATCCTTACACACTTTTCCTTTTATTTTTTTTATTTTTTATCACCTACTTCATCCCAACAAATAGGTGACCTTCACCTTCATCCTTACAATACCTAAAAAAAAAAAATCACTTAATATAACCAAATGTCACACTTCTTAAACATAGCATATAATTTTTATTTAATAAAAGCGCCCCAAGGAAATACACTAGGTCGTAGAAGTTAAAGCAACATGATATGCTCCTAACCAATCCATATTATATTATCCCAAAATCATATATCTTTAAGAGAATCAAGTCAGCCATTAATTCCTTGTCTACTATCATAACCACACAATAGTTACATAGACTAAGTAACCTTTGTTTCACTTAATAAGAGAAAATAAGGAGATGGTACCTGACTTAGATTCCTCAGCATCTTGCCCAGTAATGGCAAACACTCGTCCTTGGATTTTTGGATTTTGATTCACATCATTAGGCTCAGCCATTGGCTCACTCTTGAAAGCTGGGCAATCTTTGATAAAGTGTCCAGTCTTGCCATATTTAAAACATGCGCCTGACTCCAAATAACTGTTAGGATTAGTGCCCTTAAATCCTATTGTATGATGCTATGTATGACTTAATGTATGACTTAATGTTGTGATTAACAAAGTTGTTTTATTATTATCTAAAATAATGGTAACATGAATATTCAAACATTATCATATAGTCCATGAGATGCATAGTATGTGATTTATGTGAAAAGTCACAGAAGATATAAGTCATAAGTTCTTTGTAAACTCAGAATAGTAGTTTGTAGTTGGTGATGAAATTGGGCATTTCATCTGCAAAGACTATAACATATCAACTAAGATGATTTGTCTTGGTCATGAAGTGAAAACTTCTAGTTGATGTTGTTGGAAAATCTAGTTTTGTATCTCATACAAAACACACAGCGGAAGCAACAAACATGGATCTATTTCAATCATGATTGATAACATGCACAATGTAAATTTCAGAATTTAAGAACAAGATAGCGTACCTTGGTGCGGTGAAATTCAAAACAAAAGATTAGAAGTACTTGAGAACACTTTTAATCTTCACTCCAATTCCACTTTACGCCCAAGAAGTGTGGTCTCTCAATTAGTTTCCAAGGGAGAATAATTGAGTGGCTTCACTCACACATACACACCATTTCACAATGATGTCTCTCTTTTTCTAATTTCTCTAATAAAAAATTATGTGTGTGTCTCCATTTATATTTAACTGATTATCTAATTGGGCTGGCCTATTGGGCCTTTCCAATTGGGCTTTAGTGTGTGGCTTGGAGTGGGACCAAAAGGGACCAATAAGACACTAGCTCCAATGGGTCTTGAGTTTTTCTGTCAACTCTTGAAAAGTCCAAAGTTACCATTAATTATATTTAATATCACTATATAAATATAATTGCACTTTAGGCCTTATTAATAAATTATATCCCAAGACTTTATTATACATGCAATCCCTTCATAAAATATTCGTAGTAATACAAAGTCATGAATGTAGACTGCCACTTTGAAGATTACTACATCTTAATCCTTGAGTACCCGATTTAATCCTTTAAGTTATTCATCATATATTTATGAAATCCAATTTCATAAATATATACTTTAGTAACTCCTTACTAAAGTGGTTAGGCCTAACACTCTGAATAACCAGACTCATTAAATTTATTTTAAGGGAATATTTTATATCTCCGTTAAGAGATTATGAATTTCATCTTGAGAATATATGTTCCATCAACACTAAATGTGGTTGCCCAACATACTGAGGTTTTGATCGTGACTTTAGATCTCACTCCTGATACATCAAAGCAACCTACACTTCATGATCAGGTCCATTATTCTCTCAGGATTAAGAGCTTATGTAAATAAAAGTCGTGAGATTTCTTATTCATTTGACAGTTGTTAGGAGAATAATAAATCTCACAGCGGTCCAGTTCAATATGTCTTAACTCTTAAAACATATTAACACATCAAATGAACTGGACCGCTGTGAGGTTTATTATTTTCCTAACGACTGTCAAATGAATAATAAATCTCACGACTTATATTTACATGAACTTTTAATCCTGAGAGAATAATGGACCTGATTATGAAGTGTAGGTTGCTTTGATATATCAGGAGTGAGATCTAAAGTAACGGTCAAAACCTCAATATGTTAGGCAGCCACATTTAGTGTTGATGGAACATATATTCTCAAGATGGAATTCATAGTCTCTTAATGGAGATACAAAATATTCCCTTGAGATAAGTTTAATGGGTTTGTTATTCAGAATGTTAGGCCTAACTACTTTAGTAAATAGTAACTAAAATATATATTTATGAAATTTGATTTCATAAATATATGATGAATAACTTAAAGGATTAAACCGGGTACTCAAGGATTAAGATGTAGTAATTTACAAAGTGGCAGTTTACATTAATGACTTTGTATTACTACGAATATTTTATGAATGGGTTGCATGTATAATAAAGTCTTGGGATATAATTTATTAATAAGGCCTAGAGTGCAATTATATTTATATAGTGGTATTAAATATAATTAATGATAACTTTGGACTTGTCAAGAGTTGATAGCAAAAGCCTAAGGCCCATTGGAGCTAGTGTCTTATTTGTTCCCTTTTAGTCCCACTCCAAGCCACATATTAAAGCCCAATTGGAAAGGCCCAAAAGGCCAGCCCAATTAGATAATCAGTTATTAAGAGAGAAACATATAGAATTTTAAAAAGAGCATGAAATGGTATGTATGTGAGTGTTAGACACTCTTTCATTCTCTCAAGAACATACACATATAACTGATTGAGAGATCACACATCTTGGGCATCAAGTGGAATTGGAGTGAAGATTAAAAGTGTTCTAAAAAACTTTTGATCTTCGGTTTTGAATTTTACCGCACCAAGGTACACTCTCTTATTCTTAATTCTTAAACTTACATAGTGCATGTTATCAATTTCGAATGAAGTAGATCCGTTATTATTCTGCTGCAATCATTCATATTTCCATCAAATGGTATCAGAGCCAGGTTTTCAATTTCGAATCTGCATAACATGTTTTGTTAGTTTTGGAATTAAAGATAATAGTTTCATGATGTTAGAAGATTATATATAGGTATTTAATTTTCTGCGTGGCTGTTAAAACTATGATTCGATGAAAACTGATATTGATGTTATGATGTTGTTTAAATTTGAATTTAAGTATGTTAAATTAAACTTTAAGGCTATAGCATCAATGGAATTCAGTTTTGATATCAAATTCTATCTATCATGTTCATATGGTGGTTGTTTATTCATGAAAACCGTTGAAAACTGTTCAGATCTTCCCTGAAAAAACTGAAAACATGGGTTTTTCGCGGGTTAGCTTTTCGCGAACTTACTCGCGAAAAATGCTTCTGAACCACAAAACCTTTCACGGGTAAGTTTTACTAGCCAAATAGTCACGAGACAGTAGCAAAAGTTTCTATCTGAATTTTGTGTTTTCACAAAACTTTTCGCAGGTAAGCTTTACTCGCGAAACAGTCGCGAGATAGTAGCGAAAGTTTCTGTCTGGATTTTTGTGTTTTCACTATTTTGCCTTAACTCATTTTCACAAGAAGCGCTTAGTCGCGAGATTCTCACGAAAATGCCACTGAAGGGAATTTTGAATTTTTTCTATGTGTTTTCAAATGTTTAAAGTGCAAGGCTATGTGTAATTAGATTATAAATGTTTTATAATTAAAAATCTTTATTCTAAAACATCTAGTAGGAAAGAGATACAAGGGTTGGATCTCACAGCCTCCATTGTTGGTTCATAGTAGTATGAAATATATACTTTGTCTTTGCTTCGAGCTTAGCATTCCATGCGGAGAGTATTTATTTCATGGTCCTACAAGATTGAATCACTTGGTTTATAGTGGTTTGATCAAACACCTTGTCTTAGCTTTGAGCTTTGCATTCCATGCGGAGCGTGTTTTGTATCATGGTACTACAAGATAAGCCTGTTAAGGGGATGAAATGTGGCTACACATGATTCTAGACAATGGTATACACTATACTAAATACTATAGTATCCTCTATGCTGAGTTCTTACTATTATTATTTAGAGGTCAAATGTATAACGGCATATTATTAATGTTTGATAAGAGTTATCATGATAGCACTAATAATGAGAATAGTTCTCAATCAATCATAGTATTTAATATTCACTCTATGCTGAGGGATACTGAATATGGGATTGGGTTGTCGTTGTATATATTATATTATGGTTTTATTAAGGTTCCATACTATATGTTTATATGCTAAATTTATAATGTCCAGTTTACTTATTATATTCATGTTTATTATTTTATATTTGTCATGGCATCATTTAGTCCACTTGTTACTATTCTTAATCAAAACAAACTGACTAGATCCAACTATGTTGATTGGAAAAGAAATTTGGACATTGTTCTTACTGCTGAAGTGCATAAATATGTGCTTACTAAACCATGTCCTGGCTTTCCTTCAGTAGATGCTCCTCTTGAGGAAAAACAGTTATATGATCGTTGGCAGAAATCTAATGAGATGGCCAAGTGCTACATCCTAGCATCTATCTCAAATGTTCTACAGCATCAAATGCAGGATGTAGAACTAGCTTCGGACATTATGCTAAGTTTGAAGGAGATGTTTGGTGAGTAAGGCCGTTCTGCAAGGCAAGAAACCATAAGGCAAATTTACAATACCAAAATGACTGATGGCAGCTCAATGAGGGAGCATTGTCTTACAATGATCTCTAACCTAAATACACTAGAAGTTTTAGGTGCCGATATTGATGGAGAATCCCAAGTGGATATGATACTCCAGTCACTAGCGGAATCATTCAAGGAATTCAGACTCAATTATAATATGAACAAAAAGATTTATTCTTTGTCTGAATTAATGAATGAGTTGGTAGCGGTGGAAGGCATTCTTGGTACTTCTAGTGTTGATGCCAATATGGCTGAAGCTTTTACTTCTCAACCTAAGTCGAAAGGCAAAGGTAAGAAAAAGAAGAAGAAGGACTTCATCAAGCAAGAAGGTAAGCAAATTGCCTTAGGGGTTGCCGACAAAGGAAAGAAGATCAAAGGAAAATGTTTCCATTGTGGTGACAAAGGACATTGGAAGAGAAATTGTCCAAAATTCAGAACTGCCAATAATAATGGTATGAATAGTTCATTACTCCTTGAAATATGTTTAGTACAAAATCCTACGGATTCCTGGTGTGTGGATTCAGGCTGTACTAATCATATCTGCAATTCTTTGCAGCGGTTCTGAGAGACCAGAAAGCTTAATGAAGGGGAATTGTTTCTTACTTTGGCTGATGGGAGAAGAATTTCGGTTGTAGCTGTTGGTGTTTTTAATTTATGTTTTGAGTCTAGAGTTCTAATATTGAAAGACTGTCTGTATGTACCTAATGTTTGTAAGAATTTAATTTCTGCAACTTATTTAGGTAAACATGGATATTGTGTTATCCTTAAAGACAATGTTGTAATAAAGAAGGGTAAAATGTTTATCTGTTCTAGCAATATTGTGGATGGTCTTTTTATTTTAACTCCTGATAAGCATGAATTATATAATTCTGAATTAGATAATGACCCTCATGTAAAATCATCAAAGAGAAAGTTTCCTTCTACTAGTGATGCATATCTTTGGCACTTGTGTTTGGGTCATATTAATTCAAACAGGATTTAAAGACTTGTTAAAGATGGACCCCTAGAGCCATTGGATTTTGACGAATTTCCAATTTGTGAATCTTGTTTGGAAGGTAAAATGACCAAACGACCTTTTAATGCAAAAGGTAGAAAAGCACAAGATTTGCTAGAACCAGTACATTCAGATGTATGTGGTCCTATGTCACTCCAAGCAAGAGGTGGCTATGAGTATTTCATTACTTTCACTGATGATTACTCTAGATTTGGTTATGTGTATCTAATGAAATGGAAGTCCGAAGCCTTTGAAAAGTTCAAAGAGTTTAGGGCTGAAGTTGAGAATCAATTGGGTAAACGCATAAAGGCCATTTGATTTGATCGTGGTGGCGAATACCTTTTTGGGGATTTTAAGGATTACTTAACTGAAAATGAGATTGTATCCCAATTGACTGCACCTGGAACTCCACAAAAAAATAGTGTAGCGGAAAGAAGGAATAGGACTCTTTTAGATATGATTAGGTCCATGATGAGTTATTCAACTCTACCAATTTCTTTTTGGGGATATGCCTTGAATACTGCAATGTATCTTCTAAATTTAGTACCTTCGAAGTTTGTTCTTAAAACACCTGTGGAGTTGTGGAATGGGCGTAAGCCTAGTATGAGACATCTCCATATTTGGGGTTGTCTAGCACATGTGTTAAAAGGAAAGTCTGACAAGTTATAGCCTAAAACAGAAGTGGTTTTATTTGTAGGGTATCCAAAGGGAACTGTTGGGGGTTTATTCTATAGTCATAAAGATAATAAAGTGTTTGTTAGCAAAAATGCCAAATTCTTAGAAAATGACTATATGAATGATTATACTCCAAGAATTAGAGTTGTGTTGGCTGAAATGAATGAACCTGTAATTGAACAACCAATGGATGAAACTAGGGAAGATGTGGCTGTATTAGATACACCACAAGATATTACTCTTAAGATGACTAGTACACAGGTGCCTCGCCGTAGTGGGAGAATTGGTTGGCCTCCTATAAGATTTATAGGTTTGGGAGAAACTTATGAAGCTATCTTAGAAGAGGTTGAATTGGATCCCTACACTTATGAAAAGGCAATGAATGATATAGATGCACATCATTGGGTCAAAGCTATGAAATCTGAATTGGATTCTATGTATTCCAATCAAGTTTGGGATCTTGTAAAGGCGCCTAACGGCATTAAACTTATTGGTTGCAAATGGGTTTACAAGAGGAAGAGATGGATAGATGGAAATGTTGAAACCTTTAAAGCAAGGCTAGTGGTGAAAGGGTATACTAAAAAAGAAGGTATTGATTATGAGGAAACCTTTTCACCAGTAGCAATGCTTAAATCTATCAGAATTCTCTTATTCATTGCTACTCATTATGATTATAAGATTTGGCAAATGGATGTCAAGACTGCATTTCTTAATGGCAATCTTGAAGAAGAAATCTATATGATGCAACCAAAAGGTTTTATAGTAAAGAACCAAGAGCATATGATATGCAAGTTGAAAAGGTCCATTTATGGACTTAAGCAAGCATCTAGGTCATGGAACATCAGATTTGATCAAGCAATCAAATCATTTGGTTTTGAACAAAATCTTGATGAACCATGTGTGTACAAAAGACATCAAGATAAAGTGGTAATGTTCCTAGTGCTTTCTGTTGATGATATTCTACTAATTGGAAATGATGTAGGAGTGATGTCATCAGTGAAGGTTTCGTTGTCAAGCCAATTTGATATGAAGGACTGGGTGAGGCTAACTTTATTCTAGGGATCAAGCTTTGGCAAGTTCGCAAGAATAAAATTTTAGGCTTATCACAAGCTGGATATATAGATAAGGTTCTAGAACGGTTTAACATGCAAAACTCAAAGAAAGGAATACTTCCTTTTAGAAATGGAGTTCCTTTGTCTGATGACCAAAGGCCTAAGACTCAAGAGGAAGAAATTATGATGAGACAAGCTCCTTATGCTTCTGCAGTAGGAAGTCTCATGTATGCCATGCTTTGTACTAGACCGGATATCTGTTATTCAGTTAGCATGGTCAGCCGATATCAATCAAATCCATGACCAAAATATTGGCAAGCTGTAAAGCATATTCTCAAGTATCTATGTAGAACGAGAGATTATATGCTTGTTTACTGGTGTGAGGATTTGATTTCCATTGGCTATACAGATTCAGACTTTCAATCGGATCTAGATTTTAGAAAGTCCACTTCAAGATGTGTATTCACCTTGGGAGGTGGAGCCATAAGTTGGAGTAGTGTTAAGCAATCATGTATTGCGAACTCTACCATGGAAGCTGAATATGTCGCTGCCTGTGAAGCAGCAAAAGAAGTTGTCTGGCTCAAGAAATTCCTTTCTGACCTTGGTGTAGTGAGAATGGAACAGGTTCCCATGACATTGTTTTGCGACAATAGTGGAGAGGTTGCACAATCCAAAGATCCAAGGAATCATAAGAAAGGAAAGCACATTGAGAGAAAATACCACATTATTCGAGATATCATTGCTCATGGAGATGTAGTAGTTGCAAAGATTGAAAGTGCAAACAATCTAGCAGATCCCTTTACCAAAACCTTGCCTCAAAGGACTTTCGAGTCGCATTTGGAGGGAATGGGAGTTAGATTAGTGCATAATAGTCTTTAGGGCAAGTGGGAGATTGTTAGGATTAGTGCCCTTAAATCCTATTGTATGATGTTATGTATGACATTATGTATGACTTAGTGTTGTGATTAATAAAGTTGTTTTATTATTATCTAAAATAATGGTAACATGAATATTCGGACATTATCATATAGTCCATGAGATGCATAGTATGTGATTTATGTGAAAAGTCATAGAAGATATAAGTTACAAGTTCTTTGTAAACTCAGAATAGTAATTCGTAGTCGGTAATGAAATTGGGCATTTCACCTGCGAAGACTATAACATATCAACTAAGATGATTTGTCTTGATCATGGAAGTGAAATCTTCTAGTTGATGTGTTGATATATTTTAAGAGTTAAAACATATTGAACTGGATCACTGTGAGGTTTATTATTCTCCTAACGACTGTCAAATGAATAATAAATCTCACAACTTATATTTACATGAACTCTTAATCCTGAGATAATAATGGACATGATCATGAAGTGTAGGTTGCTTTGATATATCAGGAGTGAGATCTAAAGTAATGGTCAAAACCTCAGTATGTTAGGCAGCCACATTTAGTATTGATGGAACATATATTCTCAAGATGGAATTCATAGTCTCTTAATGGAGATACAAAATATAAGTTTAATGAGTTTGTTATTCAGAATGTTAAACATAAGTACTTTAGTAAATAGTTACTAAAGTATATATTTATGAAATTGGATTTCATAAATATATGATGAATAACTTAAAGGACTAAACTGGGTACTTAAGGATTAAGATGTAATAATTTAAAAAGTGGCAGTCTACATTAATGACTTTGTATTACTACAAATATTTTATGAATGGGTTGCATGTATAATAAAGTCTTGGGATATAATTTATTAATAAGACTTAGAGTGCAATTATATTTATATAGTGGTATTAAATATAATTAATGGTAACTTTGGACTTATTAAGAGTTGACAGAAAAAGCCCAAGGCCAATTGGAGCTAGTGTCTTATTTGTTCCCTTTTGGTCCCACTCCAAGCCATATACTAAAGCCCAATTGGAAAGGCCCAAAAGGCCAGCCCAATTAGATAATTAGTTATTAGGAGAGAAACATACAGAATTTTAACAAGAACATGAAATTGTATGTATGTGAGTGTTAGACACTTTTTCATTCTCTCAAGAACATACACATATAACTGATTGAGAGACCACACATCTCGGGTATCAAGTGGAATTGGAGTGAAGATTAAAAGTATTCTCAAGAACTTCTGAACTTTGGTTTTGAATTTCACCGCACCAAGGTACACTCTCTTATTCTTAATTCTGAAACTTACTTTCATATTTCCATTGTCTAGAATCATGTGTAGAGTGAACATTAAATACTATGATTGATTGAGAACTATTCTCATTATCAATCCTATCATGATAACTCTTATCAAACACTAATAATATGTCGTTATACATTTGGCCTCTAAATAATAATAGTAAGAACACAGCATAGAGGATACTATAATATTTAGTCTAGTGTATACCATTGTATATAATCATGTGTAGCCACATTTCATCCCCTTAACAGGCTTATTTTATAGTACCATGATATAAAACACCCTCCGCATGGAATGTAAAGCTTGAAGCTAAGACAAGGTGTTT